>QRFJ01000388.1:791253-908753 GCA_006176705.1 Cocos nucifera | reverse complement strand
GCCGCGGCGGTGGAGGGAGGACGAGGCCGAATATCCTGGTGAGTGGAACGCCGGGGACGGGGAAGACGACGACGTGCTCGCTCCTCGCCGACGCCACCCGCCTCCGCCACATCAACGTCGGCGACCTCGTCCGGGAGAAGGGCCTCCACGACGGCTGGGACGAGGAGTTCGACTGCCATATCATCAACGAAGACCTGGTTGGTCCACTCTCTTACCCGAACCCTAACCCTAGATTCCCCTTGGTTTCAATGGACCATATGTGATATTTTTATTTATTTAACGAATTCTTCTGATCGATTTTATGTGAAAGATTACCGACGTTAGTTATATTAATCCTTGTGACTATTTTTTCATAGATTACTATGAAATTTCGTGCTTGTTGATGGTATTGAGCAGGTGCAATTAAAATGGTAGCTTTTGTTTTGCCGAAGGTGAATTAGTTTGGGGTGGGAGAACGAGGGCATTTTGTGGGGGTTAAAGTCCAGAGGGTTTTTTATCCGCCCCCACTCCCCGCTCTGGATGGTGGACCAGAAAGTAGTTCTATATATATAGAGAGAGAGAGGGAGCTGGACTGAGCTCCCACTCGATCGGATTTTAACCTATATTCAGTCAAATTTTTGACCATTGAATCAACTTACGTATATGCCTTAAAAAATGTGCTTGAAAAGGAAAAAAAAAACATGTTTCTGCATGAAATTAGGTGCTCTGAAGGCGCCTTCAGGCCTAAAAAATTGAAAAAAAAATCTGCACCTAAAAAAAACATGCCTATTTTTTTTCAGGCGCATGTACCTATTTTTTTTTTCCGATTTTTTCAGTAGTAGATACCTGCTTTTTTTTCAGTCTGAAGGTGCGCCTTTTCAGACGCGCTATTTTTGATGCACTAACCCAATGGTTAGATCTCTGACCGGATATGGATTGAAATCCGATCAAGCGAAGTCTAGTCCAACTCTCTCTCTCTCTATATATATAATTTGTGTTGCTGATGTGGTTGGTTTGAAATTCTCTCTATGATTGAGCTTCTTGCCTGTGTTAATTATTATGAGAGGGTGTAGTGTTTTGTTGTATGCCTTAATGACCTTGATGTTAGATGAGATGGAGGTTGGTTTGAGACGTGCATGAGGGAATTTAACAATTTCATTTGGGTTAGAGATCATATATGGATCGATAGCTCATTTGTTAACTAGATTGTGTGTTGTCATGTGGGTGAAGGGGCTCCAAAAGAGTCTGACAGGAAGACCTTTAGAAGTGAATAGTTGGAGTTTGGAGAACCAGAAAACGGAGGAGCTATGTGTTCTAAGTGATTAGTGAGTAGTGTCTTGAATGGCATTCTGATACATGGGTGACCAGTGGGGACTGCATAATGCTTTGGCAGGAGACCTGCATCTTGGCATATTAATATAAATAAATCAAAAGGTTAAAAACTTACAAACTTATAAAACATATTAAGAATCAGAAATATTTAAAAAAGGTTGACTGACAATTGCCTTTAAAATTATTTAACAACATAGTTTAGCTTTGCATGATGTGTTAACTAGTAAAATGATAGTCTTCCCTACCATTGCCAATTAGACAATAAAGAAAAAGATGCTATCGTCCAAAACATTTCTCGGCCATTAAGATGATTTGATATAATCAAGAAATAGTGAAACTTTGGTATACTTAAGAACTAGTTAAACAGGAATTAGATTAGGCAGAAACACCCTTCATTCTCCTTTTCCATAAGTTATATCCTAATCTCTAATAATCCAACTCATCCCTTTCTTTTCTTCTTCATATTCACACTTCCTACCAAATCTATCACCAGATGAGGACATTATATATTTGTAGAAATTTCTTGATGGGGCTTGAAATACTCTCTGTGTGTCTAGTCTAATGTTTGATGTTTCTGAAAAAATTGTACCACCTTGCCTGCCTAAATGCATGCCTTCGACAGTGGTGCTTAACATCTATCAAGGCACCTGCTTTGATGTTTTGCATCTAGGTTGAATATGGGGGATGAGATTGGTTTATGAACTAGTACTGAACATTAACAAGTTTGTACTTTTTATTGACTTAAGCTTATGTAATATATTATTTTTCACTAGTTGGATTTTAATTTTTTTAATATGTTGCTGATATTTTTAGTTTCTTGAAACTATTGTTTTTGGCCTGCTTTGACTGTTGACCTCCCGATGTGCACCTAAAGCCTAGGGTATGGTAGGTCCTATGGCTGCCTGTCTGCTACGTGCAATCTCTTAGAATGCTACTTTGTTCCTAGCACTAAAAATAAACATTTTTCCATCATTTTCTAGTACAATTCTGTGTTCTGAGATTAAAAATTAAATAAGTTGAAATTTTACATTCCAATCTGCCAATACCCTCCATATTATTCTCTTGTTTCCACTTTCTTATTACATCCTACTAAAATTCATTCCTGTCCCTGTCTTAAGCCTGCTGCTAAATCCGTTTTGCCTTAGTTTTCTCGGCATTTAGTGAAGTCTTCTCCTAAAGTTCATTTCACTATCAAAATTACCAATTTTTATGTGCTGTAGTATGCATAGACCATGACCAAAAGATTTGGATTTTTAAATCATATGGCCTATCATGTATTTAGCATATAAGCACAATTGAAATCATCCTTTTCTGCATCCACTTGATTTATAGGTAGGCCACTGCCGATGTATATGTTTCTTTAGTTTCTAAATGTGATTATTGGTGTAGATTATGATCAGTGGTTTGGCTTCAAATAGAATAACTGTCATTAAATCTTTCGTACAATATTTAATGTTAATAGTGTAGTCTAACCCATGTAAATTTGTATTATGTATGTATATCTATATGTATTTAGGGAATTAATGATGCTAAACATGTTTGGTAGTAAAAGTTAACCCAAACAAACATAATGCACGCATGTAAACATATGCAGATGCCTAAATAGTTTCAGCCATACATACAGATTGGGACACAAACACATAAAGGTTGCAGCGTGCATGGACACAGACAACAAACTTACATAAACACATACACATACAAGAGATAGAATATTCACAGTATGCACAAGACACAACCATTTGCAATCACATAAAAATGCACAACATGGTGACAAAGGCATGCTTTTTTTTTTTTTGCACCTTCATGCCTCAGCAAGGCACTCATAAGGCATTCTTCTTGGGCATCTTGACAAAATCACGTTGCCTTGAGATAGGCATCATGCTGAGGTTGCACCTGGGTCTGCCTTATGCCTTAGGTGTGCCTTTAACAACATTGGCCAGTAGATCTTGCTCCATGTTTGTTCTAGAAAGTCTAAATAGTTAAATAAATTATAAAATTATGCAAATTGGATTGCCTTGAAGCATGACTCTTGGACCAGCATTTTGGCAAGCATAAGAAGAGTGTGGTTAATATAATAAAAGACTTTAATACTTGATTTTGCAGCCTTGGTGTGAATATAAAGGGGCTTTTCACATTGATAGAGGAATGTACTTCATGCAAAGAGGATCTGACAAATTTTTTGCTTAAAAAATTGTGCATTCAATAGTTGGATACCTTTCTAAAAGGAAAAGGGCCACAATTATGGCTGAGAGGTTTGCCATATGCATCAGTAAATTCTTCTTTCTCATACTGTGGTTATCTAAAACTGTGGTGAATTGGCATGGAAACGCATCTATGTATGCTATTGTACTAAAGACATTGAGGGAATACTATGCAGAATGTCTTAGTTGCTTTGCAACTAGGGGTGGCAATCAAATGTAGGATCATATTCAGCAACCATATGTCTGATAGCTATCTTTATTGGTCATGGCCTTTGAGCTATTATAGTTGGTCTAGAAGTCCTTGAACTGTGCACATCCTTTTTTTACTGGATACTATTTTTCCATCTATAGACAGAGAGTTAATGCCTCAAGCAAGGTTCCAAAACCCAGTTTTGGTCGAGCCGAAGGATATTTGGTCTTGCTATGCTAAGAATTTCAGATTTGTAGCCAAAATAAAAATAAAAAAGTAAACTATGAAAAAATACAACAACTTTGTAGTATTTTCTGAGGCCTTCTAGAATCTGTTACTAACATTTAAAACAAAAAAGGAGACAATTTGTGAAAAAGGAAAATAATTCAAGTTAGAAACCAAATAAGGCACCATTTTAAAATCATGATATAATATTTGGTGAGGTCTTATGCACCAGATATATCAGTTCATGTTAATAATATGTGTTTAGCATTATATATCTGCTTCTTACACTAATAACATATATTTGCTTTCAAATCTACTCCGAACTCGGAAAATCTTGAGTTCAGTCCAGTGGACATGCTTCAGCATGTTAAAATCAAGAAATAATCTGAAAGTAATAGTTTTAGCCTTATATGTCAATTTCAGAAAGAACCATGGAAAGTGAACCAATGTTGGCTGAAATTATTGAAACGAGGGAATATCATTTTGTTTCCGGCTAGACTTGAAGCCTTGGTTTTAGGGAGTCTCGTCATGTGGAGGCTTGCCGTTTAGTATTTGCCATGATACCTAAAAATCTTTATTTTTGACTTTTACCTTACTGGCTGGTTGCATCCAAATGGCACATCAGGTCTTTCTCATATCCCTGTAGTCTTAAATCTGAGATTGATGATAAACTTGCGTGCACTGATTATCTTTTGTTGACTGTTGCAGGTGTGTGATGAGCTTGAAGACTTGATGGAAGAGGGTGGGAATATTGTAGATTATCATGGTTGTGATTTCTTCCCTGAACGAAGGTTTGACAGCGTGGTTGTCCTTCAAACCGACAATTCTATATTGCACGATCGCTTGACTAGCAGGTACTGAGACAACCATCGGTTAACAAATCATTGAAAAGGTTGCTATTTGATATCCTCTTGATTTGTTTTCTGAAAAGCATTCTTGTAGCACATATTCAGACTAGCAAAAATATTTCCTACATTTTGTAGTCTGGTTGAATGAAAACAAATATCAACTTGCCATATCTTTTATCTCCATGAAACACTGTTCCTGTATATTTCATCGGCACCCTAGTCTCAACTCTGCTAACATAAATTACTTGTTCTTAACAAATGCAATTAATTTGTACAGAGGTTACATGGGCCCAAAGCTTACTAATAACATTGAGTGCGAGATCTTTCAAGTGCTACTGGAGGAGGCAAAAGCAAGCTATGCAGAGGATATTGTGATGTCATTGCAGAGTGACAGTGTTGATGACATCAGTAGGAATGTGGCTCCATTAACCGAGTGGATAAATAACTGGAGGCCAGTCAGGTCCTCCTAATAGTGTTAGTTCATTATGAAGGATTCCGGTTGATAGTATGAAACACGAATTGTAGTAGGATTGCCCGAAGTGAGGAGGTCTAGCAATTAAAAAGTTAGTTGTTTTGAGTGTGAATCTGTAATATTTTTATCTATCCAGTTATGTGGTGAGTTCTGTGAACAATGCCTTATAATCTTTGAGTTTTTATGAATAATTACGGTTTGATTATTTGATCTTCTCTGCCTCTTTTTCCCGATTGTATTTATCCACTGCAAAAGCAGTGAGGTGGAGGTGGTCTTCCAGGCGTCAGCGGTTACCACTAGTTGCCTTCTGAGGCACTGGTTGTCGGCATGCTACGCTTTGAATCAGTACTCAGCGGTCTAATAACCAGAAAATTTTCTGTTCCTAACTATATTTCATTCTTCCTGTCTGCATTCTAAATTCTTGCACTACATAGATTTCTCAGCTTTGATCATAAGCCAGAGTGATTATTTGAAGTAAGAATCAAACAGAAACAGTTCTCAACAATCACCAGTAACTTCTGCTCTACTGATAAAATAGAATACATCTGCTTCACTTCTTGATAGCTAGGTCTGGGAAAAATGAACTGAAAGTAGACCACACATACAAGAAAGATGGATGATGTAGACATAGAACAAGAACAATTTATTTACTTGAAGATCACGATTTATATGGTTGCAAATGCTGTATGCCACTAAAGATTTGCCTTTTTATGTATGATACTTCTGTAGACTTTGACCATGTAGTAAATTTCGCAATGACCATTAGACTAGGATGCTAGAAGGAATCTAATTGTGTCAGATGGTTCCAAATTAAGACTGTCCTCCAATCAAATCAGACATGGGTCTCACAAAATTGAATCCAAGATGAACAATTTCTCCAAGATTAACACCAATTTTCTGCTTGATTCCAATAAGATTTTCACTTGCCGGTACCAGCTGGCACGACTTTGTATTGAACATAAGAATCTATCACAAATGTATTGTCCTTTTCACTTCACTGGCAGTGTCGGTAAGTTAGTGGTACATATCTCTAAATATGCATTCCCTACTATTAGTTTTTTGAAACTCTCTGCTTGATTTCAATAATATTTGTAATTATCAACAAAGGCTAGCAAGATCATGCATTGGACATGAGAGTCTTCAACATTGTCTTTTTTTCACTCCACCGAGAGTTCTCAATAGCAATGAGATCTCTCAAAAATGTATCAAATCGGAATTTCCTTAATTTGAAGCATGAGATATATATTTTAGGGAAGGAGTGGGTTGGGGTGGGGGGAGGGGGTTGTAGGAAAATTCTTTCTGCACCATAGACGGTGTACCTTGGCTCTCGCATGGGATCAGAGTAATTTTTTTTTTTAAGATGCCACATTCTAGTCCATCATCGTAGATGATATCCATGAAGCTACACTGTATATGATGTAGAAAATATTTTTTATATATTATATTTGACAATGTATCCTTAGGGTAGGTATCCATGCCAATGCCTGTCAACATAAACTCACCCGACAACCCATTTGTGAATAAGCCGAAAGGCAGTGTCACCTCATTATTAATGGTCTCAACATGGAAATCTGCATATGTCCCGAAAGAGTTCAAGAGATTCCTCTGGGAGGCCATATTGGGCATGCTCACTTATCATCACATTCCAAGCGGTCACATCTCTAGTTGCATTTAGTAGCCAGTAACTAATAATTTAAAATAATTTTATTAAATTATCATATTTAATATATTTTTTAAATTAATAATTTAAATTAGTAGATAATCTAAATTATTTTTTATGAGATAATTTGAATTATCAAACGGAGGAATGACTATCTAGATTATCAAATATTTAGTAATCTAATAATCATATATTTAGACAAAAATTATCTTATAAAATATAATATAATATAATATAATATTATATTATAAAATTATATGATATTATTACTATAATATATTATAATAATATTATAATATTATAATATATAATAATATAATAATATAATATTATGTAATATAATATAATATTATATTATATATATTATAAATATAAATATATAATAGAATACAATATATTATATATAATATATATTATAATATACAATATATTTATTTATATTATAAATATAATATATAAAATATATTAATATTATTATAATAATATAATATAATATTATATTATATAATACTATTATAATATTATTATTTTAATAATAATATATTATAATAATATTATAATATAGTAATACATGATAATATAATAATAACATATTATAATAATATAATATTATATAACATTATATTATATTATATATTATAAATATAATATATAATAGAATATAATATATTATATATAATATATATTATGATATATAATATATATAATGTTTATATTTTATATTATAAATAAAATATAATGTTATATTATAATAATATTATAACATAATATTACGTAATACAATATTATTATAATATATAATAATATTATAATATTATAATATAATAATATAATAATATATGATCATATACTAAGAATATATTATAATAATATAATATAATATAATATAATAATATATATTATAAATTTAAATATATAAAATAAAATATAATATAGTATATATAATATATATTATAATATATAATATATAATATTTATATTTATATTATAAAATAATATAATGTTATATTATAATAATATTATAACATAATATAATATTATATAATAATAATGTAATAATATTATTTACGCAGAATCTGATCGTCGCCGGAATCAGCTGAAGTGGAGGTGGACGAGGTCGCCGCCGGGACCTACAAAACAAAGTCCCGTCAGGAGCCAGTGGGGGTGGCTCCGGTAGGACCCTCCGACGATCAAGTCAGCTCTGGCCAAAAAGAATGGAGTACACGAGAATGAGTTCCACAGAGCTTAGAGAAGAAGAGGAGAGCTTAGAGCTTAGGGTTAGCGTATCTGGAGGGTCCCTTTTATAGGCGGAGCTTGATAGTGACAGCTGTAGCCGCATGCTGACGGGCCGCTCGAGGTCCGACGGAGTCAGTCTCAGGGGAAGGCACCGTCTGCAGTGCCGTCTGTAATGGGTTGATGGTGACAGCCATCGCCGTCTGGTAGTAGATCGTTGTTGCCTGCGGTGGACTGATGGTGATGGCTGCAGCTATCTTGATACCGAGCCGCTCGGAGCCGAATGAAGGATTGAAGGGCTTTGACGTGTACCCATTTTGGAGGGGTTCAGACTCCTGAAGAGGAAGCTCGAAAGAAGTTTGGCTCCCTTAGGCATCTAGCTGGAGGTGTGCGGCTAAGGGTCGATCGCTGGGAAGTTCGGTAGGAGCTCGAACGACCGACGGAGATGTCCGGGAGGAGTCTGCTGAAGAAGTTCGGTCGAAGAAGGTGTCTGGGAGGAGTCCGACTCTTCGAGAAGTCCAGTCGAGGGAATATCTGGGAGGAGTCTGATCAGAGTCCGACTGCTGAGGAGTTTGATCGCTGAGGGGTTCGACCGATTGACAGTCGCTGAGGAGTTCGACCGAGGGACGACCGCTGAGGAGTTCGATCGAGAGACGACCGCTGAGGAGTTTGGCTAAAGCCCGACCGCTGAGAGGTTTGGTCGACTGATAGCCGCTGAGGAGTTTGATCGAGGGATGACCGCTAAGGAGTTCGACCGAGGGACGACCGCTGAGAGTCCGAAGGAGCTCGACCACTAAGCAGTTCGATCGACTGTAGGAGTTCGGCCAAGATCCATCCGCTGAAGCTCTTCCATGGCTACTGATCGCATCAGACTGAGCATCGAACTGAATTTCGACAGGAGCGGGGTTTACCCCCAACAATAGTCCCTCCCACTCTCGAGTTCGAAACTTGAAGGAAGGGAGTGCAGAAAAAGCGACTACCAAAGTCCTCTTCTAGGCTCCGTGCTGGTTTAGGTCGAAGCTCGGGAAGAGATCTCATCTCCAACCGAAGTTGGTATCAAAATTGAAGCCCGGGGGAGATCTCGTCTCCAGTCGAGGTTGAAGTAGATCTCGTCTCATGCGGTCGAGGTCGAGGGTTGAGCTCCTCAGGGGGGGGTGATATTGTCTTCAGCAGTCGAGGCTGACTCAGGAAAGATTTTCTCTCCTGCAGTCGCAGTTAATATGGACGCTTGGGAGAGATCTGATCTCTGGCCGAGGTTGACGTGGTCGCTCAGGAGAGATCTCATCTCTGGACGATGTTGTCTCCAATCTTATCTTTAGCCGAGGTTGGCTCGGGCGCTCGGAGAAGATCTTACCTCCTGCAGCCGAGGTTGCCTTGGGGGAGATCTTATATCCTGCAGCCGAGGTTGCCTTGGGGGAGATCTTATCTCCTGCAGCCGGGGTTGATGCGGGCACTCGAAGGAGATCTTATCTCTTGCAGTCGAGATTGATGCAGGCACTCGGGGGAGATCTTGTCTCCTGTAGTTGAGGTTGCCTCGAGGGAGATCTTATCTCCTACAGCTGGGATTGATGTGGGCGCTCGAGGGAGATCTTATCTCCTACAGCCGAGGTTGCCTCGGAGGAGATCTTATCTCCTGCAGCCGAAGTTGGCCCAGATCCTCGGGAGAGATCTTGTCTCCTATGGCCGAGGTTGATGCGGTCGCTCGAAAGAGATCTTATCTCTAGTTGAGATTATCACTCGGGAGAGATTTTATCTCTGGCCGAGATTGACGGGGTCACTCGGGAGAGATCTTATCTCTAGCCGAGGTTGTCGCGGTCGCTCAGAAGAGATCTTATCTCTAGCCGAGGTTGTCGCTCAGGAGAGATCTTATCTCTGGCCGAGGTTGATGGGGGTCGCTCGAAAGAGATCTTATCTTTAGTTGAGGTTATTGCGGTCGCTCGGAAGAGATCTTATCTCTAGCCGAGGTTGTCGCTCGGAAGAGATCTTATCTCTGGCCGAGGTTGACGGGGTCGCTCAGAAGAGATCTTATCTCTAGCCGAGGTTGTCGAGGTCGCTCAGGAGAGATCTTATCTCTGCCCGAGGTTGTCGCTCAGAAAAGATTTTATCTCTAGTCGAGATTGACGTGGTCGCTTGGGAGAGATCTTATCTCTAGCCGAGGTTGTCGCTCGGAAGAGATGGCCGAGGTTGCTTCGGTTGCTTGGGAGAGATCTTATCTCTAGCCGAGGTTGTCGCGGTCGCTCGGGAGAGATCTTATCTCTGACCGAAGTTGTTGCTCAGAAGAGATCTTATCTCTGGCCGAGGTTGATGGAGTCACTCGGGAGAGATCTTATCTCTAACCGAGGTTGTCGCGGTCGCTCGGGAGAGATCTTATCTCTAATCGAGGTTGCCGCTCAGGAGAGATCTTATCTTTGTCCGAGGTTGTCTCGATTGCTCAGAAGAGATCTTATCTCCAGCCGAGGTTGATGCAGTTGTTCGAAAGAGATCTTATCTCCAGCCGAGGTTGATGCAGTCGTTCGAAAGAGATCTTATCTCTAGCCGAGGTTGTCGCTCGGGAGAGATGGCCAAGGTTGACGGGGTCGCTCAGGAGAGATCTTATCTCTGGTCGAGGTTGATGCGGTCGCTCGGAAGAGATCTTATTTCTAGCCGAGGTTGAAGGTCTTTGATCTGCCCGTGTTAGGATGAGGTTCTCCTCCTGTTCCTAACACGGCGACTATTAACTGCTTCCTTTTCTGTCATCACATAGTTTTTGCGCCCAGAAACAATATTATTCAAAGGAAAGAATTTTATTGAAAGAAAGTTACTGGCAATGCATTTCCGAATTCTTTGTATTTCAGGATCGTGGTAGCGTTGTTCCTCCGCATTTCTTTAGGCGGATGATCTTTTCTATCTCATGCTGACCTCCTTAATTTGGAGCATGCTTTTTTTGATTTTGATGCTGAAAGGTGATGAATCATCGATGTACCAAGCTCCTCCCTGGGGTAACGTTGATGACGTCGTGAAGCGGCCGACCTTATCGTTTCTGATTACGGTAGTGCCCTTGATCGATCTTCTCCTGCTTCAGGCTGGCGTCGAAGGAATTTATCCAGCCGCCCCTTTCTGATGAGCTCCTCAATTTCATCTCGGAGCTGGATGCATTCCTCAGTGTCGTGGCCGTGGTCGCGATGGTAGAGACAGTACTTGCTTCGATCGCGCTTGTTTGGGGGAGATCGTAACCCTTCTGATCTTGGTAGCTGATTCTTAACTTCGGTGAGAATCTGAGTTCGAGGAGCGTTGAGGGAGGCGTAGTCGCGGAACCTTTCGAAAGGAGGGCTTCTTCGTGCCCCTCTATCGGGGCTTCCTTGGTGGCGAGCTCGAGGAGTTCGGGCCCACCTGCTTTCGGATGGAGTCCGTGAGCGCGGTCGAACTTTGCTTGGCTCTCCATCGACGGTGGGTCTATTATACTCGTCTGCCAGCCGCTCCCTTAAGGCTTCTTCGTCCTTCAACTTGAAAGCTTCTTCCGCACGGGCATATCTCTTGGCCCGAGCCAGCAGATCAGAAAAGTCCCTGGGATACTTTTTTTTCAGGAAGAACAGCAAGTCATTTTTCTGAAGGTCGCCCTTGAGTGCGGCCATCGCAACATACTGGTCCAAGTTCTGGACCTTCAATGCTGCGGCGTTAAACCGGATGACGTAAGCTCGGATAGATTCTTCTTGCTTCTGCTTGACGTTCATCAGAAAATCCGAACCTCGACACGAACGTCGGCTGCTGATGAAGTGAGCCACAAACTGACGGCTCATCTGGTCAAAAGAGAAGATCGTACTCGATTTCAACGTCGAGTACCAGTTTCTCGCTGCTTCCTTTAAGGTAGATGGGAAGGCTCGGCACAGTATGACGTTTGAAGCATCGTGGAGCAGCATCATGGTCTGAAAGGCCTCCAGATGATCAACCAGATCAGAGGTTCTATCGTAGCTTTCAAGTTGAGGAAGCTTGAAGTTTGGTGGGATGGGCTCTTGCATAATCTGGAGGGAGAAAAGAGGATCGACGCGGACGTCGGCATGATGAGCTGGGGCGACGTGGCCGAGCTCTTCAATCCGTCGGTCCATCTCTCGTAGTCTGTGATCAAGAACGTCGTCCTGGTTGCAGGTCTTGGGGGACTTTTGACTACAAACGGGAAAGGTCTCCTTCAGAGGAGAACCATGATCCAAACACGGATCCCCGACTCTCTATTTCTCTTACCAAGGGATGGTAGGTACACCGACCCGAGTATCCTTTCTTAGGGTCAATTTTCGACATCCGGATGGTGGATTTCTTGGTGGGGCTGCCGTCGGAGGCTGCTGCATGACCCGCATTGCATCCGTAAGGCCACAGACCTATCAGACAAATAGGTTGAACTGCTCCACATCTACCGTGGGTACAGGTTAAACCTGAGTTACCACGGCTAAAGCAGGAGCAGATGGATTTGGACGGGATCGAGCCACGGAGGTCGTCGATCACCGAGTCGAGGCTCTCCTAAGAGGCATTTTTTTTTCGAAAAAGAACTCTAAGAAGAGAGATCTCCGAAGAGGGAATAGAGAAATCACCGCCGAGCACTCCTTTAAGAACAAGGGAATCTCGGAGGTTCGGGCCCTCCTTCTAGCGCTAATTTGTTGACGCAGAATCTGGTCATCGTCGGAATCAGCTGGAGCGGAGGTGGACGAGGTCGCCGTTGGGACCTGCAAAATAAAATCTCATCCAGAGCCGGTGGGGGTGGCTCCGGCAGGATCCTCCGATGATCAAGTCGGCTTTGGCCAACAGGAACGGAGTGCTCGAGAATGAGTTCCACAGAGCTTAGAAAAGAAGAGGAGAGCTTAGAGCTTAGGATTAGCGTATCTGGAGGGTCCCTTTTATAGACGGAGCTTGATGGTGATAGCTGTAGCCGCGTGCTGGCGGGTCGCTCGAGGTCCGACAGAGTCAGTCCCAGAGGAAGGCGCCATTCGGGGCTGAATGAAGGGTTGAAGAGCTTTGACATGTACCCATTTTGGAGGGATTTGGACTTCTGAAGAGGAAGCTCGGAAGGAGTTTGGCTTCCGTAGGCGTTTGGCTGGAGGTGTGCGGCTAAGGCTCGATCGCTGGGGAGTTTGGTAGGAGCTCGGTCGGTCGAAGGGGATGTCCGGGAGGAGTCTGCTAAAGAAGTTCGATCGAAGAAGGTGTTTGAGAGGAGTCCGACTCTTGGAGAAGTCTGATCGAGAGAATGTCTGGGAGGAGTCTGACCAGAGTCTGGCTGCTGAGGAGTTTGGCCGCTGAGGGGTTTGGCCGATTGACAGCCGTCGAGGAGTTCGACCGAGGGATGACTGCTGAGGAGTTTGATTGAGGGATAGCCGCTGAGGAGTTCGACTAAAGCTCGACCGCTGAGAGGTTTGGCCGATTGACAGCCGCTGAGGAGTTCGACCGAGGGATGACCGCTGAGGAGTTCGATCGAGGGACGACCGTTGAGGAGTTCGACTAAAGCTCGATCGTTGAGAGTCTGAAGGAGCTCGACCGCTAAGCAGTTTGGCCGGCTATAGGAGTTCGACCAAGATCCGTCTGCTGAAGCTCTTCCATGGCTACCGGCTACATCAGACTGAGCACCGAACTGAATTTCGGTAGAAGCGGGGTTTACCCCCAACAAATATAATAATATATGATCATATACTAAGAATATATTATAATAATATTATATTATATATTATAAATTTAAATATAAAATAGATTATAATATATTATATATAATATATATTTTAATATATAATATATAATATATAACATATATTTATATTATAAATATAATATTATAACATAATATTATAATATTAATTTTATTATTATAATAATATATTATAATAATATTATTATATAATAAATTTATATTATTATATAAATAATATTATATTTTATTATATTATAATAATATATTATAATATATCATAAATATAAATATATATTAGAATATAATATAATATATTATATATATATATTTTATGCATGGGGTGTGATTTTTAATAAATTTAATTTAAGAATATTTTAAAAATTTAATATTATATTATCAAAAATCTAATTTTCATACTAAATATATTAATTAAGATTTTCAATAATTTTACTGTAACATTACCTATGTGTACCAAACATACTAATCAATATTACTGACAATCTACTCAAATTATAAGTAATCCAAATTGCCAGATAATCTAGATTACCACTGTTTGATAATACACTAAATGCAACATTACATTTATCTCATTAAATAAGATCCTACTTTTAGCAATGTCATAAAGCTTAATGTTACGATCAAGAGGTTGGATGGCTTGAATGGTCGGGTTTACCTCCACATCCTACTTCGGCCTTTGATATTTATGGCACAGAGGACAAAAAAAATACCTCACGTGATGGAGAAGATTTCGATTCATATAAATCATGCTTTTTTTTTATTCACAACTAATGTGCAGCTTCATGTTCGTATATATGAGGTATTATCCACTTCGACCTCTTGTATTTATGGCATATAATTTTTAATGTTTTATTTTTTAAAAGGCGTCTCATGTGGGGGAGAATATTTCTATCTATATAAATTATATTTCCTATTAGCTCGCACCCGACATACCGTTCCTTCACAACACTCAATATATATAGCCATCGAGCATGCCGGTTTGAGTGTTGCATCCTCCGCACAAGCTCCATCAAACACTTGCTGAGAGTATAAACCAAGGAGATAAAGCTTGTAACAAATCTACAATCAGCTCCATGTCCAGTTTTGAGGATGCAGGCATGAATGGCTTTGCCTTCTTGGGTGAATTGGAGAAGGGAGCAAGCTCTCAATGGCGGAGATGGAGGTGATTTTATCAGGAAGAGAGCCTTGGGTAATAAAGAAGGGAAGTATCAACACCTGGGGGTTTGCGAATTCGGCCGTTGGAGGAGGGAGGGATCCGGGTTGGAGACCCGACAGGAAGCCTTCTCCCCATTTTTCCTTCCGTCCGGAGGAAGATTCAACCGTTGGTTGGAATTTTGCACGGATCCGGGCCCGGAGTCGGATCGGGTCCATGTTTATATTCTCTGACCGTCTGATGCCCACTCTTGACGCGTGGCATTCATCGATGTAGCCTTTGTTCAACCCCAGACTAAAAGGGCCACAAGACAATCCCGACGGGCAAATTGAGCCACTTTCGAACACAAAAATGCATTGCTGATACGAACATCTGGCGCGTGGGAGAGAAGATAAATGGCTGTGATTATATGATGGCAAATAATGGCGGTTGGGGTTTCAAATTTATTTGCGGGTGCTAGTAAAATTAATGATATATTTTTATTAAAATAATAGGATATGCTTAGAATCCTTAACAAACGGATTTGACTTAGTTGATAAAGTCATTATCTTGATACAGATTACCTGGATTAGATCTATATCCTCTCTCAATTCCAACTAGCTAGACTTCCTTTAATTCTTTAAAAATATATATATATTCTAACAAATATGAAGGCTTGGACTAATTTAAATTTTCGAAGAGTTTTCAACAAGAAGGCTTGGACTAATTCATGTTATAATGACGGAGTTTTTGGTTTCTAAAGTGGGGAGAGAGCCGCTAGAAAATTGATTGCTTCCTTCTATGTGCAAAATGTGAATACTAGAGATGAGAAGAGAGAGAATAGCTCACTAACATAGGCTATGAATCTTTTTTTTAAAATTTTGTTAATCAAAACCTCTCCAAAAGGCTATATGCATATGAGAAAAGTTACTATGTTATGCATAGGAAAAACTATACTTTCCATCGTGCGCACCACATGGTGAACGTACTGCCTATTTATTATGATCTCATCTTGGTAATTAGTTCATGGGAGTAATTCTTTTTGCATCATGTGTGGTATAATAATAAAGCATCGTGTCATACGGTTGGGTCATGCAGCACTGCTTTTTAAAGTACATTAAACATCATAAAAATTTTGAATAATAAAAATATTTTTTATTTTAAAAAAATTATGATATTTTGTAGTTTTTTTATGATATTTTAAAAATATATTATGATTTGCTGTAAGTATAATATCAGAAACATTAAAAATTTTATAAAGAGAAGACGAATTGATTGAGATGATATGGTATTGGATATGATTTGCCCGTGTGGGAATTGAACCTGTGAGGATGACCCTGGAGACCGTTAAAAATAAAAAAAAAAGGTCCTCCGCTACCCGTGATTCCTCTTGAAGTCCAAACCGAACCGAAGGGGACGAGCTACTTTTCTTTTGTTGTTCTTTATTTAGCATTGTTTCTCGGTGATAGTTTACAGGTAGGTTAGGCTTGAACTTACGATACAAAGAGTGTGATTGGGAGGAGAGGAATGACTTTATATTGAAACAGAGATGACTATATTAGACTAAGATTGATTTATTGTGCTCCAAGTTTTGATTTGGTTTATTGTGCTCTAAGTTTTGATTCATGTCTCGTCCGCTAACACGCCAAATTCATCATGGTCCATGGTGGATGGACTTCTAGTCCAAACTTGAGAAAGCTAGTGTGTGAGACCTACAAGTTTCCTAAATTCCATGGACATAAGGTGCTGGTGAAAGCTCATTGCAACTACCATATGACAGCATCTCAGTTAATCACCGGCTGATCATCTTGGTCTTAGAAGCTATGACTAATCCAAAAGATGAACAAGTGAAATTATATTCCAGAACATGATGGATATCGGCACGAGCGAAGAGGTATCACCTAGACCTTTGCACATCCTATTCGTTCCTTCTTTGTTTCCTTTTTCCAAGTCTGACCAATTTTTAGTTACATATTTGTTTTATGGTTATGACCATTTCAAATCTATTTGGCTAATTTGGATAGAAAGATATGACCAAATCTTCAATAACAAGAGCTGCATTAAAAACGGGAAGTCAAACCCCATCACAAGACTCTTCCTGCATTGGACCACAACAGTTAGTGACGAGCACAAGAAACAGATCGAACCACTGCATCTAATCCTTGGCAATCTTCCACTGCCTTGGAACAATAACCCCTTCCTTCACGCTTCCTTCTTCCTTCTTGCCTCTCCCACCATTTTGTCTCTTATTTGTGTTCTTTTTTTCCTTTCTTTTTTTTGATTTTCAGAAACTTTTACAGCATTCTCTCTAATTTTATATTAATGAAATCAAGGAGTGGTCCTAACCCTCCTTCTTAGGCACAAAAAGTAGCCTTTCGTCCATGAACATTTCTTTTCGTTCATGACAAACCTATAGCAACGGCAGAAGAACAAAAGCAAGTGATTCAGAAAAGAAATTATGAGAAACTTCTTGGATTGCCAAAAATGTTCAGTACACTAGCTTAAAATGCTTGATGAAAACGTGATGCGTTATTTTTCAAGATTGAGATCAATCAGGTTATCAAATACTCTAGACCTTTCCTGCATGGACAGAGGTGCCAACTAGCTCAGCTAAGATTCATTCATTAACATTGCATAATCTTTTCTCATCTTTTATATATATATATATATATATATATATATATATATATATATATATATGTATGTATGTATGTATGTATTAAAACTGAGGCCTGCATCCGCCATGTTGGTGTGGTTTTTATTTTTTTATTTTTTATGGTAAACTCAGAAATCTCTTGATAGCATTATTAGTCAAAGGCTATGTGACGGTTTCACTCACAACAAAAGTTTAGAAGAGAGACAAGTAAGCCCATCTTAAATATTATAAAATAATTATTAAGTTTTCAAGATTATATTGTAGTGGTGTTGGATTTTAATAAAATAATTATTATTTTCCAACCAGATAACATCATGTATTTACACCAACATTTTTCAGCATCAAGAAATAATGGAAGTGACGATACTAATCAATAATAGCATTAGTTCTATTGGTATAGCTAATCATCCCTACTCACATGACAACATCAGAAATATTATTTATTTGATGATACTCTGATGATATAGTAATACAGTCAGTTTTGTATCCATATTAGTTGAATACCGATCTAGGATTACAGTTAATTAGATATTGAGATGACTAGTTTACATAAGCAAAATACCAATTTATAGCTTCTCACATATTTGTACAGACAGACGATGTTGGCAATCTATCATCCTCACAATCATACCAATAGACCTCGGTATAAAGATGCTCGCAACCAGATCTTAGAATAGAATGCAGACGAGCAGGATGGTATTATGCTAATCTCAGTTTAAGTCATTGATCAGCAGGATAGTAGAAGATCGATCTTGTCTCATAACGGGACAGTAGATATTGAGATGAAAATCATAAGGTACCATTTCGGAAGGTAAGCACGAGATTCATAGAGTCAACATTTTGCTAAATCTTCTCTCAATTTTTCACTAAAGGAAGATCGAATCTTGATCCTCTCCACTCAAACTCTTCGTTCTTGTACCTTTTAATTTTTTATTTTCACTATCTACTCTCAAGATTTCAGCTGATTTAAACATCGAAGGATCCTAAATTAAAAAATACCGTATCGATTTTTGGGACTTCTTTATAGGTCCATACGCAATCTACATCAACTTGATCATGATTAGCTCTCTAGCACTATCTTCCATCAACTTTTGGAGCCTTACAACAACAAGTTCCAAAATATTTAATTATTATTATAATTTATTTAATTACTATTATAATTATTTTTTATGAGATTATCAGCGGAGAGTAAGCTCAAGTAAAAATATATCATTAAAGACTCCTTTCAAGATTATTTGCAAATAGATCTATTATTTATAGAATAGTGATAAGTTCCCGGCAAAATTTGTTGTTCTAAAAAGTTTATACTCAGGAAAATTGAATTGTAGATAATGTATTAACATGGAAATTAGGTAATATCTAAAAAAAGATACTTTAAAGCTTTATTACATTTGTTAAGCAACATCATCCTTTCTTTTTCCATGGTTCTTTCATTTTTGTGTTCTCATTTAGCAAATCATATCATCATTATTTGCAAATATACTATGTTGGGATGTAACTACTTTTGGATAGTGAGCGCATTGAAAATAAAAGATTTGTTGTTTCTTTTATCAACAAGGCCTACTTAAGAAAATCAAATCCTAGGTATTTCTTTAACATAAATTATTTATCCATATAATTTGAAATGTGATATGCCAAGCATATAATACCAATGCACATAATTATATATATATATATATATATATATATATATATATATATATATATATATATATATATATATATATATATATATATATATATATATGTAACAATCATTATATATATGTTGTCCTTATTATAATAACATTATCTCATTATCATAACAATTACTATCTATCATTGTTATACCGGTTTTGATATTTTTATGAAATGCATAATATAATTTAGACCAAATTATGATCTCATTTCCAAATCAATGATAACAATACCATCTTAATTATTGAAGTTTATGTCTTACAAAAAATAAATATTGAGGTTCGTGTTGCTATGCAAACCCCATCCTCAAGATAAATTCATAATTTTTTAGATAATTTTTAAATAAATAAATAAATTATTTTTAATATTATATATATTAATAAAATATATTATTTTAAATAATTTTATAATTAATAAAAATAATATTTTAAATATACTATATTTTTTAGATAAAAAATATCTCATATATTTGTATAAGTGATGTGCATAATTAATATATATATATATATAAGGATAAATTTAGAATAATTTAAATAAAATTAAATCAAATATATTTTTTGATTACTTAATGTATAAGATAGATATGATTTTTTTTTATATACAAGTAGTTTTGAGATAATAAATTATATTTAATAATTTTAATTATTGATATAGAATTTTATTATAGAATTTAAATTTAAATTCAAATTTGATCGATGTAATTCAAATATGATTATATATATATATTAAAATAGGATTCGGTAGACCCCTGTCTGCCACATACGTACATGGATGGGATTTAATCCCACGTAGAATGCTTCCATATTGAATGCCAGGCATTTTTGTAATTTAGAAGAACAAGGGTATTTTATGAAATTCAACTTTCAATATGCATTAATTAAAGGGCATTTCAAAGGGAGAGCGTATCTGTGGTTGATTTGTTAGAGGGTCTATTTCCATCACGCGAGGGACCGTGTGCATCAATTGGACGGATGGGACTTGTGCGGGTGATCAACTAGAGCCAGCTGAATCTGGGACCCACCCATCTAATGAGATCGATGGTGTGTCAAATTGGCCACGGATCAAACTTTTTTATTTGACACGACGTGAATCATGCCTCTATTTTTTATTAATTTAAAATTTTATATATACGATTCATTTTTTTTTGAATTTTTATTTTTTATTTTTCTATATTTACCTATAGTTCTAATAAAAAGGGGAAAGGAGGATGATTTTTTTAATTAAAAAAATGAACTGCATTAAAAAATAAAAAAAAGTTATGAAAACTAAAATAAATTTTTTTATCCACATGGCATTGCATCCAAAGCATATATATAATTCATGTTTTTACTAATTTTACCATCTTGAGACATAAATTTGTCTATAAAAATGATATTAAATATTTGATCTTTTCGTAAATAATATTAGATAAATTTTTTTTTGATTTTTGATGTATGATAATTTATATTACTAGATTGGATCGCTTTAGAATAGAATGTGTGGATGATAGATTTTTAAATAATATATTTTATATATTAACTAAAAATATTAAAAATTTAATAAAAATAGTAGAATTAATTATATTAATAATATTGATAATAGTAATAATATTTTAAGAATAATAATAACAACAACTACTACTAGTAATGTTTTAAATTGATAATTTTTGATAATATATTTATATATTAATAAAATTGTATTTTATTAAAATGTAGCCTAACCTAACCTATGATGGAACGATTGCTAGGTGATCCCAGATTATGAAGTCAAAAACCAATGCATTTCAAAAATTCCGGCTGATTCGTTAGCGAAACAAAACATGGGTAGTTTAACCAAACCAAACAAGAAAGAATCCAAAACCGGTTTCTTTGCCCCTTGGCCATGCAGGCACCAACCGTTCGAAGGAAAAATGTTTGTTGGTCAACAGAACCTTCCTTAGTCCTCGTCATTCAAGAAAAAATATTTTCTCTTTTTGAGATGAAAACCGAACTCGCCGCGTGTGAGATGGGCTGCATTAATTGTGCGGGTGGTTGGGTTATTGACCATCCTTCTTTTGTTCTTTCTTGCGCCCCTCCGTCTTAACAACTAAGCTTTCTCTCCTCCCTTGGATATTTATATATTCCGCATCAACTTTTCGCTTAAGCCCATCTCACAAATACCGACACCATGGATTTCTCTGCTGCTACTTCCTCTCCCTTTCCCTTCTCTTCCTCTTCTTCCACTCTGTCTGGAGACAGGGGTGGCTGGGGAGGAGACAGGAGGGGTTCCGTGTGTTCCCAAATTGTTGGAAGACTCTTCTGTGGCATGGTTACGTGCATCATTGCAACAGGTTTGTTGTTTGGCCATCCTTTCCGTTGCTCTCCTGTCAGTTTGTGCTGCAATTTCTTTTTTTTTTAAAAAAAAAAAAAAATCAAATCTTGGTTGATGCCAGTAATGCAATTTTTGCCCAGTTTTATTGGGTGTGTCTGTTCTTTTATGTCTTCAGCAGCATTTCTGTGGCTTCTATTTGAGAAAGTCGGACTCTTGGAGATGGGAATTGATTGGGAATGGGAAACAGAGTGATTAAAAGGAAAAAAGATTCGAACTTTTTCGTTTCTTTCTAATGAATTTGGCGATGTTTATATACCCTTCATTGATTTCTGAACTCTATGATGACAAGAAACTGCAAACTCAGAACTTCACCATGTAATTATTACTTTGAATTTAGTTGTTCTTCTCTCAGATTTTAATTCAGCTTTATTGTTTTTGTTTCTCCTTTTTGGATGCAGTCGGTTTATTTGCAGGGGCGGTGACTGGCGGTTTGATAGGCGTAGCAACGGAGTGCGGTGTATTCCGGGGGATTGGAGTTGGAGCTATTTCTGGAGCTCTTTTCTCAATGGAGGTTATCGAAAAATCTGTCACCTTGTGGCATTCAAATGAATCAGGAATCTCGAGTGTTCTCTATGTGGTAAGTGGAAGACATTGGAAACAAGCTCTGGAATCGAGAGAGAATATCTCAAACAGCTTCACATATACTTGCAACTAGCAATCCTCTTGAAGCGGAAGCTATTTATTTATAGACTTGGAGGATCCTTTAGCTTCCTTTAAGCCAGTGTTGCTTCTCTTGCCTTGTTTTAGATTTTAATCCTCATAATTCTCGAACTACGGTATGCAAGATATTTGATTGGGAAACTTGATGCATGTCAAATAATGAAATAAAGCTTTCATTATAATAGTTCCTAATTCAAATTCGATACCTTGATGTTTTCAGATTGACATAATCTGTAGTCTTTTGAGTGGAACGCTAGTTCGAGAGAAGGTCGATCCAGCTGTGCAGAGTGCGGTGCAGAGTCAGGTATCAACTTTAGGCAACTTAAATCTCGCCAAATTGAAGGGAAACAGCAGCATATATTATATTACCTCTTGATAATTTGTCAGATGAGTGCTGTGAACTCACCCTTCAGGGAGGCTCTTGATATTTTCGATACTGGGGGTGTTCGAGGCATGGCAAAGGCTTCTGTTGACAGGCTTCCCAAGATCAAAATCACAAAAGAGAACAATGTGGATGCCTCTGGGGAGAGAATTGGGTGTGCCGTCTGCCTTCAGGTTGGCCCTCCTGTCGGATCCTTAGGGTATCGCAATCGGTTTTTCGAGTGAGAGGTGGTTTTTTTGGATGGCTAACGATCCAACGATCTTATTTATTTCCCTTTCAGGACTTTCGAATTGGAGAAGCAGCGAGGAGCTTGCCTCACTGTCAGCACATCTTCCACTTACCATGCATCGATATCTGGCTCATCAAGCATGGTTCTTGTCCGCTATGCAGGCATGATTTCTAGGATCATTTTTGTGAATTATGGTTGAGATGAAGACCCGTGGATTTCATTGACCATTTTGTCAATCATAAGATCCTGATACGAACATGCTCTTGTTAGTATGAATCCCATCATTTTGTTCATGAATTCTGATTCGTGCCGGATATTAACATCCAATTATAGATGCTAGAAAGAATGATCCATGAGCAACATCTTGACACCAATTTCCCTAAAATCATGCAAATTTAGCAATCTAAAGAATCCAACCAGGGTTCGTATCAGCTGCGTTTTCTAGTATTTTGGAAGAGAGTGAGGCATTTTACATTGCAGGCTCGTATTACTGCTTCTCTACTCGCTGTGGGATGTGTCCTGGTTCTTGGTGGTGGTAGACCTATACTGCATCTGATGTGAAGTTCGTCACTGGTCTCGAGTGTCAGCCTTGGATGTTCTGGTGACATGCTGACGTGGAAATGTATGTTATTTTTATGTGGTAGCTAGTAGCTAATTTCTTAATATATATATATATATATATATTTGATTTATTGTAAATCAAAGATGCTGAGCGATTAGAGTTATTTGATGCTCCAATGACAGAAACTCGGAGAAATTAGGGTTATTTGAGGCCCCAATAACGGCAACAGCGTGATTAGTTAGTTACATTTTCTTGTGCAACTCAACCTAGCTTTTCACGGTAGAATAGTTTGTGTAAGTCGGGTTACTTCATTCGAAGCTTGAGTCACATGAGCTAGAATTTACGGTAAAGCATTCAAAAGAGGCGAAACCCATAGCTAAACAAGTCGTCGGTGCAAATATCAGAGAAGAGGAGCGTGCAGTAGCTGGACAACCTAATGCACCTAATTCAGGTAGAGGGCATTGATTAGGAGGTAAACCTAGAAACGAATCTATATTGCATTACAACTATTAATTGCTTTGTTGCAGAATTAAACCATGAACTTCATCGCAATCTCCTTATGATGCAGACTCCTACCTATTTGGAAATAAAGTCATATTTTTGGTATGAGATAATTTTTAATATATTAATATAATTCTCTTATTTTGGAGTAAATTATGATAGCATGTAATGATATCTGTTTGGCATTAGATACCTAATATACATAAAAACAATGTAGGAGACTTGGTCCACTTCAATTGAAGGATGGCTAAGAATCTGATTTCTTACTCCCTTAAAGTGTTACAGCTGCTAAAGGATGAGGTTGGAAGGCAGGCTTCGTTTACACAGGGTGGATGATGACCATAAGACTGTTGTACCCTTGGCTTAGATATTACATTTAATACCTAGACGTGATTTGGTACATCAACTGGCTGGCTCGAGAACATGTCTACTAAAACCATGCCGTCAAAACTGATTATGGTGTTCTCATGTCATCTGACTCGAGGGATCCATGGGAACTAATACGAGTCCAGTCACTTTGACGGTCGGATTGCTCCAATGAAGATATAAATTTAGGTATAATGGCTTTTTAGGCGTAACGAATAAATATTGAGATTTTGAGATGCTATCCACTATTGGAATAATAATTATTTTGGAAAAAGTTTAACTAGATAAATAAATCCACCCATGGTTCGTAGGCTCAATAGAAGTTTGTTGGTTAAGAGTTGGATGGCAGAAGGATGGAATTGCAAATTGATATGCAATTACGTGGAAGGATTTCATCCCAAGGGCTGCTTCATTAAACTGCTCTTCCAAGTGACTTAAGATCTCAAGTCCTGGGGTACGCATGTGAAATGATAGGTCCAATTGTACGCCGAGTGCCCTCCTATGGTCTCAATCTCAAACCTAACCCATGAGAGTGCTCCTCTCTTTCTTGCCTATGTGATGCAGAAAAAGGTGGTGCCATTTTAAGAGGGCCCCTCCCCTGCTTTAATATACAACCTTAATCTTCCTCCTAGTTCAACCATCCATTTTTGGCTCCCCTAAGGGTTTCAGGCTGTGAAATTTACCTTTCCGATGTAAGAAGAACATTTAGGTCTCTGCTTATTTTTGAATGCAAGTGACATTCTTTCCTTGTAAAAATATCTATGGTTATGTCTTCCACATTAAAGTCGTATCAATTTTTCTTGCCTTGAAACTGTGGGTCGAGTTGGATCACCTAACATAGAAATTCTATACCATTTCCCGTTCGGAAGATTCCTTAAGGTCAATATGCCTCGTGAGCTACATGATAACACCGATTAATATCCCATCTATAAAGAGACATAAGCTATATCTTTTCAAGGTAAGGTAATGTAAACTATCTCAATCGGTTTGTTTGTGGTTACCGTAGGTGCTGAAAGATCCTTCATGCAGGGGTATTTGTTCATGCACATGGATAGGCCAAAAGCACCTGCTGATTTTTACTTGGATTGCAATTAGACATATCTTATATCAAAGGATCGTGCCATTGGTTATAAGATGACATAGCAGTATCTCTTTCTGGGTTCTCAGTTTTCGAACCTCTTGGCTTTGGCTCTGCTAGCTTGGTAGCCATAGCTTTTGAGTATACTCGTACATCATGAAGCACAGCATTGGAAACTTAGTTTTGTATGGGCACTCTTGCCTGCCTGCCGTAAATCTAATGTACTAACTTTGTTACAGCATCTCTATCCTTGCTCCTGAGCTTTTATTAGGGTTCGGGTTGCATCTTTCGCCCGAAATAATGATTGATCTTCTTCTGCAATGTCAACCTTTGAATCGCACCCTGCACGTATTGAACAGCACTCCAACCTCTTTCCTTTATCCATTTACACATATCTCAAAGTGGCTGTTGCATGATCTAATGGTTGACGTCATGAGAAAAGGTTAATCATTCTTTCGCATGAAAGATGCAACCCGAATCCCTTTTGTTAGGTACATGACTTTTTTTGTAGGACAATAATTCCACCATGCTAGAATCCCTTGCCAGTCCAAAATGTCTCGATCCACAGTTTGAACCATGCCACCACCACTGGACAGCAAACCCTTCTACCAAAACCATCCCATCCCCCTAACTAATTTCTCCAGCTTCTCTTGGCCCACCATGTCCATTTTAATCAAATCCTACCAAAACTAACTAATTGCCGTTCTACCCATCCACATAATTTTACTCTAAAATACATATTTTTCTTATGTTGGCCTAAAAGCAGAATTACTCAAGCATAACTTGGCCTTTAATATTGAAAGTCTCACTGGGAGGTTTACGGTGTGGGAGGACACACAATTGCTTGGGACGGATTCAAAATGTTGCAAACCGTGCACACCAATTACCATGATATATTTAATGCTCCATGGTTATTAGCTGTACGTTTTTTTTTCCCCTCTCTGTAAACAGATGGGAAGGCATAAAAATAAAAAGAACAAAGAGCTAATTGGTGGCTCTAGGTGCCCCCTGCCCAATATCCAAATCAAAACAATTATTTCTTTATCTGCTGAATTATACATTAGCTACTTGGAATGACTCAAACAATTGTATAAACAAAAATCTCAGAATATTTTCGGGATCTTCTTCATTCCCTTGCATTCAGGGGCGCCCTTCATCAATTAGTAAGCAAAGGATGGCACGCGGATTGAAGCCAAACAATTTCTATGTTTTCTTTTTTGATGGAACTAGTAATAAGGTAACAGGATTCCAGGTTACCAACTGTCTGCCTAACTAAAATGTCAATAGAAAGCACTAAAAGCAAAAGGTTGAAGCCAGTACCTCTCGAAAGACCACAAATTGGTTTTAAGATGATGGATGGTCTCTGTCCATAAAGCTATAAGATACTTGCTGTCTACAAACCTTTCAGCTAAGTCTTTTCTCTTTAGAAATTGCACAACAATGGTACCCACCAAAATGAGACCCTTCACCCCAGCAAATCTAGCTAATACCTATAGAAGACCTGGAGTTAGACGCCAATCCCGGTCCCAAAAGGATCCATAAAACTTGGGGTAACCTCCTTGCCAATAATAAAATAATCAGCCATTGCAGTTCCTCTGAAGCCTGTAATATTTTTTTTGCCAGCAACCAGACCTTCAGCTAACCACACAATAACAAGATTGCCGACAGGTGGACCATGATCCTCTGCCATCTAATTCCATATGTGAATGTGAATTAAGAACATCAAATTGCAGGAAACAAAACTTCACACGAGGAAAATTACTGGTAAAGGAAACAGGTAACCATGAACAAAGAAATAAAACTGCTTCTTGGAATTTACATACCAAAAGAAAGAAGAAAATAAAACAAATGAGATTTTAATTGAAGAATCCTAGTAAACACTTAGCTTTGAATCTGCTTTACCTGCCACTCAGACTTCAAGATAGACCCTCGCCTAGTTCATATGAAGCACAACAGAAGGAATGCATATCAGTGCTGCAGTATAACAGAACAGATACAAAGCTGCTCTATCTTCCTACTTTTACATCATTGGGGGCATGATCATAGGAGTCATTCTGGGTGTGTAATTTAGTACAGAATAGGGAAAGATGAGCTGAGCTGGCTTAATCAGGTAGCACCAAGTTCTGTGGGTTTTGCGCGAGGTGCGAGAGAGTTTGCTGGCAGATTGATCCCACCTCCTCTTACAGAAAGTGAGGGGCCCTTGTGTGAGCTGCCTCGGCTTACAAGATTTGAGTCAAGGAACACAACAATGACAGTTATATCATCGTGGAAATGCCGACGGACCCCACGATCAATCTTCTTGAGATCAGAGTACCTCATCTCTCTTTTCCTGGCTGCTTCATGAAGTGCAGCTTTCACAAGCCTCCGAGCACTTCCCTGCAGGAATTCAAGGCAAAAGTAATTCATACTGTTCGCAGAGTGCACTCACATGCAAGCCACGGTAGAAATGTTTCAAAAACAAGCATCCCTAGCAAAGATTGTAGCTTTTCAAAAGCTGCATTATAGCATCTCAAGCTATATAAACAAAATCATTGGACAAAAATCCATCCTCTGTATTTCAAGTTGACTCTGCGGCTTGTAATTTGTTCCTTGGGGAATGCCATCATTCTCCACTCATTTCCACCCAGAGAACATACCTTAACGCTATCAGACAGAAGAAAGGCACTTTGATGAGGCAATGACAACTCAAAACTCATGTCAAACTGGAAAGAAGGAGAAAAAAATACATCTACAGAATAGTATCCTACCTTAATTCACACCCAAGTATCTCTTAATCAAGCAGTCATATGCTAGAATTCTTTCCATTATGGTTGCTACAAGGGCCTACAAATGGCAAGGCAAGAACTCACAAATGGCTAAAAATGCAAAAGTAACCCATCAGAAACATATTCTGTGCCGTGTGATCGTGTCCTTAAAATTGGGTTCAAGGATGAAGGCTTCCCCTTTCTGATTTCATATCATTCAAGTTCTTAAAATAAGCCCTTGCACATCCTCGAACCATTCACTCACCACCGATGAATCCTTCATCCCAGCTCTAGAATCAAATCATCAGACAGAATACCAAACATGGTAAATCCATAAGCAACAGGGCTAGCTTCCACATACTTGGTCTTGATTTTATGTTCCCTGATTGGGTTAAATCCACATTCAATACAAGCTTTCTTGAGCCCTTTCCCACCCCTATGCGTTTTTCCCTTCTTAACATGATCAAGACATCTCAATCAGTTTTCTATTCCTTAATTATCCTAGTGTAAACTCACCTAAGCTTAATTCAAAGTGATCGGCTGCTACCTAACTCCTTCCTAGTTGAATGTGCAATTTCCATCTCTGCAATTCCAATTTTACATGTTTACATGATTGATCAACAATCTTAGCCATGCATTATGGTGGATCTTATCCAAACTAACAAAATCTTAATTTATCCCAGATTGCAATGATGAATAATGATCCAGATCTGAATTCTATAGTTTAGTGAAAAACATCGTTCAGTAATTAATTTTTTATCTGGTATAGGATGGCATTGTGTTGGACTGTTTCTATCTAGAAAAGGAATAGCGGTACACTGCAGAACAAGTCAAAAACATTAATTCTATTAGTTCTTGGTGGATTAATAAGTTAGTTCAACTAGGGTATTTCAACTAGGGCTCACCCAAATCATGTCCATAAAGTACAACAATGCATATTACTTGAACCAATATGTTCATCTATACCTAAAAATTTAATGTTTTCCACTTGAAAAGTCAAAATATAGGGGAAAAAACTCACACTGTGGGGATTGTGATGAACAATATCAACTGCTTCTTGGTTGCTAAGGTGCTCCCAGAGTCCATCAGATGCAAATATGAGAAACTGGTCATGTGGTTGTAATGGTTGCACAGAAACTGATGGTTCTGAACTAAGTATTGGCTTTTTGAAAGGTTCACGAAGGCGAAATTTTGCATATAACGGCTCTCGGTTAAACTCTGCCTTTTTTAGGTATACATCACCAATTGACCTTGTAACCTGCAACACGGTTGTACACTCTTGAGCAAAAACATAATAAATTTGCTAAGGGATGGGAAAAGAAAATGGAACCTATATCAAGTATTCTACTGCCAACAGTATTTCCATCATAATGAACATCAAGGAACAGTTTTCATTGGATGGCTGGTGTAATATTATATAACATTCTCTTCAACAAAGATGCATTGAGTATGTACTTCCAAGATCATACATGTGATGGGCCAAAAAGAAAAAGAATAATCCAACTGTGAAAAGAGTAGGCATTTAGCAAGCAAGCAGTCACATTGCTTGTCTACTTAATAATGCCAAAAGTGTTCTTACAATACCCAATTGAATGATGCTGCGGCACCAAATTCAGATGTATCATTCACGAACTAGAGAATGAAAGACAGGTATTTCTTTTGTATTATAATTCTGTCCTGAAAAGTGTTCTGGATTTGATTCCTGTACTAAAAGGTGGCAAAAGCCCTGATAACTAGCTGTTGTATGAGCCCAAACTCAAAACAGAAAAATATTAATAGAAACATAGAAAACATTCAAGTACATCTGACCTGGAGGTCACAGGTATGAAATACGGAACAGCTTCTCCGCATATAGAAGTAAGGCTGCGTACATCCGACCCTCCCTAGGCCCCGCAATGGCAGAAGCCTCATGCACTGGGCTACTTTTCTTTAAACTTAGAAAATGTTCAACAAAAAACTATTAGTAACTAATTTAAACAAATTTGCATATCTATATACTGAAAAAAGATTCGAATCCATCCATCACTGGAATTGGATATTGTCCAAATCTTATATATATATACATATATATCCCAAGCACAAGCATCTCCCACCTCCCATCTCGGATGTTTCACGTATATGAGTGGCAGGAAACGAATTAGGGTTTGCTTCTCATATATTTTCCTTGAGAATCTCTCCCCATGGATCTTTTATTTGAATTGGAAAAGAAAGAATAGGTGGGATCTTATAACAACAATGAGGCATAGCTGAGTTGGGAAAAGACGGCAATAGATTCAGACTGACAATGTACAGATGCCTACCTCTCTTCCGTCCTAAATACAAGTACAGCACATGCCAGATTCTAGACAGCATAAATGCTATGATGGATGTCTAGATAACATGGGAAATTGGTATGTGCACCAAATGTACATGTTTATTTGTTCATGATGCATCAAAAAAACATATATAAATGCTATGTTAGATGTCTAGACAACATAAGAAATTGGTATAGATGTCCGCTGTACAGTTTTGTATATGATGTATTAAAAAAAGCATCGAACTATCTGATACTAAATTTTTTGTAAGTTATGAAACTACCTTATGGGATTTTTTCTTTTTACCAGGCATAAAATGATACAGAATATTTTTCCTTAAATCTGTATATAATTTGGGTTTGCAGTTTTGATTAGTGTTGGTGTAGAATCTGATTGACGCCGAGACGAGCTAGAGTGGAGGAGGACGAGGTCGCCGTCGGTGACCTGCAAAATAAAATTCCGTCCGGAGTCAGTGGTGGTGGCTCTGGTGGAACCCTCCGACGATCAAATTAGCTCTTGTGGCCAACAGAAATGGAGTGCTTAGGAAAGAGTTCGGCAGAATTTCGAAAAAGAGAAAAGAGCTTAGAGAAAACGTATATGGAGGGTCCCTTTTTATAGATGGAACTTGATCGATGATGACAGCTGCAGCCGTCTGACAGCGGGCTGCTCGAGACCTGAAGGAGTTCGGTACGGAGAGGAAGATATCATTAAGCTGATATGACAACCATACCATTCAGTAGCGGACCGCTCGAGGCCTGGTGGAGTCTGTCACGGAGGGGGGCACCGCCTGTAGCATTGCCTGTAGCAGACTGACGGCGACCATTCGTCGAGATTTAATAGCCATAATTCGGAGGATGTAGGCGTTGGTTGGTGAAGAACTCCGACATACATCAATTCCAGAAAAGTTCGGACTTCCAAAGGGAATACGGTTAGAGGAGATCATCCGGGAGGAACGCTAGCTGAAGGAGAGATCTGGAAGGAGTTCGGATCCAGTAAAAATCCAACTAAAGAAAAAATCCGGAAGAAGTTTGGCTCCTGTAGGAAGAGCGTGGAGGAAGTTCGGCTCCCGTAGGAGTCCGACTGAAGGAGTTCGAAAGTTCGGCTGCCGTAGGAATCCGATTGAAGAAGGATCCGGAAGGAGTTCGACTCCCGTAAGAGTCCGACTGAAGGAGAAGTGCAGAGAAAGTTCAGCTCCTATAGGAGTCCGACCAAAGGAGTGATCCGAGAGGAGTTCGATCGTTGGAGGAATTCGACTGGGGCTCGGCCGCTGAGAAGTTCGGTCGGCTGAAGGAGTTCGGCTAAGATTTGGCCGCTGAAGCTCTTCCGTGATTACCGGTTGCATTGGGCTAAGCACCAGGCTGGACTTCGGTGGGAGCAGTGTTTATCCCTAATAATAGTCCCCCCCACTTCCGAGTTCAAAATTCGAAAGAAGGAAGTACAAAAAGACGACTATCGAAGTCTTTTTCCTGGCTCTGCATCCATTGAGGTTGAAGCTCGGAAGAGATCTTGCCTCCAGTTGATGTAGGAGATCTTATCTCCTGTTGATGTAGAAGCTCGGAGGAGATCTTATCTCCAGCCGAGGTTGAAGGAGATTTTATCTCCTATTGAAGTTAAGACTCGGGAGAGATCTTGTCTCCAGCTGATCTGTTGACGTAGAAACTCGGAAGAGATCTTATCTTTAGCCGAAATTGAAGGAGATCTTATCTCCTGTTGACACGGACTCTGAAACTCGGAAGAGATCTTATCTCTAGCCGAGGTTGAAAGAGATCTTATCTCTTATTGACGCAGACTCTGAAGCTCGGAAGAGATCTCATCTCTAGCCAAGATTGAAGGAGATCTTATCTCCTATTGACGCAGACTTTGAAGCTCGGGAGAGATCTTATCTCTAGCTGAGGTTGAAGGAGATCTTATCTTCTATTGACGTAGAAGCTCGGAAGAGATCTTATCTCTAGCCGAGGTTGAAGGAGATTTTATCTCCTGTTACGCAGACTCTGAAGCTCGGAAGAGAATTTATCTCTAGCCAAGGTTGAAGGAGATCTTATTTTCTGTTGACGCAGACTCTAAAGCTCGGGAGAGATCTTATCTCTCTAGCCGAGGTTGAAGGAGATCTTTATCTCCTGTTGATGTAGACTCTGAAGCTCGGGAGAAATCTTATCTCTAGCCGAGGTTAAAAAAGATTTTATCTCCTGTTGACGCAGACTGAAGCTCGAAAGAGATCTTATCTCTAGCTGAGATTGAAGGAGATCTTATCTCCTATTGACGTAGAAGCTCGGAAGAGAACTTATCTCTAGTCGAGATTGAAGGAGATCTTTGTCTCTTGTTGACGCAGACTCTGAAGCTCGGGAGAGATCTTATCTCTAGCCGAGGTTGAAGGAGATCTTATCTCCTGTTAACGTAGACTCTGAAGCTCGGAAGAGATCTTATGCAGACTCTGAAGCTCGGGAGAGATCTTATTTCTAGCCGAGGTTAAAGAAGATCTTATCTCCTGTTAACGCAGACTCCGAAGCTCGGGAGAGATCTTATCTCTGGCCGAGATTGAAGGAGATCTTATCTCCTATTGACGTAGAAGCTCGAGAGAGATCTTATCTCTAGCCGAGGTTGAAGCAGATCTTATCTCCTATTGACGTAGACTCTGAAGCTCGAGAGAGATCTTATCTCTAACCGAGGTTGAAGAACTTCGACTTGCTCATGTTAGGATGAGGTTCTCCTCTTGTTCCTAACACGGCTACTATTGACTGCTTTTTCTCTATCATCATATAGTTTTTGCAACAAGAAACAATAATATTGAAATTGAGGAATTTTATTGAAGAGAAATTACTGACAGCCCATCCTCAAATTCTCTGTGTTTCAGGATCGTGGGAGCGTTGTTCCTTCGAGTTCTTTCAGACGATAAGTTTCGAACCAGACGACCTCCTCTATTTTATGCTGGCCTTCTCAATTTGGAGCAAGCTTCTCTTGGCTTTGAGACTGAGAGATGACGGCTCGCCGAAGTACCAAGCCCCCCCAGAGGTAGTGTTGATGATGCCGGGAGGCGGCCGACCTCCTTATTGTTCTTCCCTCGTTGATGGCTCTAGCTGCGGTAGCGCCATTGGCTTGCTTCAGACCGACGTCTGTAGAGCATTGAGGGGGCATAGTTGTGAAACCTTCTTGGGGAAACTTCTTGCGCCCTTTCGTCGGGGCTTCCTTGACGACGAGCTTGAGGAGTTCAGGCTCGCTTGCGCTCGGGGGGAGGGCCCGTGAGCATAGCCGAGCTTCATTCGGCCCTCTTGTGAAACCTCATGGGGGAAGAACTTCGTGCCCTTTTGTCGGAGCTTCTTTGATGACGAGCTCGAGGGGCAGTTCGGCCTCGCTTGCGCTCAGGGAGAGGGCCCATGAGCATGGCCGAGCTTCATTCGACCCTCCTGTGAAACCTTATGGGGGAAGAACTTTGTGCCCTTTTATCGGAGCTTCTTTGATGATGAGCTTGAGGGAGAGTTCGACCTCGCTTGCGCTCGAAAAAAGTCCGTGAGCACGGCCGAACTTCATTCGGCACTCCATCAGCTGCGGATTTATTAGACTCGCCCGTCTGCCGCTCTCCTACGACTTTTTCATCCTTCAACTTGAAGGCTTCTTCCGCACAGGCACATCCCTCGGCCCGAGTTAGCAGATCGGCAAAATTCCTGAGATATTTTTTCTCCAGAAAGAACAGCAAATCGTTCTTCCAAAGGCCGCCCTTGAGTGCGGCCATCGCAACTGACTGATCCAGGTTTCAGACCTCCAATGCAGCAGCATTAAACCGGATGACATAAGCCCTGATGGATTCCTCCTTCTGCTTGATGTTCATCAGGGAATTCGAACCTCGGTGCAGACATCGACTGCTGACGAAGTGAGCCGCAAACTGATGACTCATCTGGTCAAAGGAGAAGATCGTATTCGGTTTCAACATCGAGTACCAATTTCTCGCTGTTCCCTTTAAGGTAGATGGGAAAGCTCGGCATAATATGGCGTCTGGTGCGCTATGGAGCAGCATCATAGTTCGGAAGGCTTCCAGATGATCGATTGGATCAGAGGTTCCACCGTAGCTTTCAAATTGGAGCTTGAAGTTCGGCGGAATGGGCTCTTGCATAATTCGAAGAAAGAAAGGGGGATCGACGCAGACGTCGTCATGGTGAGCTGGGGCGACGTGGCCGAGCTCCTCAATTCGCCGGTCCATCTCCCATAGTTTGTGATCGAGGATGTCGTCTCGATCGCAAATCTTGGATGGCTTCCGACTACACATGAGGAGGATCTCCTCTTGGAGAGAATCATGATCCGAACACGGATCCTCTGCTTTATGTTTTCCCTTCCCAGGGGCGACGGATATGCTAGCTCAAATGCTCTTCCTTGGGACCGGTTTCCGACATCTCAACGGCGGATTTTCTGACGGAACCGCCACCGAGGGCTACCACATGGCCTACACCATTTCGGTGAAGCCCTGAATCCGCTGCATCAGCAGATTAAACTGCTCCGAATCTACCAGGACCGTCGGTGGAGGGGGTGGTTGAAGCACCGGCATTGGAGCCGGGACAGGTGGATCTGGCTCGGATCTGGTGGCAGAAATGGTAGATCTCCTGATAGCCGCCTTCTTTGGAGGCATTTCTTGGGATTAAGAGGATGGAGATGAACCTTGGAAAAGAAGCTCCACAGGGTCGGCTGAGCACTCCTTTAAGAATAGGGATACCTCGGAAATAGAGGCCCTTCCTCTAGCGTCAATTCTGTTGGTGCAGAATCTGATTGACGCTGAAACGAGCGAGAGTGGAGAAGGACGAGATCGCCGTCGGTAACCTGCAAAACAAAGTCCCGTTCAGAGTCAATGGTGGTGGCTCCGGCGGAATCCTCCAACGATCAAATCAGCTCTTCTAGCAAACAGAAATGGAGTGCTCAGAAAAAAGTTCGGCAAAATTTCGGAAAGAAGAAGAGAGCTTAGAGCTTAGAAAAAACGTATCTGGAGGATCCTTTTTATAGACGGAGCTTGATTGATGGTGACAGCTATAGCCGTCTGACAGCGGACTGCTCGAGGTCTGGTGGAGTTCGGTACGGAGAGAAAGATATCGTCAGGCTAATAGTGACAGCCATACCGTCCAGTAGCAGGCCGCTCGAGGCCTGATGGAGTCTGTCACGGAGGAGGCGCCATTTGTAGCGTCGCCTATAGCAGACTGATAGCGATCGTTCATCGAGATTTAATAGCCGTAGTTCGGAGGATGCAAGCGTTGGTTGGTGAAGAACTCCGACATACATCAATTTCAGAGAAGTTCGGACTTCTAAAGAAAATACGGCTAGAGGAGATCATCCGGAAGGAACGCTAGCTGAAGGAGAGATCCAAAAAGAGTTCGACTCCAGTAAAAATCTGACTGAAGGAGTCCGGAAGGAGTTCGACTCTTATAGGAGGAGTGCGGAGGAAGTTCGGCTTCCGTAAGAATCCGACTGAAGGAGTTCGGAAAGACTTCGGCTCCTATAGGAGTCCGACTGAAGGGGGATCCGGAAGGAGTTCGGCTTCCGTGGGAGTCCGACTGAAGGAGAAGTGCGGAGGCAATTCGGCTCTTATAGGAGTCCGACCGAAAGAGTGATTTGGGAGGAGTTCGACCGCTGGGGGAGTTCGACTGGGGCTCGACCGTTGAGAAGTTCGATCGACTGAAGGAGTTCGGCTAAGATTTGGCCGCTGAAGCTCTTCCGTGATTACCGATTGCATTGGGCTAAGCATCAGACTGGACTTCGGTGGGAGCGGGGTTTATCCCGAACAATTAGCATAGCAGAATGCTGCCTCTTTCAGAAATAAGAAGCTCGCTTATGAAACAAAAGATGAAACATATTAGTTTGTTGGAAGGGCAATTATTTTTCTCTTGATGGTGGAATTAAGGTCTCTTGAGTTTCTCAGAAACCTACTGTTGGGGATAAACCCCGCTCCCGCCGAAGTCTAGCCTGATGCTTAGCCCAATGCAACCGGTAATCATGGAAGAGCTTCAGCGGCCAAACCTTATTCGAACTCCTTCAGCCGACCGAGCTTCTCCGCAGTCGAGCCCCAGTCGAACTCTCCCAGCGGTTGAACTCCTCCCAGATCACTCCTTCGGCCGAACTCCTACGGGAGTCGAACTCCTTCCGCACTTCTCCTTCAGTCGGACTCCTATGAGAGCCGAACTTCTTTCGGATCACTCCTTCGATCGGACTCTTACGGGAGCCAAACTCCTTCCGAACTTCTTCTTCAGTCGAACTTCTACGAGAGCCGAACTTCCTCCGCACTCCCCCTTCAGTCGGACTCCTACAGGAGCCAAACTCCTTCCGAACTCCTCCTTCAGTTGGATTTCTACAAGAGTCGAACTTCTTCCAGACTCCTTCAGTCGGACTCCGGAAGCTGAACTCCTTCCGAAGTTCTCCTTCAGTCGGACTCCTACGGAAGCCGAACTCCTCTTTCAGTCGGATTTTTACAGGAGCCGAACTCCTTCTGAACTTCTCCTTCAGTCGGACTCCTTTAGGAGCCAAACTCCTTCCGAACTTCTCCTTCAATCGAACTCCTTCCGGATCTCTCCTTCAGCTAGCATTCCTCCCGAATGATCCCTTCTAGCTGTATTTTCTTTGAAAGTCTGAACTCCTCTGGAATTGATGTATGTTGGAATTCTTCACCAACCAATGCCTACATCCTCCAAACTATGACTGTTAAATCTCGACGAACGATCGCCATTAGTCTGCTACAGACGACGCCACAGGCGGTGCCCCCTCTGTGACACTCCACCAGACCTCGAACAGCCCATTACTGGACGGTATGGCTGTCACTATCAGCTTGACGACATCTTCCTCTCCGTACAGAACTCCACTAGGCCTTGAGCGGCCCGCTGCTAGATGGCTACAGCTGTCATCATCAATCAAGCTCCGTCTATAAAAAGAGATCCTCCAGATACGTTTTCTCTAAGCTCTAAGCTCTCTTTTCCTTATCGAAACTTTGCCGAACTCTTTCCTGAGCACTCCATTTCTATTGGCCAGAAGAGCTGACTTGATTGTCGGAGGATCCTGCCGGAGCCACCACCACCGACTTCGAATGGAACTTTGTTTTGTAGGTCATCGACGGCGACCTCGTCCTCCTTCACTCCAGCTCGTCCCGACGTCAACCAGATTCTGCACCAACAGAATTGGCGCTAGGAGGGCCCTCTATTTCCGAGGTACCCCTATTCTTAAAGAAGTGCTCAGTCGATCATGCCGACCTTCTTCTCCAAGATTCACCTCAATCCCAAGAAATACCTCAAAAGAAGATGGCTACCCGGAGATCTACCGCTTCTGTCGTCAAATCTGAGCCAGATCCATCCATTCCTGCTCCATCACCGGCACTTCAACCTCCACCTCCACCGACGGCCATGGTAGATCCGGAGTACTTTAACCTATTGATGCAGCAGGTTCAAGACCTCACCAAGATGGTGCAGGTCATGCGGCAGCCCCCAACGGCAACTCCATCAGGAAATCCGTCATCAGGATGTCAGAAACCGATCCCAAGAAAGAGCACTTGGGCTAGTATACCCATCGCCCTGAAAAGAAAAAACAGAGAGCAGAAGATTCGTGTTCGGATCATGGTTCTCCTTTGGAGGAGACCTTCCCCATCTGTAGCCGGAAGCCCTCCAAGGTCTGCGATCGAGACGACGTCCTCGATCACAAACTGTGGGAGATGGACCGACAGATTGAGAAACTCCGCCATGTCATCTCGGCTCGCTGTGATGACGTCTGCATCGATCCCCATTCCTCTTTCCGAATTATGCAAGAGCCCATTCGGTCGAACTTCAAACTACCTCAATTTGAAAGCTAAGATGGAACTTCTGATCCGTTCGATCATCTGAAGGCCTTCCGGACCATGATGCTACTCCATGGCGCACCAGACGCCATATTATGCCGAGCTTTCCCATCTACCTTAAAGGGAGCAGCAAGAACTGATAATCGGCGTTGAAGTCCAGTACGATCTTCTCTTTTGATCAGATGAGCCATCAGTTCGTAGCTCACTTCGTCAACAACCGATGTCCGCGCTAAGATTCGAATTTTCTGATGAATGTCAAGCAGAAGAAGGAGAAATCCATCCGGACTCATGTCATCTGGTTTAATGCTACGGCATTGGAGGTCCGAGACCTGGACCAGTCTATTGCAATGGCCACACTCAAGGACGGCCTTCAGAAGAACGATTTATTGTTCTTCCTGAAGAAGAAGTACCTCAGAAACTTTACCGATCTGCTAGCTCGGACCGAGAAATATGCCCGTGCGAAAGAAGCTTTCAAGTTGAAGGATGAAGAAGCGGCAGAAGAGCGGCGGGCGGACGAATTTAATAAACCCACCGTTAATGGAGGGCCGAGTGAAGTTCGGCCGCGCTCACGAGCTCCCTCCGAGTGCAAGCGAGCCTGAACTCTTCGAGCTTGTCATCAAGGAAGCCCCAACAGAAGGGTGCGAAGAAGTCCTTCCCTCGGAAGGTTCCGCAACTACGCCTCCCTTAATGCTCCTAAAACTCAAGTTCTGATGGAAATTAAGAATCAACTACCAAGACCAGAAAAATTACGATCTCCTCCAAACAAGCGCGATCGAAGCAAGTACTGCCTCTACCATCGTGACCACGGCCACGATACTGAAGAATGCATTCAGCTCCGAGACAAAATTGAGGAACTCATCAGGAGAAGCCGGTTGGGTCGATTCCTCAGATGCCAGCCTGAAGCAGAAGAAGATCGGCTAAGGGCACTGTCGTAGCCAGAACCACCAATGACGGAAGAACAACAAGGAGGTCGACCGCCTCTCAGCATCATCAAAGCTACCTCTGGGGGGCTTGGTACTTCGGCAAGCCATCATCTCCCAGTCTCAAAGCCAAGAGAAGCTAACTCCAAATTGAGAAGGCCAGCATAAAATAGAGGTCGCCCAACCCGGAACTTGCCGCCTGAAGGAACTCGAAGGAACAACGCTTCCACGACCCTGAAACACAGAAAATCTGAGGATGTGCTGCCGGTAATTTCTCTTCAATAAAATTTCTTCATTTCAATATTATTATTTCTTAGTGCAAAAACTATGTGATGACAAGGAAGAAGCAGTCAATAGTGGCCGTGTTAGGAATAGGAGAAGAACCTCATCCTAACATGAACAAGTCGAAGTCCTTCAACCTCGGCTAGAGATAAGATCTCTCCTGAGCTTCAGGGTACGTCAATAGAAGATAAGATCTCCTTCAACCTCGGCTAGAGATAAGATCTCTCCCAAGCTTCAGAATTTTCATCAACAGGAAAAGATCTCCTTCAACCTCAGCTAAAGATAAGATCTCTTCCGAGCTTCAGAGTCTACGTCAATAGGAGATAAGATCTCTTTTAACCTCGATTAGAGGTAAGATTTCTCCCGAGCTTTTACGTCAATAGGAGATAAGATCTCTTTTCAACCTCGGCTAGAGATAAGATCTCTCCGAGCTTCAGAGTCTACGTCAACAGAAGATAAGATCTCCTTCAACTTCGGCTGAAGATAAGATCTCCTCCGAGCTCCAATCCGTCAACAGGAGATAAGATCTCCTTCAACCTCGGCTGGAGACAAGATCTCCCCCGAGCCTCAACTTCAATAGGAGATAAAATCTCCTTCAACCTCGGCTGGAGATAAGATCTCTCTCGAGCTTCTACATCAACAGGAGATAAGATCGTCTTCTACATCAATTGGAGGCAAGATCTCCTCCGAGCTTCAACCTCAACGGATGCAGAGCCCGAAAAAAGACTTCGACGGTCACCTTTTTGTACTCCCTTCGAATTTCGAACTTGAGAGTGGAGGGGACTATTGTTGGGGATAAACTTCGCTCCCGCCGAAGTCCGACCTGATGCTTAGCCCAATGCAATTGATAATCACGGAAGAGCTTCAGCGATCAAACCTTAGCCGAACTCCTTCAGCCGGCCAAACTTCTCAGCAGCCGAGCCCCAGTCGAACTTCCCCAGCGGCCGAACTCCTCTCAGATCACTCCTTCGGTCGGACTCCTACGGGAGCCGAACTCCTTCCGCACTTCTCCTTTAGTCGGACTTTTATGGAAGCCGAACTCCTTCCGGATCACTCCTTCGACCGGACTCTTATGGAAGCCGAACTCCTTCCAGATCCCCCTTCAGTCGGACTCCTACAGGAGCCGAACTCTTTCCGAACTTCTCCTTTAGTTGAACTCCTACGAGAGCCGAACTCCCTCTGCACTCCCCCTTCAGTAGGACTCCTATGGAAGCCGAACTCCTTCCGAACTCCTCCTTCAGTCAGATTTCTACAAGAGCCGAACTCCTTCTAGACTCCTTCAGTCGAATTCCTATGGGAGCCGAACTTCTTTCGAACTTCTCCTTCAGTCGGACTCCTACGGAAGCCAAACTCCTTCCAGATCCTCCTTCAGTCGAACTTCTACAGGAGCCAAACTTCTTCCGAACTCCTCCTTCGGTCGGACTCCTCCAGAAGCCAAACTTCTTCCAGACTTCTCCTTCAGCCGAACTTCTTCCGGATCTTTCCTTCAGCTAGCATTCCTTCTGGATAATTTTCTCTAGCCATATTCCCTTTGAAAGTCCGAACTCCTCTGAAATTGATGTATGTCATAGTTCTTCACCAACCAACGCCTGCATCCTCCGAACTACGGCTATTAAATCTCGACAAACGGTCGCCATCAGTCTGCTACAGGCGACGCTACAGACGGCGCCCCCCTCCGTGACCGACTCCACTAGGCCTCGAGCGGCCCGCTACTGGACGGTATGGCTATCACCATCAGCCTGACGACACCTTCCTCTCTATACCGAACTCCACCAGGCCTCGAGCGGCCCACTGCCAGATGGCTGCAGCTGTCACCATCAATCAAGCTCCATCTATAAAAAGGACCCTTCAGATACGTTTTCTCTAAGCTCTAAGCTTTCTTCTCCTTACCGAAACTCTTTTCTAAGCACTCCATTTCTGTTGGCCAAAAGAGCTGATTTGATCGTCGGAGGGTCCTGTCGGAGCCACCACCACCGACTCCGAATGGGACTTTGTTTTGCAGGTCACCGACGGCGATCTCATCCTCCTCCACTCCAGCTCGTCCCGGCATCAACCAAATTCTGCACCAACACCTACTATTGTATTTTCATTTCTATTTGTGTTCATTTTTTTCCCTAAATTTTTTCTTTCCAAATTTGAACAGTTGAAGAGAAAGTAGCATTTCCCTATGAGGAATAGCTGAGGTAACCAGCTAATGACAGACTGTTTGCAGAAATGGTAAACAAGAGCAAAGTACTCCATGGTGATGGACAATAATCAACTCGCTTTCATTTCCCTGGTAACAGGTAATGAATCAGAGTTCATAAGGCTGGGGTGAATTTGAAGTGAGAGACACTGATAAGGTTATGGTTGGACATCGATGTTTTATTACAGGCCTTAATAAGCTTTCCCTGAGCTCTACATGACAAATGTACAAAGGCATCAATCTACAGGTACATGAAAAATATTTGATATGCTTGGTCATTTTTAAAAATAAGTATCACAGGTGACAAAGAGATAGGTAACTTGCTTGGCTTTTCAGTCTTCCTACTGACTTCTATGTCTCCCCAAACAAAGAAGAGGAAACAGAAATGATGCAGATCTGTCCTCATCCATTATAGAATTTTCAGCCACCATAATGATAGGGATGTATCATCCTGCTTCCAAAAATGACGATGTTAACACACTTGAAAGTTGCATCCCTTCATGCAAACAATGAACTAAGAGTCCTGTTACATGAAAACCTAAGATTTAGAAGTGGCATTGTTCAAGCAAATGCTTTGTTTCTTTCATAGAGTATATGACCTCATCTCTCTATCACTGGCCTGTTACTCATAAAGCGCAACCCTCCCACAAGTTTGGATTCATCTATCTTGCAGTGGAAACTTTTTGAATTTGCATCGGTGTATCAGGCAGCCAGAGGCCAAAACATGCTCCACAAACCTTGTCAGAGGTAAGCATCAGCATCATGTGCTTTGCTTATGGGTTGCAGGCTTATTGAATTCTTCTGTTTGCATTACCATGTTTGGTGTCGTTAAGCAAGTAAATATATAGCAATAAATTAAAAGATGCCTTTTAAACCTTTGTCATATGTGCTTGAAAGTATTTGGCTCATCACGTTTAAGCTAAAGCTTATGTCCATGCATGAGAATGCTTTGTTATGCTACCCTCCAACAATTGCCATCCTCTTGCTTTTCTTCAACAGACATGGCAAATATCCGAAAGCATAAGGGGAGTAGTGGAAAAGTACTTCCTTATGCAAAGGTGTGCTTGCCATTGGTTTCTCCATCAGCCATGACCAAGCCTTGTCTTGCTCATCATATAAGAAAAGATGCCACCCAACAGATGAATCAGAATTGACAACTCCAGACCACCCACAGCTATAATTATCACAAGACTACAACTTATCAAATTCCAATTCGGATTCTAGGACCGCTAAATATGAGAAATGAAGATGTGAAGGCTGATTAAGAAACCAACTAAGATTTGGGTCACACAATTGAAGAAGAGGCGGGTGGTGTATGACCTAAGAAACCATAAAGAAGTTGTGTAGCAATAAATTAAAAGATGCCTTTTAAACCTTTGTCATATGTGCTTGAAAGTATTTGGCTCATCACGTTTAAGCTAAAGCTTATGTCCATGCATGAGAATGCTTTGTTATGCTACCCTCCAACAATTGCCATCCTCTTGCTTTTCTTCAACAGACATGGAAAATATCCGAAAGCATAAGGGGAGTAGTGGAAAAGTACTTCTTTATGCAAAGGTGTGCTTGCCATTGGTTTCTCCATCAGCCATGACCAAGCCTTGTCTTGCTCATCATATAAGAAAAGATGCCACCCAACAGATGAATCAGAATTGACAACTCCAGACCACCCACAGCTATAATTATCACAAGACTACAACTTATCAATTTCAATTCGGATTCTAGGACCCCTAAATATGAGAAATGAAGATGTGAAGGCTAATTAAGAAACCAACTAAGATTTGGGTCACACAATTGAAGAAGAGGCGTGTGGTGTATGACCTAAGAAACCATAAAGAAGTTGTGAGGACATTTGCAAAAGCTGGTATACTAGAGGCAATAAATCCTGATTGTATTTTACGATGAGAGAGATTCATATCAAACCTATACTGGCTGAAGTAGCTGTTGATAGAAATGGTGATCACGTGGTTCACAACAAACTCCAGATAGCATCATTGAGGATTATATGATAAATCGTCTTTCTATTCAAAGATGTAAAGAATATATAGCCATCTAATTAGTATTTTTTAACTTTAAAAAACCCTCAAAAAATCATGTTATACACAGCAAATTTTATCTCAATTATCTGGGGAGAAATTTAAGAACCCCTCTTTCAACTTGTTCTATTAATGGCTATATCCAAAAAAAACCAAAACTTCCATATTCTTTAATTAAGTTTCATGCACCTTAGCTTAGGCCCTTTACTAATTTATCTTAACTCTTCCACACAAATTTAAGCCCCTTACCTTGTAAGGATCCTACAAATTAACATTGCATCAGCATGAATGGGTTAGCTATTACCGTGCAACTCAAGTCAAGTCATCCACATGAGGAAAGGCAACAAGGCAATATGAAAATATGCCAAAGAAAATGCATATTCACACCCTTTAGATATCTTCAAGAATCCTTGACTCCAGACCAACAAGATAGGTTATAGAGTTAAGAACAACAGATGATGGCCATAAATAGGAGAATGAGACGGACATGGTGGATCAGAAAGATATTGCTGCCCCAAATAGGTTGAGTTTTTTTTTTATTTTTTTTATTTTTTTTTTAAGGAAAAAAAAGAATACAAATGAATACCATGCACTAACTGCTGGTGCTTTTAGAAGCTTTCTGTTATCGGAGGCAGAATGTGCAGTTGTTGCATTCAAGTTATAACTCAAAATTAGCCCACTGCAGAAAGCAGCAATTCCATTGCATCTTTCTGTTCAGTAGAGAAAACTCAGTGACAACATTTAAAAACATTTCTAGGCTATTTCGCAAGAGCTAGACAACTGGGCTTCTAGATCAACTTATCTTCAATGGACGCAGACTGGGAAGGATTGCAATGAAACTAGTAGAAGATGTACATCCAATGAAAATACACATAATAATCATGCTTTGTGATAGAATCTAAAAGAAAAAAATCTCTTCAGATGATATAGGACTAGAGCACATCATATGAAACATTTTTTTAGTAGATTTCAGTGGTATTCTGGATGAGCCACAATATTTGCAAAACCTAAGGCAAAAGGGCAACTAAACAGTTGGAGAAATGACATGTCCGGTGACTCTTTGCGAAGATCAGTCTGGGAAATCTGGATCCTGTTTATCAGTCAATGGAGGGAGGGGTGGATGGGGATGGGATATGTTTTTATCCCAATCCAATTATGAGAATCAAAGCAAACTTATCAGCATTTTCCAGAAAAAAAAGTTGACAATGAAACCCAAAAATGATATGCTTGATCTGAACTCTATAATAAGCTAGTTACACCATGCAGATATAGAACAATGTTTCCAACATGATGAATACCACAAGATGGTTTGAGTAAACATGAAGCTTTCTGGGATCAAGGATGGTAAACAAATGCATCGTGGTTTTTCTTTTCCCTTTTTCCTCAGAAAATATAATGCCACAACAGCCTCTATGATCCTTAAAAAATCAGCTGCAACCAAAATTAATTTCTGGCCATCTAAAAATGGTACCCAACATATCAAAAATTCTTTAGGTTATGCAAATCTTGAGCGCGTTAAGTGAAGGATGTAATATTGTAAAAATATTATTCTTGACCAATTCAAATGTTTTAAGCGGGGAATGAACAATATGGCTATAGCTTCCCTCATTTTTAGGGGAAGGATCTACAACTAGAAAATTTGGACTCCAATCAGTGATTATGAAAAATTAGTGTAAGGTAATGGATAAAGAGAAATCAAAATCCCATTAAAGATATTGAAATTTTCACCACTGTAACCAGCTTTCCAGTCAAAAAGCATCATCAACAAATAGACACTAGGAAAAGAAAAGGCTATCCAGAAGAATAAATGTACTAAATCTGTGAAAACAAATAAATTTGTGAAAATAAATATGACACTTAAATCAACAACCGTTGCTACATTGCCATCCCTAGACAATCAAAACAACACCTTCAACTCGGTAAAAACCTACAAGGTAGTCAAGGTAAGCAGGTCTAACAGCAATGCTCATAAAGGCAGTAAACAAGTTATAAAGGAACTACCCAGCATCAGTAATTGTCAAACAAACGCATCATCAGAAACTGTTAAACATTGTAGCATTGTTGCATCAATAAAATCACATCATAAGCATACATATACATGCACGTATAGACAAACAATTCTTACAACAAGAATGCTTCAAAGAAACTAGAAAAGCATGTAGCTAGAAACGATTTTAAAAAAATTCCATCATCATGTGGGCATCACACTGAATGTTCTGATAGGGATAGACAAGCAAAGGTGGGTTTAGACTTTAGAGACTGTCGACCGAGTGTAGGATCATACATATTCTTAACCTTTAATTTGGCAATACAAGATGTTGAATTTCTTTGATCTTCCATAATGTAAAAATTATCAGTCTTCCTTATGGCTATCAAAATTTGAAAATTACTTCTTTGAGAAAACTCAAACAGAGATGAAAGAAGTTGGAGCACAAAAGTAGCAAAATATAAATGCCAATCATTTTAACCTACATGATGCTTTGTACATTGCAAGTAGCAAATCCTTTAAAAGGGTATCTATGTAGTTGATTCGGTGGCTACATGAAATTTTAAAGCAGGTCAGAGCTTTTGAGAAGCGATCTCGAGTGGAATTGCATGTATAATTCTAAAGCTCCTGACAAGCTTGCATACAAAAGAAAATCTACATGAGATGAGAACTTTAATTTGTTTAACCATGGTAGATTATGTATAATGTATGAGAGGTATTCACACGATAAGCACCTGAATGAGGCCCTTCACACGCCAAACATTATGCTTCAAAACAACTATTTGCGAATCATCTGGGTGCAATGACTGCAACTCTTGTCGCACAGACTTAATACCTGCATTGTGCTCTGATGACAACTGGACAGCCAAAGCCTCTCCGGTTGCTTTGACAAGTCTCCCTAGAACAACACGGGAGTCCCCAACATTGGCTATGTACAGCATGCCACCACAGATCACACCAACCAGACAGCATGAGCCAACAGCAGCGATCTGGGGTTTCATAGGCCATTGTTTGGTGACCAGAGAAAAAAAGCCCTCTTCAGTTGCCTGGAATGCCTTCCGTATTACATCAGCTGACATTGACTGCTGCTCGGATGTAAATCCTGTTAGGAAGAGTCTCTATTGTCACATCAGGTACTAATTGAAACAACTCTTGCTATAACTAAATAAGAATATTGAGCATTAGTAGTTGATAATCAAACAAATAAGAATAAATGGACAATTAGAAATTCACTTCAAGCAGAAAAGTTGCATGAACCACAAAATTTCACCTGATGCAAGCAAAGAAAATCGAGACATGATCAGGAACTAGTCAAGTCTATGTTTATAAAATATATCAAGATATTACTAAAAAAGTCAAATGGGGTAAGAAGAAGCCATGCTGCTGCTCAGATAAGTTTCAAAGGCCAGAAGGATCAAACACAATACAAAAGACCCCTAGAATAAAATTGATAACCATAATGTTTCTTTTTCTTTATTTCTTTCTCCTTTTTTTGTTTTTTTGAACTAGAGATGGGGGAAGAAGCACAGCCCCTCCTTTTACCACAAAGAAGGTGGGACTCTAACCCAGGCTGCCCGTACCAACCACCAGTGACTTAAACAACTCCACTATGTGCACGTTCAGATAGGTGTAGTCTTCATATTTAGTCAAGATAGCAGATATAATTAAGTTCAACTGGGATACTAAGCCCATGGAAAAGTAAACAATGTTACAACTAAAACTCCATAGATATAGGACAAAGGCAGTATGCGAAATAATGAAAATAAATGCACATTCAATTGCTGAAAGAAGTTGCATCATAAGCATGTATAAAGGTCTTCAGACTCATAAATAGTACGACAAGGGAATTAAGAGTAGTGTTAACTACTGGCAAAATAACCAAGTCTTCCTAAGCTACAACAGTAAAAGGGTTATCCAGATATGCAATACAGTAGATTCAGTAGCTAATTCATGACAAACATGGAAAAGGACCAATTCATCAAGTCAGAAGCAGTTCAAGGGCTAAGCACGGAACTCTCAGGTTCAGTACTTACTCTTGAGATGGTGGAAGAGATGATCATTGATATAGCGGGATGTTTCTGGACCACCATGACCATCATAGATCCCGATGAAGGTCCCATAAGGGCCGGACTCAAGCGAGCTGAGCGGGCCTGACTCAACCTGGCTCTGGTCCTCAAGCAAGCTGTTTGCTTGGACCACAGCCATAGAGAATTCTCCATTCGTGTGCTGCCCACTGTCCTTGTACCACAGAAGCCCATCCTGCCGGCCAACCATGTCGGAGCCCGTATGCACATACCGATCTGACGATGGCCGCCAGCAGGCCTTCAGGAAGTTCATCAACTCTGCTAACATCCCTCATCTCACCCAGGCCCACCTCCGAGTTCTCAACATCTATCCCGAAACAAAATTATGCTATCCAAAGTGCAAGACCTCAAGCTTCCACTTTTCTTAATCTGTATCCAAAGTTAGTATACAAATCACATCACCAGTCACAGAAAATACAAGTTGAGCAACGACAACAACAACAACTGAAGCAGCTAATGTTACAGTTATCGAGATGAGGAAACGTTCCAGATAGAAAGAACAAAACAACCCCAACTTGCTATCATTAATTTGAAGAAATTTGGATGTTTAAAAAGGAAAAAGGAAAAAAAAAAAAACTAATTGGAGGCTGGGTAAAGACACACTCTTTGTCCTCTTTCGTTCATTATCCCAAAAGGGATGAATCCTATGCAACTGCACATCTAGTAGTAAATCACAAAAATCCAAGACAGAAAATTGAATATTTATAGTTCTCTTTGATTACCTCGAACACAAATCCAAGTTCTGAGGGGGGAAACAAGGACAATCTCCTCCACCTGTACCTTAAAAGGGCCTTCCAATTCGTTGCTCCGAATCAGATGGATCCGAGACAAGGTATCACAAACTCACCACCCTTATCGCACAACAATGCGAAAAAACCCAAAAAATCAACGATAGGAAGGCGTTCCAACGAGCCATGTCATCTCCCTCAATCTTCACCTCACGAACATATCTATCCACTTACTCAAACAATCTAAAGCTCTCAACTTTGAAAAGAAAACTCAAACCATGTACCGAAAAACGAAAAAAAAGAATAAAAGGAAAGAAAACTCAAACCCAACCCTAAATCCACCATCAAACCACCCCCCACCCCCACAAACCAAATCCGATGCATTAGACGGAAACAAACAGTAAAAAAACCCACCTTCGCCTCGGAATTGGCTCCAATCGGCCCCTATCGATTCTCCAGTGGTAGACGACGCCGGCCTCAGATCTGGAGACGACGCTAGAGAGAGAAAATGGAATGAGGTCTGTCCAGGTTCCGATCAGCCGATTTGGGCGACGCGACCACGCTTCTCTCTCCCTCACCCTTTCTCTCTCGCTCCGAGGGTTCCAAAAGCCCATAAAAAACCAACAGCGGTGAGACCAGGGCCAGCGAGGCAGAGAGGCAGCTCTGGGCTCCACCACCGCGGCCCGAGAGAGGACGGGTCCGGAGGGGCATTCAGGGAAGACATGGAAGGAGAGATTTGGAATAAATATTTTGAGGGATAGGGGCAATCCGGGCATTGGGTATTCTTTTGATTTTGTCCAACATGTTCATGCTTGGACCGGACGGGAGTTGTATCCTTCGTGAGAAAAAAGGATTCATCTTCCTTCGCGCGAAACACCATTGGACGGCGTAATATCTGCTTCGAGATCTGTGCAAGCGGGTGAATGGAAGTCTTCGGACTTCTGCGGGGCGCGATACAACGGTCGACGTTGCGAAGAAGATAAAACATTCTTTCGCACGAAAGATACAACCCGAGCCGGCTTGGACCCAAACATCAACAGCGGTCCGTTCAAGGAACGCTATCCTGTATCCTTATTTTTCTCCACGTTGGACCGTTTTTGGACCCTGCCAGACCACCAAGTATCGTACACGTGTAACGATCATTAAATGCAGCAATAAAGTCGTAGGTGTTGTTAAACTACTTTCTAATTGGGGACTGGTGGATATATTTGACCAAATTGTTTTCAGCCACTGATGTGGGGGTAAATGATTGGGTAAACTTGGTGTGAACTTAGGGATGGAATTAGATCTAATTTTGATCAGTGAGGATTCTAATTTGGATTCGTCGGTTAGTAGGATCCAGCAAGCTTACATAAGATTTTGTTAGATATATTTGTGGATCCACGTGTTAGGGTTAAATCTCCCATTTAGATCTTGGACCCTGATTAGTCATTAGTCTTGTGAAACAGTAGAATCACAGGCATCACTTGATCTTGATTTAGTCATTGATTAGGCAACGATAGCTTAGATAGCACAAGATGGATGCTGGTTTTAGATTATATTGCATTATAAAGTTATATGGTCGACCAGCTGTGATTATTAAGAATCAAGTAGGAGAATAATCTAATGTCAATGTCTCAAGTACAAATATTTTTAATTAATAATTATTAGTCCAGTAAGTTTGGCTGCTTTACTTGCAAAGCATGACCTTCTAGATGACCAAAAATTCAAATTCTAGATGTTGTTCCTAAAAAAGAAAAAATTATATTAATTTTCTTGCATATCATCTATATTCTATAATGTTATACTTCATTGTGAAATGCATTTGAGTCCTATCCTATCTCAACCATAATAATTTTGGTGATATTTTATTTTAACCCTTTCGATGTACTATGGTGCAATCAAGAGTAAAGAATGAAGCATGTAACAAATGATTGATTATTTTTATTTTCTTTTTTTTAATGAAAGGAAGAGTTGAGCCTACCCAAACTACACGGAGATGAAAACCTCTGAACATATACTATTTTATAAGGAAGACATGAACTTATCACAAGGTTCTTTATCAGGTGAATATAAATTTACAAACCAACCCAAGTGATCCTTGAGCAAGATAATTTATATACATTATTTTTTCAACGGCAGCCTGCAAAACATTATGTTATTTTTCTAAAAGCGGATTGACTCGTGTTCAGTCATATTGTATTAAATAAATATATTTCTCACCCATTCCAGTAAAACCTTCTTATGTACGATCATTACACCCAAAGCTGGCAAGGAGCCAAGGATGGCTTTCCTTCCCACCTTGGGGCCCCTCCACCCATTTGGACCGCCCTTGATAATGGGAGGGCTCCACACACCCAAGTCCATCCATTGCATTTTTTTTTCTACGTTTTTTTTTTTAGAAGAAGAGAGTTGTTTCATGCAAATCCACTGTTGGATTGGATTGCATAATAATTAAAAATTTAGAGTGCTTTAAAATTTATAAAATACAATCCACTAATTTACATCATGAAAGAAGATCAATCATTATTATTTGTTAAATAACAATGCATGTATACTAATATTTCGCACATAAATGTTTGTATTTTAATAATCTACGGATTCATCCGGATTTTTATTTTGTTGGAACTCGGATGAAAATTTCAATCAAAATTAAGATGATCAGAGGATCAAACCTGGATTACTTGTATCCAAGATTGAATGACTTTGCCTAACCGGCACGTTCAATATGAAATAATATTCTATATACTCTTTTATATATTGAAGTTTTGAAAATTGGCAACCATTTGGCACCTAATATGACCATTCATTTCATCCAACATACGGTTATAACCTCCACTCTTATAAGATAGAATAAGAATTAATTATTGAAATAATAAGATCCCAGCAACGTTAGATAGGACAACATATATATATATATATATAACGGTTAGGGCGACAACCAGATCATATATACTGGGGCCAAGATACCGGTTTATCTGTATCGCTTTGGCATATCATTGTGTTGGATTTTGACGTGAACCTTGCTGACCAAGGAAAGCGGCATGCCTGTCGTCAACCGACAGCTGGAGGATGTTCGAAGATTAGAAGATGTCCTACGTCATTGGTTAATGCCTTCCCTCGTAGTTCCTTGTAGATTTGATGCCCCGTGTTTTAGATTTTATGGCATGTTGCCTTCCGGAAATCACCGGCCTTGGGCATCGCCGTTTCTCTCTAAAAAGCTCAGGATATATTTTTTTTTCCCTTCTCCCTCATGTCACACTTAACTCACCGATACATGGATCTTTGTCAAAACTCTCTCTCTCTCGCTGTATCCATCCATCCATCTATCTCTCTCTTTATACTTTTCTCGTTAATGTCTTTGTTAGGTAAAATTTTTCAATGGTCCCCATCCACAGAGTTCAAAAGGCCTACGTGCTCGAGTGATCACCATCCATGGTTGGAGAAATATCAACTCAACTCCATGTATCAAGAATAGTTGCACAAGGGTGAGTTAATAGTCCACCCATGGTTGGCGAACTGTAGCCTTTGACTTCAAGCATGGTTGCAAAATGAGAGGTCTCATCTCTACTTGGTTAGATTTCAACATCTCTGAGATCCCTTAGGAGCCAATCCCCTTTAACTTCTGCTACAATAAATTGCTTGTTGCAGCAACTATCATTAGCAGTTAAAATAGGAAATAAAACAGCAGAATAATTTGTGATAATTCAAGCGAATGATAATGGCATTACGTGATTGTAATGTCATTATTCATTGAAATAATATTTTTTAAATTAAAACAAAGTTTTATCTTAGTCTAATACTAACTGAAAAATGTCAATTGTCATCCTTTTATCCCTATCACATGGCAATTATAATAAGTGCAACAGCAACCTTGTAGTAATAATTTTGTAGATTTTCGTTATGTGGTACCTATTATGATGGGAGAACCTTTGGACAGACTCTTTGCTATCAAGATGAATGGGGGCCATAAGTCCGTATCCATGTCTATTTCCCAACAAAAAAGTCTCCATTTAATCGTCCTGATGTCCTCTTTGTAGATTCTTGATTTTTTTTTAAAAAAATTTTAGAAACGTAGATCCTTGATTGTATTAGGAATGCAATTCTCTGGTTTATTTTTCTTGCTTAGGGTGGATGTGTTCACTAATGGGAATGCATGCAAACAATCTTATACTTCCATGCTTATGATCTCTGGCTAAAAGAGAGGGAGAAAAAAGAAGATCGACTAACTAAAAGCAAAACTATATATCAAATTATATAACATATGAAAGGAGGTATTACGAACGTTAGATGTTTATCTGCTTCTTGTGCACGGAACATGCCAAGAGCTAGCATATATAATGGAAAGGAAGACTTATTATAACAACCTTATTTTAATTAATAAGTCCCAGCGATCTCTCGATATCTTAGAAAACGTCACGTACTCCACTAAATGTTCCCTGCCAATCAAATATCTACCATTGGTCTGTGATTTACTGACTCATATCGTTTTGCTATCACGCAAAAAACTGCAGCAAATTAAGATTTTAATGACTGAATTATGTTCTTCATCATCTAAAATGCATCAACAAAACAATAGATATTCCTTACTAATATTAGTTATAAAAAAAAAACATTTGCCTATTTGTTTATATTTTTAGCTTAAGCCAGTTTGGACCTGAACATTTGCTTTGTGTGACTACCCTGCTAATGTTTCATAAAAAATGAAGAGAGAGAGAGAGAGAGAGGGAGAGAGAGAGAGAATACAGCCCTGCTTAATAGTTTGATTATAATGTTTTTTTCAGAGATGGTTTATTTGTGTGTAACATTTGTAAATGGTATATAAATATCATACATGTGCGAGTGTACGAATTTCCAAGCATTCATAGGTCGACGGGTTAGGTCAAGCTTGGAACTTATTCTTTTCAGGCTTTGTTGGAACGAACTTCATCTAGATCTTGTGTGCCATTGCACCTGAAGCTCCTAAAGATATGCCACCTTGACTCTAATGATTTGAATATGAACAATCCAAAGTAGGATTCAAATGAAAGCAACTACTTTTTCTATTTGGCCGAAAGCAAGTTGAGACCAAATTATTGAACTTAAGTCTTGACTTTTTTGGACAAAAATTGAGTTGATTTAATCTGCACTTCAAGGAGATGAATGCTTGCATTTCCAATCATTCGCAAGAGTTGGGATTTCTGTGGGAGTGGATGGTGCAAGGATAAATACTTCATGATCCAAATAGAGCATCTCTAACTAATTGCCATGCAGTGAGATCTCTAGAAGATGCCAGCTTACCAAACTGGCGAAGTGGTGGTACAAGTTTGTTCATCTAACCTTGTTGATCAGGGGACTCTATTAGTAAGGGCCAAATAAGGCCACGTCTACTAGCCTTCGGTACACATCATGGAAGGAGCAAAGAAATATCGAGTTCTTTGACACATGCCAGCCATAATGATGCACATTAAATAACATACATCATGATCGAATTGCAATTCTACCGAATGCATGTCTTTTTATAGAGAAAATGGAAATCCTGGTCACAACCTGTAAATGGCTGACTAAATTAGTCATTAAGCAATATCTTCAATGTTGACGATTGAAAGTAAGGTGTCATTTTAAGAGATTTTGGCACAATGTCATCCAAAGATGGACCCAAGATGGGGATGATATTGTCGAAATGGCGATGATGTCAACTTCACCCTTCATTGTCAAAAGTCACACCAGGATGGCATAATAAAGGATTTAAACTAGTAGCTACCTGGGTATTCAAATACCGCACGTCTAAGATTAAGATAGGAATGCTTACATCAAATGTCTGATTTTGTTTCTTAGGTTCCATGTAAGCTTCCAACACCTTTCTATTCTCGGTATCGTCGGTTAAGTTCAGCAGGACTGGGATGGCCCATATGTCGGTTAAGTTCAGCAGAAATTTGGGCTGACCAGGTTCAGACTCTATGTCGAAATTAAGATTCATGTATATTGGTAAATTCTAAATGTTAAAAGTCGCGCGAACTAGATTCATGTATATTTTAGTGGTTGATTTGATCAGAGCCTGAGTGATTTGGTAAAAACAGGGGCATCAATGGTCTTGCGTGCAACTGGGGCCACACTCTTTGTAGGTTTAAGTCAGGTGCCGTCACTGGTGCATCTTAAATTGTGGGGATTGGAAAATAATGGAACACGTTGGAGCCAATCTAGGTTTATTAGAGACCGATATTGGCCCCATTTTCGTGGTTAGCCTCAACTAAAGCTGGGAATGACCGTGTTTTGAGTTTTTAGCAGATAGCTATAGCTTGCTTACCTACAAAGATGGAGCAGGAGCTAGGTGATGGGTATAGCTCACTCCTCGCTGCTGTCCGAAGTTTTGTGGAGCCGATCCATGCATGCCACGGATCCAAGTTGTAGCAATCGATGGTATAATTCCTCCTTTCTTGGGTAGGATGGCACGGCCAAATAGCCTTTGAGTAAATCCAGCCACTAGCATCAGCCTGAAATACGGCTCTCAACCGAGGGGAAACTGCTAGTGCCAACTCCCAAATAATAGAGCCTAAATGATCTGCTACGAAGGAGACCGCCCAGTTCGCCGCACCATTCACATTCCTCCATCTTCTTCTTTTTTTTAAAGTTGAAGGTGTAATAACTTGTAACTACAATTATTAACTAGGTGTTTTTCAGCCCATTCATGGTACTTAAATCTGAAGCATGATTTTTAGAAGGGATGACCTGGATCAATTAATAAGACCTGACTGGGGCTGTTGAGTTCTTGCACTTTGCTCGGTAGTGTTGTGCACTCGTGTGCGTGTATGAGCGTGTTTATTATACATCTTGAAGCATGATGCAGGGACCGACACTGCATTGAGGTTCGATATTTTAAAAGACCGACAATGAGCCGGCCCAGCCCACAGGCAAATTTCAGCCTACTTCGGCTTGGCCCACAATTTTTAAACTTCTCTCGCCCCAAACCAACACTTCCTATGATTTTTATGTCGATGGATTCTTCCTCTTTTTGTCCTCATCATGAAAGGATGAACTGCTTTCCTATTGAGCCATGGAGAAGGAGATGGAATTCTTACAAAAGAATACAACTTGGGATCCTGTTGAGCTACCCAAAGACGGAAAGCAATTGGATATCATTGGGTGTATAAAATGAAGAAGGATTTGGAGGGCAACGTTGAGAGGTTTAAGGCGAGATTGATGATCAAGAGTTATGCTCAGAAACTATGTATCAATTATGATGGGATTTTTTCTTCAATTATTTATCTTACTACTATCAGAATGGTGCTATCAATCGTAACAGTTATGGACTTAGAGTTAGAGCAGTTAGATATTAAAACTGTTTTTCTATATGGTGACTTAGACGAAAAGATTATATGATACAATCTAAAGGCTTTATTGAAAAAGAAAAAGAGGATCTGGTTTGTCGGCTGAATAAGTTGCTATATGGGTTGAAACAAGTGCCAAAGTATGAGTATAGGTGAGTTGATTCCTTTATTATGAGCTTAAATTTTTGTAGATAAAAGGCTGACCATTGTGCATATATATTTCTGTAATTATAATGATGATAGTTTCTATGTTGTATATAGATGATATGATTGTGGCAGGTAATGGTAAGTGTCATATATCTATGCTTAAAACTTAGTTGGTTGGAAAGTTTGATATAAAGTTATCTATGAAGCAATCATCCAACACTGAAGTGGAGGAGGCAAAAATGACTCGAGTACCATATTTACCAGTAATAGAAAGCCTAATGTTCGCTATGGTGTATACGAGACTTGACATTACATATATAGTGGGAGTTGACAATTCGTACATAGCAAATCTTGGCAGTAACTATTGGATACTGATGAGTAGATCCTTAGGTATTTAAGAGGTACTTCTAATTATTCACTCTATTATGGGCCTACGAGTTTGGAGTATATTGGCTTTGATGATGTAGACTTTGCTAAAGATAGAGATATGAGGTGTTCTCCCACAAGACACATATTCTCCATGGCAGACGGTGCCATGAACTAGGAGTCAAAGTTACAATCAATTATGACTTTATCCATGATAGAGATGGAGTACATTACAGCTGCGCATGCTTGCAAGATGCTATATGGCTTAGGCGATTATTTAAAAGAGCTCAAGATGAAATAGAATGTGTTGGAGTTATATTGTGACAATCAAAGTGCTTTACAGTTAACAAAGAATCTAGCTTTTCACTCTCATACAAAGCACATTGGTATTTGTTTCACTTTATGCATGACATAGTAGAGGATGGTCAAATGTCATTATGAAAACCCATATAGATGCGAATCTAACGAATATATTGATGAAGTTTGTGACTATCGAGAGAAGTTCAATTGGAGTAAGACTTCTCTCGGACTTGGAGCTATATGATGAGTAGTGATTGGCAAAATCTTCGATTGGTATTCTATTGATGGCATGTGTCTTCAAAGAAGAGATGTATTAGTTGATAAAGTCACGTTCCACAAAAACACTAAAAGAAAAAGTGAAGATGAACTCAAATAAGTGTGGAGTGAGATAAGGTAGGAATATGGATAGTTTAAACCAACAAAGATAATAATTCTAGTTCTTATCAAACTTAACAAGAATTGCTTTTATATATATATATATATATATATATATATATATATATATATATATATATATATATATATATATATATATATATATATATATATATATATATATATATATATATATACTTACTTATTATGTTCTATTCTTGTATAAAAGCATGTAAGGGGTGGTTCTAACTCTCCGTGGACTCTTTTGCTCTTATATTATTGGGATTTGAGTTCTACAACCTTATTCTTATTGTAGAAAGAGAAAAGGTGAGAGATTAAAGATTGTTTTTTTTTTTTGTATTTATTTCGTGCTGTGATCAATAAAAGATGCATATGGAGATCTTGCTCGAGGATGTAAGAATATATTGACACTCTATTGTCTGAACTTTGTAAATTTTTTGTGCTCTTTCTTTAATTTTTTTCTACTTTATTTTTCTTATGGCTTATCTGTTATTTTAGTTTTCTACATAAGATCCTTTATTTCTAACAACCATAATATTAATTCAACCCAATGATGCATCTTTCACCTTCACCACTGCCGCTACCATAACATCACCACCATCAAATCCTCCTACATTTTCATTGCTATGTCTCTCTCATTCCCATTTCCTTTATGATCATGATGGTGGTCATGTTGGCAATGTAGTGGCTTGGTAATATGATGGTACAGTATTATAGTGGCAGCGATATAGTAACGATTGTAATGGTGGTGATTATAATAATGTGATATAATGATACTAGTAATGATGATAATAGTGATAATAATAATAGCGAGAAGAATAAAAATAGTAAGATTAATGGTGATAGAGCTGGTCATCGCAATATGGTAGCTATAATGGTAATGATGGTGATTGTGGTGGTAGTGTATGGTCATGGTATTGATGGTTGCAATGATTATGGTGGTATTAATGAAGATGAAGATGATGTGATGATGGTGGTGGTCATGGTGCCAAATTTTTTTGGAAAAGAAAAACTTTCAAGAATTTTATTTTGGTCATATTCAAGGTAAGTGGGGGATGGAGCAATGGCATAACATTTGATCTATTGACATTCTAAAAAATCATGTGCAACTATTATGTTGGGCCCACTTGGGGATACCATGATCCCTCGTGGTATCTATGTATATCCGTCAACTTATCCTTATTGACCATTATCTTCTTTTTATGTTGACTAGCTCTTTGTCCCGCTAATTATCGGATGGCTATCTTATCGATCAAACACATGTACCACATGAAACTTTAAAAAAATTAATAAATGCCCAAAGTTAGAGAGCAATTTTTGAGCTTCACAAATCCCAGTGATGATATGGAAGATTGAAAAAGATGAAAAAAAGAGAGAAAAAAAAGAATCCATGAAGATGGCTTCAAAATGAATAGAATAATTTATGTTTTACAATGAACCATACTTTTTATGAAATTTGCTCTACATTATTACTGCATTATCTATATATAAAAGTCTTTAAGTCCATTTAGTTAATTAGTATGATACAAGAGCATAGATTTGTCAAAAATCATAAAAAATATTTCTTGCCATAAAAATTGATATGTTGCATTGCTCCGACTAGGATGATAGCTGAGACTCCTCGATGAGCTAGAGTAGGCTGATGAACAGTAACTCTCGAATACCTATAAAGAAAGTCCATGATGTTGGAGGAGAAGGTGGTGGGTTTTCTAGTAGGAGACCCTCCGATGCTTAAGTCAGTAATAGTCAGAGAAGAAAAACAGTAGACGAAGACTATGAGAATAGAGAGTTTTGAGTTTAGAGAGAGTCTCGAAAGGTTGAAAGAGAGATCAAAAGAATCCTTTCTTTCTTTTCTGCTATCTTTTTATTGGAGAGGGTTTGTCATAGCTGCCCGACTATTAGCCACCGGAGTAGTCAAGTGTCAGCATATGGTTACAATACCAACTTTTCATGAATGAAAAAAATATTTGCTATCGTACCGAATGCTAGTTTAGCAAAATCTATGCACCAAGAGTTTCCCATAGTTTGTGTTGGAGAGAGGCCTATGGAGAAGTGGGGTGGAATAGATATGATCAGTTAAATGCCGATCATGCCAGCCTCATCCGGATATCGACCATATATGATTGATGGTCACCCAAAGATATCGGCATTAAGTAGCTCATCTATTTTAAGTCATTTATATTTTCATGCTAGGTGTTCGCCACAATCATGAGATGACTTAGCTATCGTCCAACATTTGTCCCCCACTTTTCAATTTGAAGAGCATTTCTTTGGCATTGGAAAGTAGATCTTCATCTAGATTTGGAGGTCGTGTATTGGGTTGAGTACTTCTAACTCTATGGAGCTTTGATGATGCCACGACATAGCCAAATATGACTGCAAATATCCATTAGAATTTTGCTTCATCTTTTTTAGGTTCCTCGATACTCTTTATATAGAGGGTCATCGGAGTTTAACAAAAAATTCTTATGATTGTCCATGCGGTTGGATGAGAGAGACAGGGGTCGGCGTATGGCCAAGGAGTCATCTTGGGTGTCAATGTCGCTTATAGGGCTCTACCACCATCTTCGGTGAGATTCCAACTAAGAGGTCGGTTACCATCTGAATACATGGACGAAAGCTAAAAAGATTGCCTCATCCAAGCCCATTACATGGTTATCCAACCATTAGCATCGGTCGTGCTTTGATGTCATTAATGCCATCAAGGATGAGATCAAATATTGGTGAGTGAATCTCGACGATTGTAACCAAGGTGGCACAGCTTTTGAAATATGATAAGGATATCTATGGGAATTCGCAATGCATCGCTTTCCAATTTGGGCTATCTTTATTAGGAATGGAGCTTGAAAAGTCATGGTGCAGAACTTCCAAGAAGATGAATATCAGTACTGCGCGGGCTTTCTATCATATGGTAGTCGATAGCAGGTTCCAAAGCATTCTTCGTGAATCATTTCTTGGACTTGAATATTCAAGAAATTGATAGCAAATCTAAAAGGTCACTAGTTTAGAATTGACCTGATATGTGATCTGATGATCTGATAGGTGAATCTGTATCATCTACGACATCTATAAATAGACCATCTACATGGAAAGGTTTTGCCATTAGAAGGGATTTTTTTTTTTGCCATCTGGTGGCCATGAAGCCATCGTCAAAATCTATGAAGCGCACCATAAAGGAGAAGGTGGTAGAAGCAGGCTAAGAGTTTTGAGCCAAAGCCATCTGCCCAAAAACTAGATCCTCCATGGGTTGCGCTATCATCGTCGAACTAGGTTTCGACCGTTCATGCCAGACTTAGAGCAGCTCTTCCCCTTCCTGGTGGTCTGCATGTTAGGGGTGCTAGCTGTGTAAAAAGATTGTCGGCGTGATATGGAGAAGTGGTTTTGAAACCTTGTTCTCACCATCTTCCTCCAAAAATAGGATTAAGATCCTTCTTCTAGTGCCAATTTATTACTATGCCTTTCCGATTAGGATGACAGTTGGGACTCCTCAATGAGCTGGAGTGGGTTGACGAATAGTGACATTCAAATGTCTATGAAGAAAGTCTGCAATATTGGAGAAGAAGATGATGGGTTCTCTAACGAGGACCCTTCGATGCTTAAGTCAATGATAGTTGGAGAGGAAGAATAATAGAAGAAGATGATGAGAATAGAAAGTTTCAATTCCAGAGAGAGCCCTAAAAGATCAAAAAAAAGATCGAGAGAGCCATTTCTCCATTTTATTCAACTTTTTTATGGGAGAGGGCCTGTCATAACTGTTAAACCATTAGCCGCCAAAAAGTGGAGTATCAGCATGCGGTTATAGTGCCAGCTTTCCATGACTATGAGTAATATTTGCTATCGTAACTAAATGCTAACTCGGCAGGACCGCACGTAAGGAGCTTCCCATAATTTCGGTATTGTAGAGCAGCCCATGGAGAAATAGGGTGGAATAGGATGTGATTGGTCAAAAATCGATCATACCAACCTCATCTGGATACCGACCATACGTGATCAGTGGCTATCCGAAGATATTGGCATTGAGTAGCTCATCTGCTTTAAGCCATTCATATCATCATGTTAGGTGTTCGCCATATTATCCCAACAAATATATACCGTAAAGCATTTTCTAGAATTAATGTATAACTTGGTTGACTCGTGGTGAGTCTAGGTTTGCTGTTAAAGAGCTTGGATGGCTTTTGGTTATTGTCACGATTACAAAAGTAGGCATGTTTAATTTGCTTAAAGCTAGGCTGCGTGCATGCATTATTGCTAAAAGTAGTTGGTTTTGAATCCACTTCAACAGGAAATTCTAGTAATTGTGGTTGCCATAAATTTTTCTTAAATCCTAAGATCTGAGCAACACCAATTTTGTTGCATGGTCATTTAACTATTTGACGGTCCGATGCAGCACCAACTACAAGTTACATCCAATAACCATGAGATACAGAACGCTCCGGCACCGATGCCAGAACGAAGGGTACGTGGGTGCCCAACTCGATGCATGATACATCAAGATGCGGTCTAGTTTGTTTTCAATTTGGAAAGTTGGTTGTCTCAACTGGATCTTCCTATCCTATCGAAATCTTTTGCGCATCCAAAGTTCCACCCAGTTTAATTTCCTCCAGATTTGTCTCTACTCACATGGACTCATGCATGCGCCTAATGCTTTCAATGAACTGAAAGCCTAGCTTTGACATCGTTCTGCTTACCATTTAAAACATGAATGCTCTCATCCTATCATGCGGACCCGCTTGAGATATGGTAATTGGCCAGATATTTCATGCATGTAATCGTCCAATGGCCCTCATTGGCGCACCACATACTGTTATAATGAATCTGATCCGAGCTACCATATTTGCCAAGGCATCATATGTGCTTGCAAGTACTCGATGCTTGTCCACTTCGGCATTGCAACTGGCAAAAATCAAAATGATGCTTCTTGTGTACCAAAACTCGCAAAAAAAAAAAAAGCACCAATGGCTACAATTTAAATGAACGTACTCTCAACAAACAACTTCGTAGGTTGGAACTTATGGCATCGTATTCATCCTTCTATCAAGCTAGAAAAATAAAAAGATATAACCGTTGTTAATACAACTATATGGTCAAGCTATTGGCTGTTAATTTTAGATGCATTGCTGAATGTGAGATTAAAAACCCGGCGAGATCCGGTTCTCATGCATCTGAGGATAATATTTGATAATATTTTGATATTTTTAATATAAATGAAATAAAATTTTATGAAGGCTTCGGAATACTTGGAGTATGAGAATATTCTAGAATAAAACTCAAGCACAGACCATAACATCAAACCTAGTCATCCATATTCTTCCATCTTCACCACTACCACTGCCATGACCATACCATCACCATCACCATATCAACCTCCTACTGCATCTCCATTGTCATGGCTCTCTCATTCCCATCTCTTTATGATCATGATGGTGATTATGGTAGTGAATGTGATGGATGGTAATACAGCAATAAGGTATTGTAGCCATAATAAGTAGTGGTAATAGTTGTAATAATGATAATGGGTTATAGTGATAGTGATATATAGTGGTAATGATAAGAATAAATAGTGATGATGGTGGTGATTGCGGTGATTATTATGATATGGTAGCTGTAATAGTGATGGTAGTGATGGGTGGTAAAAGTCATGATAATGATGATGGTGTAGTTAGTGATTATGGTTATATTAATGAAGATGGTTAAGATGATATAGTGATGGTGGTGGTTATGGTATCAAATTTTTTTAAAAAATAATTTTTATAAATTTATTTTGATTAGGGGATGGAATAATGGCTTAACACCCGATCCATAACATCCTCAGAGACTACGTGCAACTGCCATATTGGGCCTACTTGAGATGTTAGGGTCTCTCAGGCCATCCATGTATATCTGCCAGCTCATTTGGCCATTTTCTTTTTCATGTAGACCAGTTCTTTATTCCATGAGTTGCGCAACGACTATTTTACTATCAAACATGTGCGCCACATGAAACTTAAAAAACTAATAAATAAATGAAGGCAAAGTGCAACGCTCGAGATGGAGCCTCAAGAAAGATTGAAACGGTGGGAAAAGAAAAGAAAGGAAAAGAATCCATGCATATGGCTTCGAAATGAAAAGAATAATTTACATTTTCCACTAAGCCATAGTTTTGGTCTGTGACACATTATTAATGTATTCTATAAGTTTAGATCTTTAAGTTAGGATTGAAATCGAATCGAATATGAATATGAATATTATTTGAATGTAAAAATTTATATTTATATTTATTTTAAACAAATATAGATACTATTCAGATACTGAAAGTATATATATATAATTATAGATATAACTTAGATAATTAAATTTTATAACTATAGAATTAAAGATATTACTAAATAGAAAATAAATTAAATTAATAATATATTTATATGATCGTATATTTTTTAAAAAATTAATAAATATTATATAAAATTATATAGAATTACATATAGATTCGGATATTCGATACGGATCGGATAATTATCTATTCATATCCATATCTATTTTTTTTTTATGGATATAGATATGGATATGGATATTAATTGGATTCTCAAATTTTTATTCATATCTAAATTGATTCAGATACAAAAATGAATTCGAATAGATAATATCCATACCACTTTCACCCCTACTTCGAGTTCATTTAGTTAATTAGTTTGATATAAGAGAATCATAAACAAATTTGTCTTGCCACAAAAATTGGTATCACTTAATGATACCCAAAAGCATTTTCTAGAATTTAATGTATAACTTGAACAAAAATCATAAGGAGTGGGCATTATAAGACATCATATGAGGCGTGCCCAATTTCATACCATGTTTTCTTTTTTTCGCATCTTAAGTAGAAAACTTAGAAGTTAAATAGGGATTGAATTTCTTTTACTAAAGAAATCCATTAGTTCTATAATTAAAATAATTTTAAAAAAATAAAATATACACCTAAGAGAGATCCTTCATGACCGTCCATATTCTTTTTCTTCTTCATCAAGCCTTTCCATCCATCATCTTTCTCATCAAATCATTTCTTCCATCCATAATGTCTTCTTTTCGAGTTTTTTCTTCTCTTCCAAACCCCTTGTGCCATCTCTCATATCTATAAGATCTTTCTCTAGTCACTTTCTCCTCTTGTAAATCTTTTTTCTTTTCTAAAATCTTTATATATATAAAAGTTCATGAAAATTGTATATTATTTTTATCTAGAGGTGTATATTAAGATGTCAGATGGATATTTTAAAGGTGTACATCAACAGATCATATACTATATACTAGTATATACTAAGTTCAATAAACTATGTAACAATTTATCTATAGGTATGTATTGGATTATTGCTAGGTATGTATCAAAAAAACTTGCAGTGTGTATCAGTAAATTATGTAGTTTGTATCATTATGTGCCATGTACTAATAAATATTATATTTTGAAAAATATGTATCGCTTTACATAGAGGTGTATATTGGAATATCAGATAAATATTTTAATAGATATATATCAACTGGCTATATATTATGTACTGATGAATACTAAGTTCAGTAAATTACTATGTATCAATTTATTTGCAGGTATGTATTGAATCGTTAATTGATGAATATCAAAAAAGCTTATAGTATATATCACCTAGCTATATGCTATATATCGGTGAATTTTCCAATCTGAAAATTATGTATCGATTTATTTGTACATATATATTAAATTATTTGATGATTAATTTATTTAGGATGTATCAAATAGTCACATAGTATACATTGCTAAAAAGAATGTGATGAAAATGAGGAAGAAAGAGAATGCCTTAATCATAGAACTAATAATTTCGTTAGTAAATTTTTTTTTTTTGACTTTTAGATTTATTTTTTAAGATTAGTATTAAGAAAAATATGGCATATGATATTTTATAGTATCCGTTCTATATGATTTTTGTTGGAATAACTTGCTTAACTTGTCATCCGTCCAGGTTAATTGATGTTAAAGGGCTCAGATAGCTTTCGGTTAAAGAGGCATCTTTAACTTGTTTATACAGCATGCATTATTGCTAAAAATAGTTAGCTTTGAATGTACCTCACCCGATATTATAGGAAAAGGTTGCCATAAATTTTCTTGAATCCTAACCTGTGAGCACTGCCAATTTTGGTGGGCGGTAGGTCCCGTGTTCATTTAACCATTTAATGGCACAAACTACTAGCTATACTGATATTTAAAATGCTGAAGCACCGATGCCAAAATGAGGTGAACGTGGATGCCCGACTCGATGCATGATCTGTGGATATCAGCACTTAACCAAACCAACGTTCATTGATGTGCAGTCTAGTTTGTTTCCAATTTGAAAAGTTAATTATTTCAACTATATCTTTTAGCCTGTCAAAAATTCTTGTATTCTTACGGTTGGTTGGCTTTGAGGAACAAACTTCATATTGGTGATGGCTGGTTTGCGAGTTCTGATTGTTCTCGGTAATAAGATTATGAATCATTTATTTGTAAGGTGCTCGAGTATTTCGTTTACATTAAAAGCTCAGTTGGAACTTAGAGGGAGGCTTTATGCAATGCATCATATTTGGATGGTTCGGAAAAAATATAATCTGCAAAATTATCTAAAAAGATAGGTGACCAATCATTGGCTATTACATGTTGAGAGATTTGGCATGAACGCAATACAAGAGTTTTTCTCAAAAAGAATGGCGCTGTTTTTGCCATGGTTCAGAAAATCTCGAAGATGGGAACATCTGGAAACTGAAAATCTCCATAGACAACTATGGAAGAAGCTAAATTTCTTGGCACAAACAATAAGGTGATCTTGTGAGTTTGTTGTAATGTCAACTTTCCTTAAATTTTCTATGCTCTTTAACCATTGTAAGCCATTGTCCCTCTATTAACTTCAAATTTTCTATATAAATATCTGTTGCCATGTACATATTATGATTCCAATAAAGTGGGGTAGCTGCACCTACCTCCTACTTCAATCAAAAAAATTCTTTTGTATCCAAAGTTCCATCTAGTTTAATTTCCTCTAGATTTGTCTCTAGTCACATGAATGGTTTTCTGTATCCAAAGTATCATCATATAGTTTGTCTCACATGTACATGTTATTTAAAGAGAAAAACTTGATGAATGGTCGTGACTCTACCTATCTTTAAAGTGAACTCAATAGATTAATTTTTTATTTGACATGATATTTATTTTTTAAAATTTTTCTATAGTATTTAAAAAAATATTTTTATTTTTTTACCATTGCTCTATTTTAAACTATTTGATTCAACATGGATGGCTTAAATTTATCCATTGGTAATGCACATGGCCAGTGCCATAAGTACCTTAAACTTTATTGATATATTTTTATATTAAAAAATATGGCAGGTCCAGTAATTAAATCAAACTATAGGGGTTCTTTTTGATTGCCCTTCTCCTCTGCCTCCATGCTAAGTAGTTCTTGATCGCTAATGCTATTATCCACGATGAGGCCAGAATTTGGTGCACTGTCATCCTCTCCACCCGACCACCGTCAATTCCTTTTGGAGCTCTATGAGGTGGCAGAGATCCAGATCTTTGTCATTAGGCATGGCTTTGCCTTCCTTCCTTACCTTTTTGATCCACATGATTTCCTCCACGGGGACCATCTCCTCATGCCCCACAACAATAAAATCATCTTTCTAGATGATGATGAGAGGACCAAGGCGCTGGCAATAGGAGGATTTGTTATGGAATTTAGCAATGTTAGTGATGACGATCGCAGTAGCAGTAGTAGAGAAATATAAAAAAAAAGGTATGAATTCATGATAGCAGAGGATGGTGGTGTCGCACGACACGATAATGAGGGTTTTTTTTTTTTTTTTGGCAACATTATGGATCTACCTCAAGATCTAAACCTGCATACGCCATAAATATGTTAATAATATTTTTTTTAAATAATTTTATAAAATATATGATTTAATTTTTTTTTATTTTGTTATAAAATAATATTAAAAACATCATAGAAAAACTTTTTTTAAAATAGAAAAATTATGCAGAGTTTGTCCGCTGCCAGATATATCTTCCCATTATTCAACGGCCATTGAATTGGGGTTACGGTGGTTGAGTGGCGTGTTATCCTAATTACCTCATCACGTGCCTGCATAGCCGCGTGTTGTATATAACTGCCGTTATTTTTATCTGTAGTTTTTCCAAAAACTATTTGTGCTGCCATACAAGCGGTTTGGTAGCGGATGAAGTGGAGGCATTAAAAGAAAAGAAGGCTGAAAGGGATGAGGGGAAACATGGCCGTTGAACAGCTGGAGGCCCCTCTGCTTGGGAGATGCAAAGGAGAGAGAGAAGACCTGGAGGTGTTGAAGAGCTTGGGTCAGTTCGTGAAGGAGGTAGTTAAGGAGAACAAGAGGCTGTGGTACCTAGCAGGGCCGGCCATCTTCACGTCCCTCGCCCAGTATTCTCTTGGTGCCACCACCCAAGTCTTCGCCGGCCAACTTACCACCCTCGAGCTCGATGCTGCCTCCACCGAAAACATGGTCATCGCCGGCCTTGCCTTTGGCCTCATGGTATTTTAAAATTAAATGGCATGGTAGCTGGACATGATCCATTGAGAACTCTGTTCATTTTTTTTCTTAAACTTGTTAACGGCCTATAGAAAAATTTATGGAGATGAAAAGTTTTTAGAATAACAAAAAAGAAAGAAACTAATAGAAACAGAAGAGATAGATAGAGAGAGTGAGAGAGCAGGCTTTGAAGAGGCTCAGAATTTAACTCTCCTAAAGAACAAGAGCCATCTAAGACTTGATAACCCTCTTAATTAATCTTGGGAATCAATCTCTGATGCCCTGTTGATATTCCTAAAGATTCTCTGGTTCCTTTCAAGCTAGATTTGCCTGCAGTGTATTTTATACATTGGTATGCTTTTTATTAAAAGAAAAAAATTCTTCAAGGAATGTTTGCTTCAGATGCGAATTTTCCCCTCTGCCATTAATTTAGCATTTAGCTTCAATGGTTCGTCATCAGCTTTCCAGAGCATTTGAAACTCTTTTTTTTCGTAGCCTGTCCAGAGCCCCATAGCTTGGCCATCTAGGTGGGTAGCCAATAGCTGTTTTTATCTCAGCCAAGATGAATAATGGGAAAATTTGGATAAATCCCAAGCTGTATAAAGATCTTCATTCATATCCGGAAATCAAAATATAAGTATTGGTTGGGCTCTACTCCTTTCCTTTTACCCTTTTTATTTTTATTTTTTTATCATTTTCTTTTCCAATCATGATTTTATTTCTAATAAAATAAGTCACGAACTTTTCCAACAGTGCTTAAAAAACCAGTGTATGTGCTTTTCAGTACATTAATTTTAGACCTTAACAATAATCTTTTAATAATGAGAATTTTCAATCTGACATATTGATTTCTTACTGGCAGATATCTCGGAATACGTTGTTCGAAGTAGTGAGGGACACGATTTTATGTACAACATACTGACAAAATTTAATGCAAATCGGTATCTTGGCGTTTGCAACTTTTTTTTCCCCCCTCCCTCCTCGGGCTTTATTTCTGTATAATTTTCATTTATTACTTTTATACGACCAAAAAAATTTTCCCTCTTGTTAATTTTTTTTAAAAAAAATCTGATATTACACGTTGCGAGTCTAACTTGCCTTCTCAGTAGGATCTGAGCATTTAGAAAATACGTTTTTTAAAAAAGAAAATATTATATCCTATATCATATGCATCACATAACTATATTACCTCCTTTATATGGGCTCTATTCTCGTCTCAAAGATTGATCTATATATAAAAAGGAGATGAGCTGATTGCATGGTTATATTGGTGCATGTGATATAGATATAATTTGCCCGTGGAAAGATAGATTTGTACTGAGATTGCTTGAATTCCAGAGGAGAAAAGAAGCATCAAAATCCAATATGTTGCTGCATAATTCATCATTTGAGCTTGCTTGCCTTTACAGAACTTTTATTCTCATTTGAGAGAAGGCTGCATATTTACTTGCCACCAAAAACTAACACATATTGTCACATGACGTCACCATGACCGAGCAATTATTGCGGCTTGGTTACGATCATGCAAACCATTGATGATGCATAAGAATTTTCCTTACTAATATATATCTTTACAATAAGGCTTACATGCTAACCTTTCACCGATGCTTGGAAGCGATGGTGAAGGCCAATTTTGATTAAAATTGTGGTAATTTTTTTTTCTAGTTTACACTTTAGAGTTAGATCAATATATTTACTTTATAAGTGTATGCATTATTATCATTGTTGGACTTTTAATCAATAAACGGACATCGTCTTTTACTTTACATTGTCAAACAAGTTTCTACATATGACCATTTCTGATATATGATTTGGCGTGCAAGTAAATCATCCTAGGTGGTATTTGGTTGTAGAATAAGTGGGCGATATCCTTTAATAAAGTTGGGGATATTCCTCTAAATTCTTGTTGAACACCAAAAATTAGAGCTTACAATGTGTTCCTGGCTCTCTCCCCTTTATTTAATGGAAATGTACCTGATGATTTCCTAGTTGGGCATGGGAAGTGCACTTGAGACGCTCTGCGGCCAGTCATTCGGTGCCAAGCAGCTCCACATGCTGGGGGTCTACATGCAGCGATCATGGGTTATCCTCACCGCAACATGTCTCTGTTTGTTGCCTATCTACTTGTTTGCAACCCCCCTCCTTCGATTCTTAAACCAAGATGAGAAGATCTCAGAGCTTGCTGGGACTCTTTCCTTGTATATGATTCCCCAGCTCTTTGCGTATGGCCTCAATTTTCCAATACAGAAGTTCTTGCAAGCCCAGAGCAAGGTCATGACCATGGCCGTAGTCTCCGCAGTGGCCTTGGTGTCTCACCTATTCCTCAGCTGGCTTTTGATAGTTCACTTTAAGTTGGGTCTTGTAGGTGCAGCTGTCTCTCTCAACATAGCTTGGTGGATTGTGGTTCTTGGGCAGTTTGCTTACATTGCTATGGGTTACTGCCCTGGTGCTTGGACCGGCTTCAGTTGGGGGGCTTTGAGGGACTTGGGAGCCTTTGCCAGGCTCTCTATAGGTTCTGCTATCATGATGTGGTAACCGGACTACTTCACAGCCTATGCTCTCATGATTCCTTTATTAACTTCTCTAATTTGTATTGCGGACTTATAAGTTCATCAATTCATCATGTTGGTCCAGCCTGGAATTCTGGTTCTATATGTTTCTCATCTTGTTAGTGGGCCAGCTGAAGAATGCAGAAGTAGCAGTAGCTACTATATCCATCTGGCAAGTTTTTTCAAGGACCCAATCCTGTTTTCTTTGCTAAAGAATAGGGACTCCCTTAACTTAATATTCATCAATTTTCTCTGTGCCAGTTTCAACTTATCTGGGTGGGAGCTCATGGTGTTCCTTGGCTTTAATGCAGCAATCAGGTGATGGTGGTTGCTTAGTTCTCTTGGGATTTATCATAGATGGAATCCATTAATATTTTTTAGGTGTATGTTGTTTCAGATGCTAAATATAATATGTTCTCTAGCAGTGTGAGGATATCGAATGAGCTTGGAGCTGGAAGGCCAAGGGCAACCAAGTTCTCAATACTGGTGGTGATCATGTCCTCAGTCTCGCTGGGTCTCTTCTTCTTTACCCTTGTCTTGGTTCTGAAGAATGTCTATGGGCTTCCCTTCAGTAATAGCCCTACCGTCGTCCATGCTATCGCCGATCTTGCCACAATCTTTGCCTTCACACTCCTCCTCAACAGTGTCCAACCAGTTCTAACCGGTCAGATATTTTATAGTTAACAGTCTCACTAAGACTAACTCACGTACCGTTATAAGAACTTAATTAAGTTGCAGGCTTAGAGTTTGGTTCCAATGATTAAAGTATGCATCAGTTGTCTGAAAAATCTTTTTATTTGCTTTTTTGTTGCAGGTGTAGCGATTGGAGCAGGGTGGCAATGGCTGGTGGCCTACATCAACTTGGGGTGTTACTATATGGTAGGCATTCCAATAGGCTACTTACTGGCATTTAATTTTGATCTAGGAGTGAAGGTATGTTCACCGACCAGAAAAATAGAGTCCATAACCAATATTTCCATCCATTCTCTCCTATTTTTTTTTTTTTTTTATTTCTTGCTAATGCTAATTATTAGTGATGATGAGCCTGAACATAGGGAATGTGGACTGGTATGTTATCTGGAGTAGCCTTGCAAACCTTGATACTCATTGGCATCACACTGGGCACTGACTGGAGCAAAGAGGTCTCTCTCTCTCTCTCTCTCTCTCTCTCTCTCTCCCTCTCCAAATTTGCATGTGTCTGTCCTTGTGCCTAAAGAATTTGGACTCTATTATGGCAGGCAAAGGAAGCAGATTCTCGGATCAAGGAGTGGGGAGGATCTGTGATTGACGAAAAAAAGTTTTGAGGTGTTCAAAGGCTTGGAATTTGATGAACTTCCATATATTTGGCTTCTTTGTTTCTTTATTAGAAAGAAAAGATGTTAATTGTTTTGTTCTGTTTTTTGGCTTTGTGAGAAACTTTGTTCTGTATGTTTTGTTTAAAGCATCGTTAATTATTCCTAGGAGTGCAAATAGTTTTCAGCTGAAGCAGTTGGTTTGTAGAGCATAAGTTCATTTCCTATGTTTCTTTTCTTTTTTCCAAGTAGGGTTATGTTTGCAGGCTTTCTGTTCTTTTTCTTTTTTTGAGAAAGCCATCATTTGTATCCATAAATGCGATAAGTGTGCATCTTTCCCCTCCCTCTCAAAAAAACTGGAACGAAATGTTGCAGAAAATTGAAGACCACGGAATATAATTTTGTGAAAGATTCATACCTAAAATGTTATATTCATGATTTTATACATGATAAAAGACCCACATCATCCAAAATGGTCATAATAATGTTTTGTTGGTCGTGTGAAAGCTCAAACTTATATAAGAAGAATGTAGAAGCTATATTTTTCTTTTTTCTTTTTTTTGGAGCTTATCCAATATCTAAATATTGTTATATTTTACGTAATTTGAAGAAACTGTAGATGTCAAACTATCAATTCTATTCCATCTTAGGCATATAGATTTCTATTTTACTTATATATTTTTATTAATCTATTTATGAATCTTGATATGCATGGCAAGCCACGTATTCAAGTAGAAAAAATTGCTTTACACAAGGTTCAACTAGTTCCCTTCACCATTGATTCAAGGCCAACACTCTCCCAGGGCTATAAATGGATTAAACTTGGATCGGATCAATTCACAGAGTCAAAAATTTGATTAATAGTCTGATTCAAGTCCATATTCAATATATATATTTATGTTCAATGTAGCACGTGATTCTATCTTTCTCTCTTCATACTACTATTATTTTTAATTTTTTTATTCTCTAATTCTATCTTATTAGAAAATAATATTTAATAATGTTATAACTTCAAAAATTATTAGCAACAACAGACATAATAATTAATATACTCTTATTCTTATAAAGTAGCAAAGGCCAAGTAAACATTTCCATTAATAATATTATGATGAACAATAAAAGCTTCATAAGTATTTCAAAAATATACAATACTTGTGGCATTGCATCAAAAATATTATGACGAAATTTTTTTTTCAAAAATTATTTTTCTTTTTCTCTTCCTATGAAATTCGAGCTGAAAGGTATCGAGTTGAAGTCATGTTTAAATAGGCAGTTCAATCTCATAGGAAAAAAAATTGGCCTAATCCCACTGGATTACCCTAATAAGAAGAGGAAGTATTTAGGCTCGTCCAGGATTTTCAGTAAAATCCATAACCCCTTACTTGGAAGGCAGAAGATTTGACCATGATCTGAGGTAGGGCCATGCTGCGCCTCTGCTCTACATGACCAATATTAAGAGAGTATATTTAACACTTGTGACCATATATATATATATATATATATAAGTTCACAGAGTTAATGCTGGGAATCCCTTCTTCCTTTGTTTACCACAGAAACGGCCTTGGATTACCCAAGCCACAAACCACGATGGTGAATCTAATCTGCGCTTGTATAATTGCTAAGGCATCATACGTGTTTGCACGTGCCTACTGCTAGTCCGCTTCGGCATTGCAACCGGCAAAAATCCAAATGAATGCTTCCTGCGTACCACAAATCGCAAAAAAAAAAATGTACCAACGGCCACGATTTCAATGATTGTTTCCACGAAAACAGCTTCGTTGGTTGGAGCTTGTGGCATCGTATCCATCCAGGTACCAAGCCCGAAAAATAAAAAGATATGACCATTGGTCAAGCTTTCGGCTGTTAATTTTAGATGCATTGGTGAATGTAAGATCGCACACCCGAGCAACTAGGTTGGTATTTCAAAGCACGGAGAGGTTGAGATCGATCTAAGGCGAGATCCGGTCCTCGTGCATCTGGGCCAAGTTTGAATAATAAATATTTGATATTTTTAATGCAAATGAAATAAAATTTCATGAAGGTGTTTGAATACTTTGTTTAGAGTATGAGAATATTCTAGAATAAATATACTATCAAAGCATTTCCTTTGATGAAACTATCCAAGCATGAAAAATATTCCAGCTGGAGCATAGTGTTTCTAAATCCACAGCACATTTGGGCTCTATCCCCCACCATCCATAACATCAATTCAACCATCTTCCACCTTCACCGCTGCTACTACCATAACATCACCATCATCATATCCTCTTGCTATATTTCCATCTCTCATTCCCATCTCCTTATGATCATGATGGTGGTCATGTCGGCGATGTAGTGGTTTGGTAATATGGTGGCATCATGTTATAGTGATAGTGACGGTGGTAATGATTATAATGATGATGATTATAATGATATGGTACAATGGTACTAGTAATGATGATAATAGTGCTAATAATAGCAACAAGAATGAAAATAATAATGATATTGATGATAGAAATGATAATTATAATATGATAGTTGTAATAGTGATGTTGGTGATTGCAGTGGCAGTGGTCACGGTATTGATGGTCGTAATGATTGTGGTGGTATCAATGAAGATGATTAAGGTGATGTGATGATGGTGGTGGTCACAGTGCCAAATTTTTGAAAAGAAAAACTTTTGATAATTTTATTTTGATCATATTCAAGGTAAGTAGGAGATGGGGAAATGATATAATACTCAATTTATTGGCATCCTACAAGACCACATGCGACTACTATATTGGGCTCACTTGAAGATATCACGATCTCTCGTGCCATCTATGTATATTCATCATCTTATTTTAATACCGATTATGTGCGATTATTGGCATCCTAAAAGACCACGTAATGAGATGAAGCGATAGCATAACACTCGATCTATTGGCATCCTAAAAGACCAAATGTGACTATTGCATTGGGATCTCTTGTGCCATCCATGTATATCCCCCCGGCTTATCCTTGTTGACCTTTTTTTTTTTTTTATGTTGACCACATGCAACTATTAGCATCCTAAAATCCCACATGATGGGGATGGAGCAATGGCGTAACACTCAACCTATTGGCATTCTAAAAGACCACGTATGATTGTTGTGTTGGTCCCACTTGGAGATATTAGGATCCCTCATGCCATCCATATATATCCGTTAGTTTCTTTTCATCCAACTACATGCCACTATTGGCATCCTAAAAGACCACATGATAGGGATGAGGCAATGGCATAATACTTAACCTATTGGCATCCTAAAAGACCACATGCGACTATTATGCTGGGTCCACTTGGATATATCAGGATCCCTCGTGCCATTCATATATATCTATCAATTTATCTTTGTTGATCATTTTCTTTTCATATCAATCATGTGCGACTATTGGCATCCTAAAAGACTACGTAATAGGGGTGGGGCAATGGCGTAACACTCGCATCCTCAAAGACCACATGTGATTATTGTGTTAGGCCCACTTAGAGATATTAGGATCCCTCATGCCATCCATATATATCTACCATCTTCTTTTCATTCTGATGACGTACGACTATTGACATCCTAAAAGATCACATAATGGGGATAGGATAATGGTGTAACATTAGACCTATTGGCATTTTAAAAAAACCAAGCGTGACTATTATGTTGCCCATTTGGAGATATTGAGGTCTATTGTGCCATCCATGTATATCCACCAGCTTACCCTTCTTCTTTTCATGCCAACCACATGCAACTATTGGCATCCTAAAAGACCACGTGATGCGGATGGGGCAATGGCATAACACTTGCCTATTAGCATCCTAAAATACCACTTGCGACTATGTTGGGCCCACTTGGAGATATTGGAGTCTCTTGTGCCATTTATATATATCTACCATCTTCTTTTCATACTGATCATGTATGACTATGGCATCCTAAAAGGCCATGTGATGGAGATGGGGTAACGGCATAACACTTGACCTATTGGCATCTTAGAAGACCACATGTAACTATTGATTGTGTTGAAGCCGATTGGAGATATCATATCTCTCGTGCCATTCATGTAAATTGCTAACTTATCCTTATTGATCTTCTTTTCATAACAACTACCTTACCGATCAAACATGTGTGTGACATATAACTTTAAAAAAATCAATAAATATCTGCAGTTAGAGATCAATTTTTGAGATAGAGCTTCACAAACCCCAATAATGATATGAAAGATTGAAAAAAATGAAAAAAGAGAGACAGAGAAAAAAATCCATGCAAATGGCTCTAAAGTGAATATAATAATTTATGTTTTACAACGAGCCATATTTTTTATCAGGTTTGGTGTACATTATCAATGCACTCTCCATGTATAGGAGTCTTTGAGTCCATTTTCTTAATTAGTATGATATAAGAGTATAGATAAAGTGTTTTCTTGCCAAAAAAAAAATTGGTGTCAATGCCTCAAAAGCATTTTCTAGAATTCAATTTGCAACTTGCTTGGCTTGTCGTGAATCTAGGTTATTTGCGGTTAAAGGGTTTGGATGGCTTCCGGTCATTGTCATGATGACAAAAATAGACATGTTCAACTTGCTTATAGCTGAACTGCATTATTGCTAAAAGTAGTCAACTTTGAATCCACTTCAACCAATATATAAGAAATTCTAGTAATTGAGGTTGCCATAAATTTTTCTTAAATCCTTACCTGTGAGCACTTCCAATTTTGGTGCATGGTAGGTCTGGTGTTCATTTAATGGTCGAATGTAGCATCAACTACGTAGCTATACATTTAATATCCATGAGATATAAAATGCTCAGGCACCGACGCCACAATGAAATGAACGTGGATGCCCACCTCGATACATGATCTGTGGATATTGTGATGAGGCAAGCACTTAACCAAACCAACATTCAGTAATACGCAGTCAAATTTGTTTTCAACTTGAGAAGTTAATTGTCTCAACCGGATCTTTCTAGCTAATCAAAATCTTTTGTGTATCCAAAGTTCCGCCTAGTTTAATTTCCTTCAGATTTGTCTCTCGTCACATGGATGGGTTTAATGGGAGGAGTAATGCACCAAATGCTTTTAATGAAATGAAAGCCTAGCATGGATATCATTTGGCACGCCATCTAAAACATGTATGAAAATAAGAATAATCCCTAACCCCAAAACTCCAAAATCCCAATGATTTCATTACCCCTAACCCTAACCCTAATGCTATCCATCCTCTTCCCGTCACCCTTCCTCTGTCCCCAATAAAAGTTGATATTTAATCAAAAAAATCGTATATAAAAATAACAAGAATAAACAATGAAAATTCTAAGAGATTTTTAAGTTTGAAAAGTCTAAATAAAATTCTTGCCCACTAGATTTTTTTTTTGTTTATTTATTTTTTTTTATGGAGCTTTTTATTTATTCTTTCTTTTGATTTTTTCTATAAATTTCTCTCTCTTTTTTCTGAATTTTAGAGAGGGCTCTAACTTTCTCTCTCCTTTCTATTTAATAGGTATTGAGATGATTTTATTTTATCATGAGGATACGCTTGAGATATGGTAATCAAGGCTTTCATGCATGCAATCATCCATTAGTCCACATAGACACATCATCACTACAACAAAAATGCCATTAGCAGTATTTTTAAGAGACACTATAGATTAGAAAAAATACTGCAAATATCTTGATCAATTTTTTTATGATATTTTTTAATATACCATCTTAAGATGGTATCGGTAATTAATTATCAATATTTTTAAAAAAATATTATTAAAAATTTTTGCTTTAGCGGCATATGTAAGTATCTTTAAAGTTTTAATTCCATCACATATAAGTACCTATAAGTTTTAATACTGGTATTTTATATATACCGATAAAATTTATCAAAAAATAAATTATATGTCCAAGAATTTAAACTAATGAGATGGTGTTAGAAATTAATTATCTAAAAATATAAAAATTTTTGTTTTAGCAACATATATAAGTACCTTTAAAGTTTTAATTTCATCATATATAAGTGTCTTTAAAGTTTTGATATCAGTATTTTATATATACTGAAAAACCTTATCAAAAAATAAATCGACATATGTAAGTACCTTTAAAGTTTCAATTCCATCATATATAACTGCCTATGTAAGTACCTTTAAAATTTTAATTCCATCGTATATAAGTGCCTTTAAAGTTTTGATATCAGTATTTTATATATACTTAAAAACCTTATCAAAAAATAAATTATATATCCTAAAATTTGAAACAAGAAAGATTCAGCGAACCCTTGACCACCAAGCTACAATTTGTATTATTAACAAATAAAAATAATTTATTTAACTTATTAACATACATTTATGTTATTAAATAAGTAATGCTATACAATAACATATTTTATAGGATCGGTATGACTTAATTAAATTCTATATAAAAATTAATAATTTAAAATTTAGCGGTAATTTTTTAAAATACTATAAATTATGATATTATTTATTAGTATTGTTGGGGATAAATCCCGCTCCTGCCGAAGTCCGGCCCGACGCTCAGCCCAATGTAACCAGTAGCCGCTGAAGAGCTTTAGCGCCAGGCGCCAGGCGAGCCCATGCAGCCGAACTCCTTCGGACTTCCCACGGTCGAGCTCCTTCGGACCGACCCCAGGCGAGCCCATGCAGCCGAATTCCTTCGGACCCCACGGCCGAACTCCTTCGGACCGACCCCAGGCGAGCCCATGCAGCCGAACTCCTTCGGGCCGACTCCAAGCGGCCGAGCTTCAATGAAGTCCTCTCAGCGGCCGAACTCCTTCGGGCCGACTCCAAGCGGCCGAGCTTCGATGAAGTCCTCTCAGCGGCCGAACTCCTTCGGGCCGACTCCAAGCGGCCGAGCTTCAATGAAGTCGTCTCAGCGGCCGAACTCCTCAGCAGTCGTCGCTTAGGAGCCCGAACTCCTCAGCAGTCGTCACTGGGCCGAACTCCTCAGCGGTCGCCCTCATCAAACTTCGGCCGACCGAGCTCCTACCGAACTCTCAAGTGTCCAAGCCTCAGCCCAAGCCCAACAGCCGGCCGAACCCCAGACGGCCGAGCTTCGGCTTCTCAGCAGCCGAACTCTTCTGCGGACGAGCCTTAGCTGCATACCTCTTGCCAGACGCCTATGGGAGCCGAACTCCCTCCTATCTTCCTCTTCAGGAGCCCGAACTCCTCCGAAATGGGCACACGACGAAGGCCTTCAACCCTTCATTCGGCAAGCTCTGCAACCATCACCATCAGTCAGTCCGCCGCGGGCGATAGCGACCCACTGCCAGGCGGCGATGGCTGTCACCCTCAATCCGCCGCACACGGCACCAGTGGGACTGACTCCGCCGAACCTCGAGCGGCCCGCCAGCACGCGGCTGCAGTTGTCACCATCAAGCTCCACTATATAAAGGACCCTCCCGACATACTAAGGCTAAGCTCTCTGAACTCTCGACTCCCTAAGCTCTCCTCCACATCTCTAAGCTCCGGAACTCATTCCGAGCACTCCATTACTGTTGGTCGGAAACTAACTTGACCGTCGGAGGGTCCTGCCGGAGCCACCACCCCACCGGTTCCGGACGGGACTTCGTTTTGCAGGTCCCCGGCGGCGCCCAGCGGCCTCGATTGCGGCGACCTCCGGCGGCGACGGATTTCTGCACCAACAGATTGGCGCTAGAAGGAGGGCCTGAACCTTCGAGGTTCCCTTGTTCTTAAAGGAGTGCTCGGCGACGATTTTCCGCCCCTGCTCCGGATCTCTCTTCTCCCTCTTCAGAATTCCTTCTCTGGAAAGAGGAAATGCCCCCCAGAAGGGCTTCGACGCGGCGCTCGACGGCTTCCGCGGCTCGATCCCCTCCGAGTCCGTCTGTCCCTGCTCCGGCCCCGGTGACTCAGCCCCCGTCTATAGCCGCAGTGGATACGGAGCAGTTCAACCAGCTCATCCAGCACGTTCGTGGTCTCACGGAGGCGGTGCAGGCGGTGCTGCACCAACAAGTCCCAGTGCCAGCCCGACCGGCGCGGGACTCTCCGAAGTCGGATGATCCAGTCCAAGAGCGACCGGCCTGGGCAGCCCGACCTCCGATACCCGGATTGGAGAGGCGGAGGAGGGAGAAGCCCTTGTTCGGATCATGGATCGACCAAGGGTGAAGCCTCGCGCCCATCTCACCAGAAAGCCTTGGAGATCAGAGACCGTGAGGACCTGCTGGACCAAAGGCTCTTGGAAATGAACCGGCGAATTGAAGAACTTCGTCCCCCCTCGCGTGGTGATGACGTTTGTGCAGACCCTCCTTTCTCGCAGAAAATCATGCAGGAACCGGTTCCGCCGAACCTTTCGAAGCTCCCGCAACGGTTCGAAAGCTACGACGATGGAACGCCTGACCCGGTCGACCACTTGGAAGCCTTCCGGACGACGATGCTGCTTCACGGCGCGTCGGACGCCATATTTGTGCCGGAGCTTTCCCTTCTACCCTTCAAAGGAGCTGCCGAGAAATTGGTACTCGACGCTCAAGCCGAGACACCGATCTTATCGTTTCGACCAGATGAGTCAGTCAGTTCGCAGCCCACTTCATCAGTAGTAGGCGACCGACGCCGAGGTTCGGATTCTTTGATGAGCCATCAGGCAGAAGGCAAGGGGAACCCATCCGGGCCTTACGTCACCTCGGTTTAACGCTGCCGCGTTGGAGGTCCGAAACCTGGACCAAGTCAGTCGCCATGGCCGCCACTTAAGGGCGGCCTTCAGAAGAATGACTTGTTGTTCTCCTCTGGAAAAAAGGTATCCCAGGGACTTCGCCGACCTGCTAGCTCGGGCCGAGAGATACGCCCGTGCGGAAGAAGCCTTCAAGCTGAGGGACGAAGAAACTCGTCAGAAAGGAGCGGCTGGCAGGACGATAGGAAGAGCCGAATGAAGTTCGGCTGCGCTCACGGACTCCCTCCGGAAAGCAGGCGGGCCCGAACCTCCTCGAACTTCGCCCTGATAAAGAGGCGCGAAGAAGCCCACCTCCCAAAGGATTTCGCGACTATGTCCTCCTCAACGCTCCCCGAGCACAGATCCTCACCGAAGTTAAAGGACCAACTCCCCAGACCAGAAAGGTTACGGTCTCCCCCAAACAAAGCGTGACCGAAGCAAGTACTGCCTCTACCATCGCGACCACGGCCATGACACTGAGGAATGCATCCAGCTCCAAGATGAAATCGAGGAACTCATCAGAAAGGGGCGGCTGGGTAGATTCATTCGACGCCTGAAGTCTAAAGATCGGCTGCAGGGCGCTGCCGTAGCCAGAGACAACAACAAAGTCGGCCGCCTCACAACGTCGTCAACATCCCCTGGAAAGATCTCAGTGCATCCAGCGATTCGCCGTCTCCCAGCAACAAGCACGCTTCAACGCAAATTGAGGAGCTCGAATGAAATGAGGAAAGGTCGTCCACCCCGGAACTTATTGGAAGAAGCGCGGAGGAACGATGCTACTACTACCACGACCCTGAAATCACAGAAATTTCAGAAAAAATTGCGCCAGTAACTTCCTTTCAATAAAAGTCCTTCCCTTTCCAACAGTGTATTATTTTTGGGCGCCAAAAACTATGTAATGGCTGGAAAAGAAGCAGGTCAAGTCGCCGTGTTAGGAACAGGAGGAGAACCTCGTCCTAACGCGAGCGGCAAGCTCGGCGCAGAGATAAGATCTCTCCCGAAGCGCGCAAGTTCGGCCAGAGATAAGATCTCTCCCGAAGGCAAGCTCGGCCAGAGATAAGATCTCTCCCGAACGCGCACTTCAACCTCGGCCAGAGATAAGATCTCTCCCGAAGCGAACAACCTCGGCCAGAGATAAGATCTCTCCCGAACCGTTGACAACCTCGGCCAGAGATAAGATCTCTCCCGAGCGACCGAACAACCTCGGCCAGGAACAGAGGAGAAACTCTCGTCCTAACACGCACCAACCTCGGCCAGAGATAAGATCTCTCCCGAGCGACCGAACAACCTCGGTTAGGAACAGGAGGAGAACCTCGTCCTAACCGGCACAACCTCGGCCAGAGATAAGATCTCTCCCGAGCGACCGGAACAATCTCGGTAGGAACAGGAGATAAGAATCTCGTCCTAAACGAGGCCAACCTCGGCCAGAGATAAGATCTCTCCCGAGCGACCGGATAAACCTCGGTTAGGAACAGGAGGAGAACCTCGTCCTAACCGAAGCAACCAACCTCGGCTAGAGATAAGATCTCTCCCGAGCGACCGGAACAACCTCGGTTAGGAACAGGAGGAGAACCTCGTCCTAACACGAGCACCAACCTCGGCCGCAGGAGATAAGATCTCCCCCGAGGGCAAAGCTCGGCTACAGGAGATAAGATCTCCCTCGAGCGCGCACTTCAACTTCGGCTGCAGGAGATAAGATCTCCCCCGAGGGAAGCTCGGCCGCAGGAGATAAGATCTCCCCCGAGCGCGCACTTCACTTCGGCTGCAGGAGATAAGATCTCCCCGAGAAGCTCGGCTCAGGAGATAAGATCCCCCGAGCGCGCACTTCACTTCGGCTGCAGGAGATAAGATCTCCCCCGAGGGAAGCTCGGCCGTAGGAGATAAGATCTCCCCCGAGCGCGCACTTCAACCTCGGCTGCAAGATAGGAGGTCTCCCTCGAGTCGACTTCAACTGACGAAGATAATGTCGCCCCCGAGGAGCTCAAATCCGACCTCGACCGAAGGAGGCGAGATTTACTTCGGCTTCAACATCAGCTTCATCGACTTTAGCTGGAAACGAGTTCCATTTCAACTCCAAACATCGACTGAAGATGAGGTCTCCCCCAAGCCTCAGCCTCAACTTCAGCGTCAATCTTGGCTGGAGATGAGACCTCCCCCGAGCTTCAGCTGCAACAAATGCGGAGCCTGGAAGAAGACTTCGGCAGTCGCCTGTTTTGGTACTCCCTTCCTTCAATTTTTGAACTCGGGAGTGGGGGGGCTACTGTTGGGGATAAATCTCGCTCCTGCCGAAGCCCGGCCCGACGCTCAGCCCAATGTAACCAGTAGCCGCTGAAGAGCTTTAGCGCCAGGCGCCAGGCCGAGCCCCTGCCACGGCCGAACTCCTTGCCGAACTTCCCACGGCCGAGCTCCTTCGGACCGACCCCAGGCGAGCCCATGCAGCCGAACTCCTTCGGACCCCACGGCCGAACTCCTTCGGACCGACCCCAGGCGAGCCCATGCAGCCGAACTCCTTCGGGCCGACTCCAAGCGGCCGAGCTTCAATGAAGTCCTCTCAGCGGCCGAACTCCTTCGGGCCGACTCCAAGCGGCCGAGCTTCAATGAAGTCCTCTCAGCGGCCGAACTCCTTCGGGCCGACTCCAAGCGGCCGAGCTTCAATGAAGTCGTCTCAGCGGCCGAACTCCTCAGCAGTCGTCACTTAGGAGCCCGAACTCCTCAGCAGTCGTCACTGGGCCGAACTCCTCAGCGGTCGCCCTCATCAAACTTCGGCCGACCGAGCTCCTACCGAACTCTCAAGTGTCCAAGCCTCAGCCCAAGCCCAACAGCCGGCCGAACCCCAGACGGCCGAGCTTCGGCTTCTCAGCAGCCGAACTCTTCTGCGGACGAGCCTTAGCTGCATACCTCTTGCCAGACGCCTATGGGAGCCGAACTCCCTCCTATCTTCCTCTTCAGGAGCCCGAACTCCTCCGAAATGGGCACACGACGAAGGCCTTCAACCCTTCATTCGGCAAGCTCTGCAACCATCACCATCAGTCAGTCCGCCGCACCATCGGTCAGTCCGCCGCGGGCGATAGCGACCCACTGCCAGGCGGCGATGGCTGTCACCCTCAATCCGCCGCACACGGCACCAGTGGGACTGACTCCGCCGAACCTCGAGCGGCCCGCCAGCACGCGGCTGCAGTTGTCACCATCAAGCTCCACTATATAAAGGACCCTCCCGACACGCTAAGGCTAAGCTCTCTGGACTCTTGACTCTCTAAGCTCTCCTCCACATCTCTAAGCTCCGGAACTTATTCCGAGCACTCCATTACTGTTGGTCGAAAACTAACTTGACCGTCGGAGGGTCCTGCCGGAGCCACCACCCCACCGGTTCCGGACGGGACTTCGTTTTGCAGGTCCCCGGCGGCGCCCAGCGGCCTCGATTGCGGCGACCTCCGACGGCGACGGATTTCTGCACCAACAAGTATATTAGTTAAATGCCATAATAATAATTCTAGTTTCCAGCACTTCAAATTGTATACCCTAAAATATAAATTTATAGCAGTATTTATAATAAAATGCTGCTAATAAAAAAATATTTATTTAAAGATAGTGGAATTTTTATCATAATGTAGTAGTGATATATAATAAAAAATATCATAAATAATTTGATGTCGAAAATTATTTTTATTATAGCGGCATTTTTACTAGCCTCTTGAAAATCAAAGCTTCTAAGTCGAAGAACTATATATATAACACACAAGGTTACAATCCAAGGGTCATACATATCATTATCGCCAATGATATATTGGATATCCAGGTCCAATGTGGTATTTTGATTTTGTATGTTGACAAATTGCTCATATCAATCTCATTTGTTTGATGTTATCATTTAGTTATGTTCATCAAATATAAAGTTGTTGCCTAATGGTCGCCTCTTTGATTGTCAAAACATGTACCCCTCAAGCTTTTTTTGACAATTGGTCACCAAATTTGGAGGACATTTCCGGATGTTTTGAACAAAGACTAAGAAATAAGGACATGGTTCCAATTTACAGGTGACAAGATCAATTATTGGGGATATCAATGCTCTGAAGCCCTCATTTTCTTCAGTATATCCATTATTATTGATTATTGGGGTTGCTGATCCTTCCAAATTGGAAAAAAAGAATATAAAACAAAACAACTTTGTTCTAGATAAGTTTTCTAATGAAAAATTCAGCTGTTTGTATCATCATAATAGGAAATAATGGACAATCATGGCAAAATAATGGATGAAATGAAATAATGGGTGCATGTGTCACATGTGCATGTCTTGTTCAAGAGAGAGAAATTTTTTATGAATAATTATAATCCACCTATCTCTAAAGTGGACTTGGTTGATTGACTTTCTATTTGAAATGATATATATATTGTTTTAAGACTTTTGCTATCATACTTTAAAGAGCATTTTTATATTTTCACAGTTATCCTATCCCCGGCTGTTTGATTCCACATGAATGATTTGAATTTATCCACCAAGAATTGGTTGTAGCCGGTTATATGCATTGTTGATGCCGTAAATACTTCAAACCTAATTTTATATTGAAAAAATTAATAAGCCTGGTAATTATATGAAATTATAGGAGCTCTTTTTTATTGTTCTTCTTTGCCTTCATGCTAAATAGTTCTTGATCACTAACGCTACCATCCATGGCAAGACCAGTGCATCATCATCCTCTCTACCCCTATGGTTACTAACATCAATTCCTTTTGGAGCTCTATCAGGTGGCAAAGATCCAGATCATTAATGGCCTTTGATGGCCTTGGCTTTGCCTTCCTCGCTCATTCCTCCTTCCTCTCCTATCCCTTTGGTCCCCATGATCTCCTCCGCAAGGACTGTCCATCCTTCTTGAAACCCATAATAACAAAATCATCCTTCTAGACAATGATGAGGGGGTCGAGGTCATCGATAATAGGAGAATCCATAACATGATCAATGGAGATTTGGATAGAAGAGGTGGCAAAGGCATCACACATGTCCTACAATAAGTGCTAGTGAGGGTTGTGCTAGTGAGGGTTGTGGTGGTGGATGGATGGGAGGATGAATACTAGCCTGGGGTAATATAGGTGATCACAGTGGTTGTTTTTCCAATTTAGCATCTAGATTGGCCACACGATATAGCCACACGAACCCTAGAGCGATGTCTTAGAGATCATATAAAGCCTTAAAATCCATTATAACCTCAATATCTATCAATAATAATGATCTAATTAATTTCATAACAAGTAAGAAAATATGTATAATTATAAAAGTTAGTTATTCGACTATAATGATGCTTTATCTATTCATTCCTTTCAACCATGATCCCATGCATAGTCAAGTTCAATTATCCTATAGCTTTGAAAAAAGAAAAGAGGAGGGTTGTGAGCTTTACAGCTCAATAAGAATCTTCATATATCTATACCAATATAATAATATAATTCAAAAATAGTAATAAATAATATCAGAGTGAAAATATAAAGCATAAAATCTCATATCAAATATCCAGAATAACTCAAATATCCATATAAATATTATTTAATATCTATCTTATCAAAAGAGGTGTGTCACAATATGCTAATAAGTAAATACTTTTATGTAGTATTAGTTTTATATGTCTTGATATCATAATTTTAAATTTGTTAACCTTATTTTTTCTGGCTTTGGATTAGTCAAGATCATACCCCGTCTGTGATTGATCAAATTTTCATGCATAAGCCTGTAAAGGCTATCTCAGGTACAAGCTCTTAGAGGCTATCTTATGTATAAGCTGATAGAGGCTATTCTAGGCATAAGCTTTTGGTTGGCTATTTCAGACATAAGCTCATGATCGGTTATCCTATGCATGAGCTCCTAAAGGCTATCCTACGTATAAGTCCATGAATCTCAGAAATAAATTTCTGGCCAACTATCCCAGACATAAGCTCTTAAAGGCTATCCATATGATGAGGTTAGTCCAAATCATATCTTTTTCATCCAATTATTATATGTTGATTTTATTAATCAATTTTAATTTATAGTATGATCAAGATAAGTATATCATAACTATATAACTGTATTATCAATTACTGATGCACATATATAGTCAATATATAATATACTCATGTCAAAAAATTGTATAAAAGTAATATCTTAAGTAAAGATAAATCCATCAATACAAATCTAATGATACAAAATCAATGATACAAATCCAATAGTATAAATAGTATATATAATGGGGATCATATATAAGAATTCTTATCTCTATTGATGATAAACTCTATCACACTTATTATTAATCTATGCATAGCATGACCAGTCAATCAATATATTCAACTTGTCCTTAATTAAATATTAGCATAAGAAATAATAAATTTGTTATACCTAAAGATGACCCCTCCATCATGGTGCTGGCGACCTAAAGATAATCCGATACACATCCTCACTGAAGAATGCCAGAGTAATCATCATTTGAACTTTTATAACTATGCTGCCCCCCCCCCCCCCCCGCTAGATGACAAATAGCCAACTACTCCCCTGCCCCCCGCTAGATGACAAATAGCCAACTACTCCCCTACTCTGCCATTATCCTCCAACAATTCGAGCACGTCTTCATGTCTCTGGCAAAAAAAGGCATGCGTTCTATCAGATGATAGGTACCCATCTCTGTCTATAAAATGCAAACTCTTTAGGACCCTTTAAATAAGAAAAAATTGACCTCGCATGCCTTCTCCTGAAGATGGCTTCCACATGAACTGGATCTAGCTCTCCCATAAAGGTCTGAGCAATTCTAGCTCTTCTGGAGCGCTCCTTTCTGCAAAGGGTGTTCGTTGAACCTTTATTTTTTTCCTCTCTTCACTTCAAGCTAATTCTATTTCATACTCAACCACCCTGTTGAACTCGCTTTGAGAATCAGACCTCTTCTACTTGCTTTCATAAGAGACTGATTTAGGCATCAGAGGGCCCACCACCAGAAAGCCCTCCAAAGTTAAGAATTTTTCTGTCTTTAGTGGTTTTGTAGGATCCAGCTTGTAAGATCGATAGCATCCTAGTGCGATCTTGGAGGTTTCATTCAGCCATCCTATACCTGTCCTATACCCCATCTACTCTTTTCGACTCCAGCTCAATGGCCTAAGCCAAATCAGCACTCTGATGGCAATAAAATTATGATTAGATTTTTATTTATAAAATTTTAATATCCAAATACTCTTAATTCCCAATTTTTCTGACTCTATCTAATACATGACTAATTGAATAAGCAAATTTGGGATTTACTTTGATCTAGGGATTAGAATGTCAATCCTTATACTCAGCATCTTCTCATCAGTTGATTGCTCCTCCACATAAAATAATTGTTGATCATGAAAGGAGATTGATATGGAAAGGAAGATGTGGTTGAAATTGGTTAGTGGCATATAGTGGCTCTAACTGATCAGAACATTATCACAAAATTCTTTATTTCAACAAATAGATGTCAAATCAAAGTTTGGATAATGAGTTGGAGATTGTTAATGATAGATCTATTAATAGCCAATAAAGGTCTAGTTGAAAGCCAACAAGATAGTTGATCACTTGTACGTGTAATATTAACTTTGAACCTCTCATCGAATGTCAACCTAGGGTCTCTTGAACCCTCCATTGGACCCACCAAACCATGAAGAGAGAGAGAGAGAGAGAGAGAGAGAGAGAGAGAGAGAGAGAGAGAGAGAGAGAGAGAGAGAAAGAGAGAGGAGAGAGAGAAAAAATGAATGAGAGAGAAACATAGAAGAGAGAGAGTAGAAAAGAGAGAGTAGAGAAGAGAGAGCTCTCTTCTTCCTTTTTTCCAACTTAGAAAAACTCATCTCCCCCTTCTTCTCAAAGCAAGGAACAAGGTTAGTGACTAGCGGGGTTGTAATGGCCTAAAGCAGCTCTCATACATGACATCATCGGCTATGGTGATCGGTCGGCGATGGAAAAAACATGAGAAGAACAAGAGAAAAAACAAAGGATGAAAGTTTGATCCTTTTCTTTTTTTCTTTTTTTTCTTTTCTTTTTTTTCCATGACTAACTCATAAACCAGTGACCATTGCCTCGTTGTGAGGCCTTTGATGACTTTAGAAGATGATAAAGATGTGGTGGTGAATAAGAAGGGCTGAAATAAGGGAGAAGCAAATCGAAATAGGGATGCTTAATCGAGATGAAATCTGGCAGGAATCTAGGCAACTTTGATGACCTCAAAAGTGGGGAAGATGAGAAAGAAGAAAGACTGAATGATGGAGGTCCAATATATCGGCTCTAGTAAGATCTCATATTGAATACCATAGAAAAAACTCCAAGCAATCCTGACAAAAATGGGATAGATTCACTTTCTATTTGAGGGATATTTAAGGTAGATATTAGAGGAGAGGGAAGGTGTCTCTCTTATAGATCCATCGGGAATCAATGGAGGAAAGTCGGAGGTCATTGAGAGTTTTCTGCTTAACGGACTTGGAGAAGGAAGATGATTTCTATTAGGAATCATATTTTTTCTTCTTTCTCCCACTCAATTGCGAGATCCTCTTATCTTCGGGTGCCAAATAAATCAGCCAAAAGGGTCGGGCCTTATAGCAGTGGTGTATGTTGCAATCAGCAATGGTAGTAGAGAAGTAGCAGAAGGGTATGGGTTCATGGTAGCAAAGAGGATGGTCGTTAGGGATGGCATCAGGCCTGGTTCGAAACGGGTTTCGAACTATCCAAATCCAAACCCAAATATTCAATACACTATCCAAATTCAGCTCAAACACTATCGGGATTGTTTTTTTTTTTTTTGCCCAAACCTATCTCAATCAGGTATCAAGTAATTCAGGTTTACCCGGTCCAAATCCAATTGAGTTATATTGAGTATTTTTTTCATTTCCATCAATTTTAAAATCATACTATCATTTTCTAAATCATATCTGTCTTAAATAAATAAAATTCAACAATACTTAGTTCCATGTTCAATCAACATAAAATTTAAAATGCTTCAAGCAAATAAAATTTAATAATGCTTAGTTCAATAACACTTAGTTCTATATTCAATTAAAATAAAATTCAAATACAATATAAATTTAACAGACCAAGATATTCAACAACAGGAAAATAAGAAAAAAAAAAGAAGAGAACAAATAAATAAGTTAGGATTTAGTAATTAATAGATCATAATTGATAAAATATATTTAATATAATAATATATATATTAAAATACTAAAATAGCTCGGGTTGGGTTCGGATCGAATATCAGATCGAGTAGATAATTAACAAATCTTGATCCAAACCTAAAGTTAAGCATTCATATTTTATCTAAATCCAATCCAAACTCAATTAATGCATTGACCACCGAACCCAATTGGGTTGGGTTGCATAGGATATCCATGGGTCTGAATTTTATTGTCATCCCTAATGGTCATGTAGTAAGAGGCAATGATGAGGGTCTTCTTGGTGATGGTGGCATTATAAGGGCCCATCTAAAAGTCTACTAATTTCGCTCCTCCAGTACTACTTGGATGATTGTTTATCAATGTTGGTGTCCATTTACTTCTGCTAGAGGAGGATGAGGACCGAGCAATTGACTTAAGCAAGGAAGAGGAGGAGGAGGGGTGTTGGATTGTCACTGCTGCAAAAAAGGAAGAGGCTGAGGAGGAGCAGTGGGGGACGACCATGTCACATGTAATGGTGATGGTTTAAGAGAATTGGGTGTGGGTGATGGCGGCATTAGAATAGCATAGGTAAAGCAATTAAGTGGCTGACCCATTGGCGGATGCATGTAAATAAATGTAGGATCAATTAACCCTACAAAAAAGAATTAAAAAATATTAGGCATATATACATATATTATTAGAAAAGTCAAAGTTGTTCTCACTTGATGAATTGATCATATATCTCACATAAAATTTTGAAGTAAAGAATAAAAAAAGACTATATCAAAAGAATAATTATAACCTATATTCTCTCTCTTTAATAACTCACAAATCCTACCTCTCTCTCTCCTTCTTCCTCCCACTTTTTTTTTTCTCTTTTTTTATTAATTACTTCTTTATTTGTCTCTTAATATCCTATCCTCTCGCATCATTTTGATCTCTTTCTTCCTTTTTTTTCATTCTTTTTCTTTCATTATTCATTACTTCTTTATTTATCTTTTAATACTCTACTCCAATCTCATGGTCTCCATCCGTCCATTCTTTGCATTTAAATTTCACATCAATTTATTTTTATACTCTAATCAATACAAATACTATAGAAAATCATATGTTCTTCTTATTTTTTTCTCAACTTGAATCAGGTGCGTCTCTTTTAGCTTTTTTTTTTATAATATTTTTTTAATTTTCTCCGTCTTCTTTTTTTCACTCATATTAAATATATAATTAGAATAATTTTTAATTAGTTATTATAATTTTAATATTTAATAATATCTAAAATTTTATTATGATACTTTTTTTATAATATTTTATTATAAAAATATTTAAGATATTATATATTATTATTTTTATATATTTTATTTTTTAAAAAATAATATTTTATTATTTTTCTTTCTTTCTCCTGTATAGCTTCTCTATTTTTTTTTTATTATATCAATCTTATAAAATAAAATTTCTAGATCCATCATTGCCTAGATTTGTACATGCTACTAACCTGCTAAGATCAAAATTTTCTAGATGCTCTTGGGAGGAGGAAGAAACGAGGCATGGATGCTAATGTCACGTGCGATAGCAATGGTCCAGGGAAAGTAGCCGCGACGATAATTATATTAGAGATAGAGAAAATGGCTGGACTTGCAAGTGCTGCTAGCCTGTTAAAAATAGAATTTTCTAAATATATCTCTTGTATCAATTTATAAAATAATATAAAAAAGCATCCTAGCAAGATCTCATTTTTAAAAACATGATAACACGTGTTTCTTAATAGAGAAGCATGCATGCAAAAGCGGAGTTTATCCACTGCCGGACACATCATCCCATCATTCAATGGTCACTAAATGGAAAATGAGCGATTGAGTTAGGTGTTATACTAATTACCTCATCACGTAAACTGCCGCTATTTTATCAATGGTTTTAATTTTCAGAAACTATTTATACTATCATGCAAGCGTCTTAGTACTGGATTAAGTGGTGGCGATAGAAGAAGAGAAAGGGAGACATAGTCGTAGAACAATTAGAGGATCCTTTACTTGGGAGATGCAAAGGAGAGAGAGAAGATTCGGAGGAGATGAATGTTGGAAATTAAACTTAATTAGTGACAGTGCTGCATAAGTTATGGGTAGATTGAAAGTCATAATAGATAAAGAATGATGTTCCTTTATGTTTTTTAATGCATATGTTATGTAATATGAAAAGTCATTATAGTAATGTTTGGAAGGTTATACTATAGGATATATGAAGGGTTATCATGGAGCCTATATAAAGGATTGTACTTATGTTCATTTGAGACAAGCCTATTGTTGGGGATAAACCCCGCTTCTGTCGAAGTCCAGTTCGATACTCAGTCTAATGCAACCAGTAGCCGTAAAAGAGCTTCAGCAGACGGGTCTTAGTCAAACCCGTTCAGTCGGCCGAGCTCCTTCGGATTCTCAGTGACCGAACTCCTATAGCCGACCGAACTACTTAGCCGGCCGAGCTCCTTCGAATTTGCAGCGGTCGAACGGTCGTTCCTCGATAGAACACCTCAAGCGACCGTCCCTTCAGTCGGTCGAGCACCTTCAGACTTTCAGCGGCCGAACTCCTCAGCAGTCGTCCCTCGGTCGAACTCCTTCCGAGCTTCTCCTTGGCCGAACTCCCCTGAAATCGATATATGCGAAGTCCATCGATCAATGCCTGCTTTCTGAGAGCCATGGCTATTAAAGCTAGACGAACGATCATCGTCAGTCTGCCACAGGCGACGCTACAGTGGCTCCGTCAGACCTCGAGCAGCCTACCACTGTCGGACGGCATGGCTGTCGCTTTCGACCTGACGACACCATCCTTTCCGCATCAAATTTGGTGCAGCCTCGAGCGACCTGCCATCAAACAGCTACAGCTGTCACCATCAAGCTCTGCCTATAAAAAGGACCCTTCAGATACGCTATCCTCTAATCTCTGAACTTTGATCTCTAAGCTCTCCTCTCCTTCTCTAAGCTCTGAGGAACTCATTTTCGAGCACTCTATTCCTATTGGTCAGAGCTGACTTGATCGTCGGAGGGTCCTGTCGAAGCCACCCCCCACCGATTTCGAACAAAACTTTATTTCGCAGGTCTCCGATGGCGACCTCGTCCACCTCCACTCCAGCTGACTCTGACGACAATCAGATTCTGTGTCAACATAATGGTGCTAGAGAAAGGGCCCCCAAACCTCCGGGGTTCTCTTGTTCTTAAAGGAGTGCTCGACGACGATTTCTTTCTTTCCTCTTCGGAGATCTCTCTTCTTCCTCACTAGAGTTCTTTTTTGAAGAGAAAATGCCTTCTAGGAGAGCTTCAACTCGTCGATCGACAGTCTGCGCGCCAGGTCCATCTGCTCCCATTTCAGCCCCGACAGCTCAGGTTCCACACGAAGCCACCGCAGACGTAAAGCAGTTCAACCTGCTGGTCAGGTTTGTGGCCCCATTGAGATGATGCTGGCTGTGCGACAACCTCTGGCGGGGACTTTGCTAGCAAACCCGCCACGAGGATACGAGGAACCGACCTTAAGGAAGAGCATTCGAGCATACCAATCGCCCTAAGAAAGAAGAAATGGAGAGTAGAAGTTCTTCCAGAACGAAGTTCGGCGCAAGCGGAACCGAACTCCCTCTCGAGCTCATCGTCAAGGAAGTCCGGACAAAGAAGCATGAAGTTCTCCCATGAAAGGTTTCGCGGAAAAGCGGAATGAAATTTGGGCAAGCAAAGCCGAGCTCCCCCAAAGCGGACCAAAGCGGAATGAAGTTCGGCGCAAGCGGAACCAAACCCCCCTTGAGCTCATCGTCAAGGAGATGGAATGAAGTTCGGTGAAAGCAAGGCCAAACTCTCCCTCAAAGCTCATCATCGGAATGAAGTTCGACGCAAGCGAGGCCGAACTTCCTCTCGAGTATGACTCCAAGGAAGCCCCGACAAAGGGGCATGAAGTTCTCCCGCAGAAGGTTCCACAGGAAGTTCGACCGTGCTCACGACCTCCCCAGCGCAAGCAAGGCCCAAACTTTTCAAGCTCGCTATAGAGGAAGCCCCGACAGAAGGGCGCGAAGAAGTCCTCCTCCCGAAAGGTTCCGCGACTATGCCCCCCTCAACGTCCCTCGAACTCGAATTCTTACGGAGGTTAAGAAAGAGCTGCCAAGGCCAGAAGGACTACGGTCTTCCCCGAACATGCACGATCGAAGCAAGTAATGCCCCTACCATCACGACCATGGCCACAATACTGAGGAATATATTCAACTTCGAGATAAAATTAAGGAGCTCGTCAGAAAGGGATGGCTGGGTAAATTCCTCCGATGCCAGCCTGAAGCAGGAGAAGATCGGCCAAGGATGCTGCCGTAGTTAGAAAGGATAAGGAGGTCGGCTGCCTCACGACATCATCAATGTTACCCTTGGCAGGATCTTGGTGCATCGGCGATCCATCATCTCCCAGTGTCAAAGCCAAGAGAAGCATGCCCCAAATTGAGGAGGCCAGCATGAGATAGAGGAGATCATCCAGTCCGAAACTTACTGTCGGAGAGAATCCGGAGGAACAATGCCCCCACGACCCTGAAATGGGAATGTGCTGCGAGTAACTTTCCCTCGGTAAAATTCTCCCCCAACAAATAATATTATTTCTGGGTGCAAAAACTGTGATGACAGGGAAGAAGCAGTCAATAGTTGCCGTGTTAGAAACAGAAGGAGAACCTCATCCTAACACGAGCAGGTCAAAGACCTTCAACCTCGGCCAGAGATAAGATCTCTCCCGAGCGATTGATGATAACCTTGGTCAGAGATAAGATCTCTCTCGAGCAAAAGCCTCGTCCATAAAGGACGAGATGGGAGGAGAGGCGCGGATGACGGTCCGTATGTGCCCCTACAGCCCGTTAGGAATAGGAGGAGAACCTCGTCCTAACGCGAGCAGAGTTGAAGACCTCGTTCACTTTAGACGAGACGGAGGGAGATGGATGATGGTCCGAATGTACCTCCACAGTCCGTTAGGAACAGGAGGAGAACCTCGTCCTAATGCGAGCAAAGTCGAAGGCCTCGTTCATCTTAGACGAGATGGAGGGAGAGGCACGGACGACGGTCCGTATGTGCCCCCATAGCCCTTTAGGAAAAGGAGGAGAACCTCATCCTAACGCGAGCAAAGTCGAAGGCCTTGTTCACAAAGGATGAGACGGAGGAAGAGATACGGACGATGGTCCATATGTGCCCCCTACAGCCCATTAGAAATAAGAGGAGAACCTCATCCTAACGCGAGTAAAGTTGAAGGCCTCGTTCACCTTAGATGAGATGGGGGAGACGGACGACGGTCCGAATGTGCCCCCACAGTCCGTTAGGAATAGGAAGGAGAACCTCGTCCTAATGCGAGCAAAGTCGAAGGCCTCGTTCACCTTAGACGAGATGGAAGGAGAGGCACGGACGACAGTCCGTATGTGCCCCCACAGTCCGTTAGGAACAGGAGAAGAATCTCATTCTAACGCGAGCAAAGTCGAAGGCCTCATTCACCTTAGACGAGATGGAGGGAGACGGACGATGGTCTGAATGTGCCCCCATAGTCCATTAGAAATAGGAGGAGAATCTCATCCTAACACGAGCACCCACATCAACCTCGATCGCAAGAAATAAGATCTCCCCCAAGGGTCCGGCAACCTCGGCCCGAGCGACAACCTCGACCACCGCGATAACCTCGGTCAGAGATAAGATCTCTCCCACGAAGAGATCTCTCCCGAGCACCCATATTGACCTCGGCTGCAGGAGAAAAGATCTCCTCCGAGTCAGCCTCAGCTGTAGGAGATAATGTCGCCTTCGATGAGCTCAACCTTCGACCTCGATCGCAGGAGACGAGGCCTACCTCAACCTCGGTTGGAGATGGGATCTCCCCCGGGCTTCAACTTCGACATCAACTTTAGTAAAAGATGAGATCTCCTCCGAGCTTCAACCGAACCAGTACAGAGTCCAGAAGAGAACTTCGGCAGTCGCCATTTCTGCACTCCCTTCCTTCGAGTTTCGAACTCGAGAGTGGGGGGGCTATTGTTGGGGATAAATCCTGCTCCTACCGAAGTCTAGTTCGATGCTCAATCTAATGCAACCAGTATCCATGAAAGAACTTCAGCAGATGGGTCTTAGCCGAACCCGTTCAATCGATCGAGCTCCTTCGGACTTTCAGCGGTCGAACTCCTACAGCAGACCGAACTGCTCAACCGACCAAGCTCCTTCGGATTCTCAGTGGTCGAATGATTGTCCCTCGATCGAACTCCTCAAGCGGCCATCCCTTCAATCGGTCGAGCTCCTTCGGACTCCCAGTGGTCGAACTCCTCAACAGTCGTCCCTCGATCAAACTCCTTCCGAGCTTTTTCTTGGCCGAACTCTCCTGGAATCGATATATGCGAAGTCCATCGATCAATGCCTGTTTTCTAAGAGCCATGGCTATTAAAGCTGGACGAACGATCACCGTCAGTCTGCCACAGACGATGCTACAGTGGCTTCGCCAGACCTCGAGCAGCCCACCACTGTCGAACGGCATGGCTATCATTTTCGATCTGACGACACCATCCTCTCCGCATCAAATTCGGTGCAGCCTCGAATGGCCCACCATCAGATAGCTGCAGCTATCACCATCAAGCTTCGCCTATAAAAAGGATCCTCCAAATATCCTATCTTCTAATCTCTGAACTCTAATCTCTAAGCTCTCCTCTCCTTTTCTAAGCTCTGAGGAACTCATTTTCGAGCACTCCATTCCTGTTGGCCAGAGCTGACTTGATCGTCGGAGGATCCTGCCGGAGCCATCCCCCATCGACTCCAGATGAAACTTTATTTTGCAGGTCTCCGACGGCGACCTCGTTCACCTCCACTCCAACTGACTCCGACGATGACCAAATTCTGCGTCAACACCTATCAACAAAAATTAATACAAAGTTCTTTTCATCTTCTCTCTTTCTTCAATTCTTGGCCTACCATACTTTCAAACAACCAACATAGTTGTTATCTGAGACACATTATCTTCTACTATGGCCTCCACAAATATGATTCAAACCCAAGTTCCTAGATTGACCAAAGATAACTATGATAATTGGTGCATACAAATAAAGACTTTGATTGGTTCTCAAGATACATGGGAGATTGTTATCGAAGGTTACAATGAACCAGTAACACAAGAAGAAGAAGCAACTCTTTCAAAGAAGTTGTTGGATCAACTCAAGAGTTTGAGAAGGAAAGATAAAAAGACATCATTTATGATCTATCAAGGCATGGATGAAGTCACTTTTAAGATAATCGTAGCTGCTACAATATCTAAAGAAGCTTGGAAACTACCACAAAAGGCCTATAAAGGAGCAGAGAAGGTAAAGAAAATTCACCTTCAAACTCTAAAGGCTAAATTTGAATCTTTATAAATGAAAATTTTAGAATCTATTTTTGAATATTTTTCAAGAGTTATGATTGTTGTTAATCAATTTAGAAGAAATGGAGAAACACTAACTGATGTTTGAGTGATATAAAAAAGGTATTATGATCATTGGATCAAAATTTGATTACGTGGTTGTAGCTATTAAAGAATCAAAAGATTTGGAGGAAATGACTATGGAACAACTCATGGGTTTGCTACAAGCTTATGAACAAAAACTCATCAAAAGAGGAGAATAGAAGCCGCTCGAGCAAGCATTATAAGTAAAAGCTACAATATAAGAAGAAAATGAGATTTCAAGAGGCCAAAGAGGCCGAGGCCGTGGATAAAGAGGTAGAGGAGGATGATTTCATCATGGACCTCTATAAGGGCAGGGAAGAAGATATTCAAGTGAAGGACATAAAGATCCAACTTAGCAACTAACACAAAGAGGCTGAGGTAGAGGAAGATACAACAATAGATCAAGATTTGGCAAATTTGACATGCAATATTATATATGTAAAAAGTTTGGCCATTATAGTTTTGAATGTTGGTATAAAGATGCTAATAATGAAGGAGAAAAAGCTTATTTTATTAAAAAAAAGATAGAAAAGAAGAAAAAATAGTATTATTAGCCTACAGTGAAGTTAGAGCAAACCAAGAAAGCATATGGTACTTTGACACAAGAGCTAGCAATCATATGTGTGGCAACAAGAAATTATTCATTGAGCTTAATGAAAGTTATAAAGATTACATTATATTTGGAGATTCAACAAAAAGACCTATTGAAGAAAAAGATAAAATCCTTATTAAACTAAAAAATGGAGCATAAGATATTTTTTCTGATGTCTACTATATTCCTGATATGAAAGCAATATTTTAAGTTTGGGTCAGTTGCTTAAAAAAGGATATGATGTTCATATGAAAGAATTAGGCCGCTCAATTCATGATAAGAATAACACCTTGATCACACATGTGCATATATCAAAAAATAGAGTATTTCCAATGAATCTCCAAATTCAGCAATCTATATATTTTAAAGCTGAAATAAAAGAAAGTTCCACCTTATGGCATCTTAGATATGGCTATCTTAATTTTCAAAACTTAAATCTCTTATCGAAAAAGAAGATGGTGACAGGAATTTTATTTATTAGTTAACTTACTCAAAGATGTGAAGCATGTATCTTTGGAAAGAAGCACAGAAAAAGTTTCAAAGAAGAGAGATCTAGAAGAGCAAACTAAATTCTGGAGTTAATTCATTTGGATGTTTGCGGATCCATTAACCCCATATCTATTGGTAGTAAGATGTATTATTTTACATTTACTGATAATTATAGTAGAAAAACATGGGTTTATTTTTTGAAAGAAAAAAAGAAAGTTTTTCAAAAATTTTGGAATTTAAATAAATGATGGAAAAATAAAATGGTCTTCACATCAAAGCTTTGAGATCAGATTATGGTGGAGAATACAATTCACATGAATTAGAGAGTTGTTGGGGATAAATCCCGCTTCCGTCGAAGTGGTGCTTAGCCTAATGCAGTTGGTAATCATGGAAGAGCTTCGATCGAGAATTCTCATCCCAGCGGTCGAACTCCACCCAATCTCCTCCAACGATCGAACTCGTCTAGTGGCCGAACTCCTCCAACTGGACTCCGAACCCAATCGAACTCCACAACGATCGAGCCCCAGCCAAACTTCCATAGCAGTCGATCTTCCAAAGTCCTTCCAGACTTCTCTAATAGTTGGGCTCCTATGGAAGTCGAACTCCTTTCAGACTCCTCCAGCAGTCGGACTCCTACGAAAGTCGAACTTCCAAACTCCTTTCAGACTCCTCCAGCAGTCGGACTCCTACAGAAGCTGAACTCCTTCCAAACTCCTCCAGCAGTCAGGCTCCTACGAGAGTCGAACTCCTTCCGGACCCCTCCAGCAGTCGGACTTCTATGGGAGCCGAACTCCTTCCAAACTTCTTTCGGACTCCTCTAGCAGTCGGGCTCCTATGAAAGTCGAACTTCTTTCGAACTCCTCCAGTAGTCGGGCTTCTATGGGAGCCAAACTTCTTTCAGACTTTTCTAACAGTCGGACTCCTATGGGAGCCGAACTCCTTCCAAATCTCTCCAGCAGTCGGGCTTCTACGGGAGCTGAACTCCTTCCGAACTTCTTTCGAACTCCTCCAGCAGTCGAGCTTCTACAAGAGCCGAACTTCTTTCAGACTTCTCCTCCAGTCGGACTTCTACGAGAGCTAAACTTCTTTCGGACTTCTCCAGTTGGGCTTTTATGAAAGTTAAACTTCTTACAGACTGTTCCTTCGGACGGATTTCTACAAGCGATCTCACTACTGAATGGTTATAATTATCACGACAATTATGATTGTCATTTATCAAGACAATCACGATCGGTATTTATCAGGATGATTACGATGGGCATTTATCAGAATGGTTACGATGGTCATTTATTAGAATAGTTACAACAAGCTCCGTCTATAAAAAGGGACCATTCAGATACGTTTTTTCTAAGCTTTCTTTTTCTTTCCGAAACTCTGCCAAACTTCTTTCTGAGTACTCTATTTCTGTTGGTCAGAAGAGCTAACTTGACCATCGGAGGGTCCTACCGGAGTCACCACCACCAACTTCGGATAAAATTTTATTTTGCAGGTCACCAACGACAACCTCATCTTCCTCGACTCTAGCTCGATCCGACGTCAATCAAATTTCGCATCAATAGGAATTATTGTAAAGAACAAGAAATTAATCATCAATTTACTATGCCAGATTCACCACAACAAAATAGTATTTCAGAAATAAAAAACAGAACTATTTTGAACGTGGTACGTATGGGGAAAAATGAAAGAAAGGTGTATACCTAAAGAATTTTGGGCAGAAGCTGTTTGTTGTGCTGTATATTTGTTAAACAGATTTTCACTTAAAAAATTTTGAAATGTGACACTAGAAGAAGCTTGGAGCAATTACCAACCAAGGGTGGATTATCTACGGATTTTTAGAACTATAGCCTATGTCAAAGTGTTAGGTCAGAAAAGGTCAAATTTGGAAGATACAGGAGAAAAATGCATCCTATTAGGCTATGGTGGGAATTCTAATGGCTATAAGCTTTATAATCCTCTAACTAGAAAAAGTTATATTTTCTAGAGATGTTGAATTTGATGAAGAATAAATTTGGAATTGGACAAACAAAAAAGAAGAAAAGCAAAGCAAAAATATCATTGATGGAGAGGAGGAATTAATAAATAAAAAAAATAATTTCAGCTCAAGAAGAAAGACAAATATCACCAAGAGGGTCAATTGTAAGTATTGAAAGTAGAAGCACCCCAAAGACAAGAAACATTCAAGATCTCTATAATATTACGAGAAGACTTGATGATACTAATGAAAATGATTTTACTATGTTTTATCTTTTTGTAGAATATGATCCTATCAAATTTGAAGAAGCAAATATTGAAGAGAAATGGAGAAGAGCAATGGATAAAGAAATGCAAGCTATAATCAAGAATGACACTTGGGGGCTTATCCATCTTCCATAAAGACATGGGGCCATTGGTGTAAAATGGGTGTACAAAATTAAGAAAAATACAAAAGGCAAAGTGGAGAAGTATAAAGCTAGATTGGTTGCAAAAGACTTCAAACAAAAATAAGGCATTGACTATGATGAAGGTTTTACTCCGGTTGCATGCTTAGAGATGGTATGTCTTATTATCTCCTTGGCAGCTCAAAATAAATGGCAAAATTTTCAAATAGATGCAAAGTTAGCCTTTTAAATGGTTATCTTAATGAAGAAGTATATATAGAGCAAACCTCAGGCTATGTGAAAGAAGGTGAAGAAAGTAAAGTATATAAGTTGAAAAGAGCTCTATATGGCCTAAAGCAAGCTCTTCGATCTAGGAATGCTAGAATTGATGATTGCTTTATTAAGAATGAATTTTTAAAATGCCCTTATGAACATGCTTTGTATATAAAGATTAACAACAAGAAAGAAATTCTACTTATTTATTTGTACGTGGATAATTTGATTTTCACAAGAAATAGTCTCTCAATGATCAAAGAATATAAAGCCTTCATGATAAAAAAGTTTGAGATGACTGACATTGGGCTTATTGCTTATTTCTTAGGATTGGAAGTAACACAAAAGAAAGAAGACATTTTTATCTCACAAGCTCACTATGCTAAGAAGATTTTGGATAAGTTTACTATAAAAAACTACCATTCATATGATACTCTGATAGAAGTTGAAGTGAAGCTATCAAGAAGAGGAGAAGAAAAATATATTAATCCAACATATTTTAAGAGTCTAGTTGGAAGTCTTTGCTATCTCACATGCACAAGGCCAATATTCTCTATGGAGTTGGACTTGTTAGTCGCTATATGGAGGAACCAAAGATGTCTCATTTGAAGGCCGTAAAGCATATTCTATGCTACATCAAAGGTACTCTTAATCATGCATTATTTTATTCATCTAATAATCTTTTGGAGTTGGTTGACTATTCATATAGTGATTGGGCTGGAGATATTGATGATCGAAAAAGCACAATGGGATTTGTTTTCTTATTTAGAGACACCGCATTCACATGGTCCTCAAAAAAGCAATTAATCGTCACTCTCTCAACTTGTGAAGTCGAATATATTGCTACTACATCTTGTGTTTGCTATGCTATATGGCTAGGAAACCTGCTGACGAAGATTCAAGCAGCACAGAAAGAAGCTACAAAGATATACATCGACAGCTTTTGAATCGGCAAAGAATCCCGTCTATCATAATTAAAGCAAACATATTGATACAAAATACCATTTTATCTGGGATTGTGTCAAAGAGAAAATAGTGCATCTTTTGCATACAAAGATCAAGGATCAAGTAGTAGACATCTTCACTAAACCATTGCAAATAAAAATATTTCAAAGAATAAGAAAAATTCTTGGGGTTATCTCTTAGGAAGAATTGAGTTTAAGAGGGGATGTTGGAAATTAAATTTAATTAGTGACATTGCTGCATAAGTTATAGATAGATTGAAAGTCATAATAGATGAAGAGTGATGTGCCTTTATGTTTTTTAATGCATATGTTATATAATATGAAAAGTCATTATATTAATATTTGGAAGGTTATGCTATAGGATATATGAAGGGTTATTAGATTGTACTTATGTTCATTTGAGACAAGCCTATTAGAAGAAACTAATATAAATTTTTTTTCATTTTCTCTCTTCCTTCAATTCTTGGCCTATGGGTCAGTTTGTGAATGAGGTAGTCAAGGAGAACAAGAGGCTGTGGTACCTAGCAGGGCCGGCCATCTTCACGTCCCTTGCCCAGTATTCTCTTGGTGCCACCACCCAAGTCTTTGCCGGCCAGCTCACCACCACCCTCGAGCTCGATGCCATCTCCACCGAAAACATGGTCATCGCCGGCCTTGCCTATGGCCTCATGGTATTTTAAAGTTAATGACATTGTAGCATGGCATGATCCATTGAGAACTGATCTGTTCAATTTTTTTTTTTTTTTTTAAAGTTAATAACTGCCTAGAAAAACTTATTAGGATGAAAAGTTATTAGAATTTCAATGAAGAAAGAAAATTGAATAGAAACAGAAAAGAGGGGAGGGAGGGAGAGAGAGAGAAGGCTTTGAGACTTTAGCTCTCCTAGAGAACACTTCATTCCTTTATTATCTTTCTCCACAAACAAGAGCCGTCTAAGACTCGATAACCCTCTTAATCTTCGGAATCAAGTCTCTGATGCCCTTGTTGATATATATTTCTAAAGATTCTTTGGTTCCTCTCTAGCTACATTTGCCTTCAGTGTGTTTTATTCATTGGTATCTATAAGGAATGCTTTTTTATTCAAAAAAAAAAAAATTTAAGGAATGTTTGCCACAGATGTGAAAGATTTCTTTTCCCCTCTGCCATGTAACATTTAGCTTCAATTGTTCGTCATTAGCTTTTAGTCGTTAGTCCTTTTTCAACCCTCCTTTTCTACTTTTGAAACCTTTTCTTTTGTTTTGTTTTGTTTTGTTTTGTTTTTTTTTTTTCTTGTAGCCTTCCGGAGCCTGATAGCTTGGCCATCTAGGTGGGTGGCCCATGGCTGTTTTTATCTCAGCCAAGATATGTCAATGCTGGGAAAATTTTAAGTGCGAAGCTGTATCAAGATATTCTTCATTCATATATAGGAATCAAAATATAAAAGCATTGGTTGGGCTCTTCGGAACTTTTATTCTCCTCTTAGAGAAGGCTGCGTATTTAGATACTTGCCATCAAGGAAATTTCACATAACGCGTTATTGTCACATGACCGTTTGCTGATCAAACAATTAGTTTTAGAACTGACGCAGGCATAGTTTGTTTACAGTTGCTCCTTATAATTTCTTGGTTAAGTCATGAGATAAGAATTTTCCCTTACTAATATATATCTTTACAAAGTGGCTACAATATAAACCTTTCACCAATGCTTGGAAGTGATAGTGAAGGCCAATTCTGATTAAAATTGTTGTAATTTTTTCTTGTTTACAGTTTAGAATTTAGATCAATAAATTTACTCTATAAGTGTAAGCATTATTATCCTTGTTGGGCGTTTAATCAATAAATGGACGCCAGTTTTTTTATTGTCATACAAGTTTCTAGATATGACCATTTCTAGGTGGTATGTGGTTGCAAAAATAAATGGGCCATATCCTTTAAAGTGAGGGATATTCGTCCAAACGCCAGAAGTTTGGAGCTTATAAATAATGTGGAAGGGATATCCCCACTGCCTAAATGATAGAATAGATGTGTACCATGGAACAAGCTTGTCAGAATTCTCTTTGGTTATCATTTTTGCCCTTATCTGCTCCATGAACACTAATAAAAAATGAGGGGGCAATGTGACTTGGAATGAGATTTTAACCATCACCAAGTTCAATATATACTAAATGTTATATATTCCTTCGCTTATTTTCAGCACTTAATTTTTCCTTCACCTATTCCTACAACAATGCGAGAGATATCCCTCCACTTGTTCTACAATGAAACACTACTTACCCCTTTGCTATTTTAGATAAAATCTTGCACTTGAAGCATGATAATCTTAACAGAGGATCCTCTGCAACCTGACTTGTATAACATTTCTATAGCTTGGGTATATGGCAGATTTTGATAAGCCAAAGAAAAAATATATTCTTCCTATTTTGTACCATTGTCATAGAGATTTTCTTGGTTAATATTATAGACGGTTCAAATTTGTGTTTCTTGTTCTCCCCCCTTTCTCTAATGGTAATTTACCTTATGATTTTGTAGTTGGGCATGGGAAGTGCACTTGAGACGCTCTGCGGCCAGGCATTTGGTGCCAAGCAGCTCCACATGTTAGGGGTCTACATGCAACGATCATGGGTTATCCTCACCGCAACGTGTCTCTGCTTGTTGCCCATCTACCTGTTTGCAACCCCTCTCCTTCGGTTCTTAAACCAAGATGAAAAGATCTCAGAGCTTGCTGGGACTTTTTCACTGTATATGATCCCCCAGCTCTTCGCATATGGCCTCAATTTTCCAATACAGAAGTTCTTGCAGGCCCAGAGCAAGGTCATGACCATGGCCGTAGTCTCAGCAGTGGCCTTGGTGTCTCACATATTCTTCAGCTGGCTTCTGATGGTTCGCTTTAAGTTGGGCCTTGTAGGTGCAGCTGCCTCTCTCAACATAGCTTGGTGGATTGTGGTACTTGGGCAGTTTGCTTACATTGCTATGGGGTACTGCCCTGGTGCTTGGACTGGCTTCAGCTGGGGGGCTTTGAGGGACTTGGGAGGTTTTGCTAGGCTCTCTCTAGGTTCTGCTATCATGATGTGGTAACTGGACTTCATAGTCTTTGCTCTCATGATTCCTTTATTAACTTCTATAATTTGTATTGCTGACTTATAAGTTTATTCATCGTATTGGTCCAGCCTAGAATTATGGTTCTATACGTTTCTCATCTTGTTGGTAGGCCAGCTGAAGAATGCAGAAGTAGCAGTAGCTGCTGTATCCATCTGGCAAGTTTTTTCGAGGACCCAATCATGTTTTCTTTGCTAAGGAATAGAGACTGACTTAACTTAATATTCATCAATTTTCTCTGTGGCAGTTTCAACTTATTTGGGTGGGAGCTCATGGTGTTCCTTGGCTTTAATGCTGCAATCAGGTGATCATGGTTGCTCAGTTCTCTTACGATTTATGATAGATGGAATTTATGAATATTTTTTAGGTGTATTGCAATAATATGTTTGAGATGCTAAATATAATATGTTCTCCATCAGTGTGAGGATATCAAATGAGCTTGGAGCTAGAAGGCCAAGGGCGGCCAAGTTCTCAATACTGGTGGTGATCATGTCCTCAATCTCGTTGGGTCTCTTCTTCTTTATCCTTGTCTTGGTTCTGAAGAATGTCTATGGGCTTCCCTTCACTAATAGTCCTACCGTCGTCCATGCTATCACCGATCTTGCCACAGTCTTTGCCTTCACGCTCCTCCTCAACAGTGTCCAACCAGTTCTAACGGGTCAGACATTTTATGGTTAACAGTCTCACTAAGACTAGCTCACGCACAGTTACAAGAACTTAATTAAGTTGCAGGCTTAGAGTTTGGTTTCAATGATTAAAGTATGCATCAGTTGCTTGAAAAATCTTTTTATTTGCATTTTTTGTTGCAGGTGTAGCGATTGGAGCAGGGTGGCAATGGCTGGTGGCCTACATCAACTTGGGGTGTTACTATGTGGTGGGCATTCCAATAGGCTACTTACTGGCATTTAATTTTGATCTAGGAGTGAAGGTACAACCAGAAAAATAGAGTCCATAACCAATATTTCCTTCCATTCTCTCCTTTTTTTTTTTTTTAAATTTCTTGCTTATGCTAATTATTAGTGATGATGAGCCTGAACATAGGGAATGTGGACTGGTATGTTATCTGGAGTAGCCTTGCAAACCTTGATGCTCATTGGCATCACATTGGGCACTGACTGGAACAAAGAGGTCTCTCTCTCTCTCTCTCTCTCTCCAAACTTGCATGTATCTGTCCTTGTGCCTAAAGAATTTGGACTCTATTATGGCAGGCAAAGGAAGCAGATTCTCGGATCAAAGAGTGGGGAGGATCTGTGATTGACGAAAAATAGTTTTGACGTGTTCAAAGGCTTTCAATTTGATGAACTTCCATATATTTGGCTTCTTTGTTTCTTATTAGAAAGAACAGATGTTAATTGTTTTGTTCTATTTTTTGGCTTTGTGAGAAACTCTGTTCTATATGTTTTGTTTAGCAGCATCATTAATTATTCCAAGGAGTGCAAACAGTTTGCAGCTTAAGCTGTTGGTTTGTAGAGCATAAATTCATTTTGAATGTTTCTTTTCTTTTTTCCAAGTAATGTTATGTTTGTAGGTTTTCTTTTATTTTTTTTGGTTATAGAAAGTCATCATTTGAATCCATAAATGTGACGAGTGTATACATTTCCCCTCTTTCTCAAAAAAACTGAAATGAATATGTTGCAGAAAACTAAACACCATTGAATATAATCTCGGGAAAGATTCATACCAAAATGTTATATTCATGATTTTATACATGATAAAAAACCCACATCCTCCATAATGGTCATAATGTTTTGTTGGTCATTCGAAGTTATATAAGAAAGAATGTAAAAGCTATATATATATATATATATATATATATATATTAAAGCTTTTCTAATACTTAAATATTATTATATTTTATGTAATTTGAGGAAACCGTAGATGTCAAACTATCAATTCTATTCCATCTTTCGTATATAGATTTCTATTTTACTTATACTTTTTTATTAATCTATTTATAAATCTTGATGTGCATGGCAAGCCACACGTCCAAGTTGCAGAAATTGCTTTACAAAAGATCCAACTTATTTCCTTCAAGGCCAACACTCTCCCAAAGTTATAAATGGATAAAACTTGGGTCGGATCAATACTATATTCCCATCATAACTTGAGTCAAAAATCTGATTAATAGTCTGGTTCAAGTTCATATATTCAATTTTTTTATGTTCAATTCAACAGGTGACTCTATCTTCCTCTCTTCGTACTACTATTTTTTTTAAAATTTTTTATTCTCCTAATATTTTATGAAGAAATAATATTTAATAATATTATAATTTAAAAAATTATTAACAACAACAAACATAATAATTAATATACTCTTCTCCTTATAAGATAGCAAAGGATAGTAAATATTTTTATTAATAATATTATGATGAACAATAAAAATTTCATAGGTATTTCAAAAATATAGGGTGCTTACCCATCGAAATATGAAAAGGTTTACTAATTTTCAAAACAATGAAAACATGTCGAATAACTCTTTAAAATATTATTGTGACATGACCATTTTAATGAAAACAAGGCTTTTCGGATTGGAATTTAGTTGATCATGTATATTTGTATATTAATGATGAAAAACCTAAGTTAGATAAGATCGTTATCGAAAACTAAGTCGACCCTTCTCCGATTAATTATTAAAAAGAAAAATCTTTTACCTCAAAACCCTTTCACTCCGCTAAAAACTCACCTTTTCCGCTGTACCCTTCCTCCTTTTCCACTGGACACCGACGTCGGACGTATCTTACAAAAGGTCACGTCCACTAAATGTTCCCTGCCAATCAAATCTCTACCATTTGCCCGTGATTTACTGACTCATATTTTTTTGCTATCAAGCAAAAAACTGCAGCAAATTAAGATTTTAATGACTGAATTACGGTCTTCATTATGTGAAATGGATCAACCAAACAGTAAATATTAGTTACTAATATTAGTTATAAAAACATACATTTGCCTATTTATTTATATTTTTAGCTTAAGCCAGTTTTGGACCTGAACGTTAGCTTGATCTGACTGCCCTGCTTATATTTCGTCAAAAAAAGAAGAGAGAGAGAGAGAGAAAAGACAGTCCTGCTTATGAGTTTGATCATAATATTTTTTCTAGAGATGGTTTATTTGTGTCTAACATTTGCAGATGGTATATAAATATCATACATGTGCAAGTGTAGAAATACTAGTTTGGCTTTCATAGGCCGGGTTAGGTCAAGCTTGGAACCTATTTCTTCAACAAACTTTATCTAGATCTTGCGTGCCATTGCACCTGCAGCTCCTAAAGTATGTCACCTTGACTCGAATGATTTAAATATGAACAATCCAAAGTAGGATTCAAATGAAAGCTGCTGCTTTTTCTATTTGGTTGAAAGCAAGTTGAGACCAAGCTATTGAACTTAAGTCTTGACTTTTTTTTGACAAAAATTTAGTTGATTCAATCTGCACCTCAAGGAGATGAATGCTTGCATTTCCAAGCATTTGCAAGGGTTGGGATTTCTGTGGGAGTGGATGGTGCAAGGATAAATACTTCATGATCCAAATAGAGCATCTCTACTCAACCTTTAATCATCACTTCCCAACCAATTGCCAAGTAGTGAGATCTCTAGAAGATGCCAACTTACCAAACTGGCATGGTGGTGCAAGAAACTTGGTTTTATCTAACCTTCTCTAGGGTTTGACGATCAGGGGTCTTTATTATTTAGGTAATGCCATAATGGCAACATCATTGTGCACATCATGGAAGGAGCAAAGAAGTATCGAGTTATTTGATACATGCCAGCTATAATAATGCACATTAAATAACATATATCATGATTGAATTGCAATTCCACCCCATGCATGTCTTTTATAGAGAAAATGGACATCCTTGTCACAACCTATAAATGGCTGACCAAATTAGTCATTAAGCAATATCTTGGATGTTGACGATTGAAAGTATGTTGTCCTTTTAAGAGATTTTGGCACAATTTCATCCAAAGATGGACCCAAGATGGCGATGATATCAACTTCACACTTCATTGTCAAAAGCCACACAAGGATGGAGCCAAAGAGCTTGTTTTGCATAATAAAGGATTTAAACTAGTAGCCACCTGGGTATTCAAATACCACACGTCTAAGATTAAGATAGGAATGCTCATATCAAATGTCTGATTTGTTTCTTAGGTTCCATGTAAGCTTCCGACACCTTTCAATTCTTGGTACTGCCGGTTAAGTTCGGCGTGACTAGGATGGCCCATATGTCGTTCTGTCCCTTTTTTTTTTTTTAATAAAAAAGGTTGGTCTGAAATTTGGGCTGACTAGGTTCAGATTCGGTCTCAATGTGGAGAACCTGACTCTACGTCCAGTTATATAGAGAAATTAAGATTCATGTATTGATAAATTCTGGTTGAAACCCTTGTCTAGTTCGAGACTCTCATGAACTAGATTCAAACTTCTAGTGGTTGATTTGATCAGAACCCGTGCGATTTGGTAAATAGGGGCATCAATGGACCTGTGGTTTAAGTCAGGTGCTGTCATTGGCGCATCTTAAATTGCGGGGATTGGAAAATAATGGAACACATTCGAGCCAATCTAGGTTTATTGGAGACCGATATTGGCTCCATATTTCATGGTTAGCCTCAACTGAAGCTGGGATGACTCTGTTTTGAGTTTTTAGCAGATAGCCATAGCTTACTAATTACCTGCGAAGGTGGAGCAGGAGCTAGGTGATGGGTATAGCTCGCTCCTCGCTGCTGCCCTAAGTTTCGTCGAGCCAATCTATGGATGCATGCCACTGATCCTAAGTTGTAGCAAGTGATGGTATGATTCCTCCTTTTTTTGGTAGGATGGCACGACCAAATCGTCTTTGAGTAAATACAGCCACTAATATCCGGCTAAATGGGAAACTGCTGGAGCCGGCTCTCACAAAGGAGACCATCCAATCACATTCCTCCTATATTTTTAAGTTGAAGCTTACTTGCTACAATTATTAACTAGGTTTTTTTCAGTCCATTCATGGTACTTAAATCCGAAGCATAATTTTTGGAAGGGATGACCTAGATCAATAAGACTTGATTGGGAGTCCTGTTGAGTTATTGCATTTTGCTCGGTAGTGTTGTGCACTTATGCGAGCATGTGTTAATTTATCATACATCTTGAAGCATGATTTCACTCTACTTCCGCTTGGCCATCAATTTTTCTCACCCAAACCTCGGCCCAGTCCTACCAACCTCCTGTGATTTTTATGTTGATGGATGCTTCCTCTCATTGTCTTCATCACAGAGGATGAACTACTTCCTCGTTTCTTTGCACAACAGCGAAAGAGCAATGTGGTTTGGACTCGGAGCGAGAGAGGGAACAGAGCCTTAGACTCCAGTCAGACTTGGACTCTACATCCGCATCCAATGATGGCTAAATGCCGGCTCTGCCTTTTGAGTCCAACTCGGACTCGGGCTCGGATTGGGATCCAAGTTTTGTAAGCAAAAGCCCACGTCTAAACCTATGGTTCAGATCCTTGGGATTTATGATGCATTGCCAAGGGACATCCCACCATCTGAGGGTCTATTTGGATCTTCCTTTAGAAATAGACTATAGGAATCGGTCTGTTGACCTGTCCAACCTGCATCTTCTAAAAACCGATCCAAGTCCCTGTCTATATTTCTATTTATCTGTAGAAACAGAAATAAGATCCATAAAGACCCCCTTTTCTTTTTTTTCCTTCTTCCAAGCTGAATAGGCAGTTCAATCTCATAGAAAATTCAGCCTAATCTCACTAGATTATCGTAACAAGAAGAGGAAGTATCCAGGCTTGTTTGGGATTTTCTCTCAAATCCCATACCCCTCGCTTAGAAGGCACAATACTTGACCATGATCTGAGGTTAGGTCTAGGGGTGTCCACTAAATGGTTCAAATCGTTCAACCAAACCACACCAAACCATTTTTATCAATATGGTCTGGTTTGAAAACTAAAATTTATGATTTTCATATAAAATGTGGAACGGCTTGGTTTGATTTTGCAAAAATATTAGATCGGATCAAAACATAAATCAAGAACGAAAGGAAGATTCTTTTGGAGAATGATGATGGTGGATAAATTTTACTACTGTTGCATTTTGCAGTAGAAATGATAATTATATTGGCACATCTAATGGTTGCATGCTATCATCAATAGCCAATGTTTAAAATTTAAATTTAAATTTAAATTTTTAATCTTTATTTGGTTAGAATATTTTTTTTTTTTCAAAATTTTTCATCTTCCATGTTGCAATACGTCAAATCGTTAATCAAACTGGACCCTAATTTATCAATCTGATCTAATCTAGTTTGAGTGGTAAAATGGTCTGATTTGGTCTGTAAAATTGATAAACCATAATTTATTGATTTGATTTAAGAATATTCTCGAACCAGATCAAATACAACTGTATACATCCGCTATGGATGATAAATATTAAGATAGTATATTTAACACTTGTGACCATATATATCTATCATCTACCGAAGTTCACGGAGTTGAGGCTGGGAATTAATTCTTCCTTTATTCACCACAGAGATATTGATATGGACAAGAAACGGCCTTGGATTACCCAAGGCATCAACTATGATGGTGAATCTAATCTGAGCTACCATAATTGCTAAGGCATCATACGTGTACCCCAAATCGCAAAAAATACAGCTAACTGCTAAGGCATTGCAACCGGCAAAAATCCAAATGAATGCTTCCTGTGTACCCCAACTCGCAAAAAACATGTACCAACGGCTACGATTTGAATGACTGTTTCAGCAAACAACTTTATAAGGTGGAGCTTGTGGCATCGTATCCATCCATGTACCAAGCCAGAAAAATAAGAAGATATAACCAGTGCTTAATTTTAGATGCATGGGTGAATGTAAGTTCGCACACCCGAGCAGCTAGGTTGCTATTTGAGAGCACGGAGAGGCTGGGATCAATCTAAGGTGAGATCCCGTTCTCATGCATCTAGGCCAAGTTTGGATAATAAATATTTGATAATATTTTGATATTTTTAACGTAAATGAAATAAAATTTCATGAAGGTCTTTGAATATATACTTCCTTTAGAGTTTGAGAATATTCTAGAATAAATATACTATCAAAGCAGTTTCTTTGATGAAACTACCGAGGTACGAAAAATACTCCCGTTGAAGCATAGTTTTTCTAAATCCGGCACATTTGGGCTCTATCCCCCACCATCCATGCCATACACCATAACATCAATTCAACCCCATATTGCATATTCCACCTTCACCACTGCCACTACCCTACCACCAACATATCCTCCTCCAGCATTTTCATTACCGTCTCTCTCATTCCCATCTTGTTATTATGATCATGATGGTGGTCATATTGATGATGTAGCGGTTTGATAATATGATGGTACTGTATTATAATGGCAATGATGGTGATAATGATTGTAATAGTGATGATTATAATGATATGGTACAATGGTACTAGTAATGATGAAAATAATAATAATAATAGCGGTGAGGATGAAAATGATAATGATGATCGAGATGTTCATCGTAATATGATGTTGTAATGATGATGCTGGTGATTGCCAGTAGTCATGATATTGATGATTGCAATGATTATGATGGTATTTGTTGGGGATAAATCCCGCTCCTGCCGAAGCTCGGTCAGACGCTCAGCCCAATGTAACCAGTAGCCGCTGAAGAGCTTTAGCGCCAGGCGCCAGGCCGAGCCCCTACCAAGGCCGAACTGCCTAGAGGCCGAACTCCCCTGCGCCAAGCTCCGGGCCGAACTCCCTCCGCCCGCCGAACTTCCCACGGCCGAGCTCCTTCGGACCGACCCCAGGCGAGCCCATGCAGCCGAACTCCTTCGGACCCCACGGCCGAACTCCTTCGGACCGACTTCAGGCGAGCCCAAGTGGCCGAACCCCTTCGGACCGACCCTAGGCGACCGAACTCCTCAGCGAGCCCTGGCCGAACCAACTAGCAACCGAAGTCCTTCAACTGGCCAGCCGAGCTTCTTCGGGCCTCTCAGCGGCCGAACTCTACAGATGGCCGACCCTTCAGCCAGACGAACTCCCCCAGCTTCCCCTCGGCCGAACTCTGTTACAAGTCCGAACTCCATTGGACGAACTGTCGCCTGCAGCAAGACCGGACGGCGCCTTCCTCTCCGTACCGGACTCCATGCGGCCCACGGCTCGCCGGTATGGCTCCCACGATCTACCGGACGACGCCTTCCTCTCCGTACCGGACTCCATGCGGCCCACGGACTCGCCGGTATGGCTCCCACGATCTACCGGACGACGCCTTCCTCTCCGTACCGGACTCCATGCGGCCCACGACTCGCCGGTATGGCTCCCACGATCTACCGGACGACGCCTTCCTCTCCGTACCAAACTCCATGCTGCCCGACGACTCTCTGCCAGACGGCACAGCCGTCACCATCAACTAAGCTCCGCTATAAAAGGACCCCTCCCGACATACTAAGGCTAAGCTCTCTGAACTCTCGACTCTCTAAGCTCTCCTCCTCACCTCTAAGCTCCGGAACTCATTCCGAGCACTCCATTACTGTTGGCCGGAAACTAACTTGACCGTCGGAGGGTCCTGCCGGAGCCACCACCCCACCGGTTCCGGACGGGACTTCGTTTTGCAGGTCCCCGGCGGCGCCCAGCGGCCTCGATTGCGGCGACCTCCGGCGGCGACGGATTTCTGCACCAACAGATTGGCGCTAGAAGGAAGGGACTGAACCTTCGAGGTTCCCTTGTTCTTAAAGGAGTGCTCGGCGACGATTTTCCGCCCCTGCTCCGGATCTCTCTTCTCCCTCTTCAGAATTCCTTCTCTGGAAAGAGGAAATGCCCCCCAGAAGGGCTTCGACGCGGCGCTCGACGGCTTCCGCGGCTCGATCCCCTCCGAGTCCGTCTGTCCCTGCTCCGGCCCCGGCGGCCTAGGTTCCACCTGAACCCGCGGTGGATGTGAAGCAGTTCGGCCTGCTTGACCGACAGATCCGTGGCCGTGGCCTCACGGAGGCGTTGCACGCTTTACAGCAGCCTCCGGTAGCGACTCCACCAGCAAGCCCGCCATGAGGGCGTGAGAAATCAGCCTTAAGGAAGAGCCCAATCGCCCCGAAGAGAGAAACAGAGAGCAGAAGTTCCCCGCCGAAGCGGAAAGAAGTTCGGCTCGGAGAAAAGCCGGGCTCCCCCCAAAGCTCGGCATCAAGGTAAAATGAAGCTCGGTGGAAAGCCGAACTCCTCAACTCAACCTCCAAAATAAAGTTCGGCGCCGGCAAGGACGGAACGAAGCCCCCCTCCCAGAAGGTTCCGCAACTACGACCCGCTCCTCTAACTCGAATTCTCGGCAAAGTTAAGAGCCAACCGCCAAGACCTGAAGGACTACGGCCTCTCCAAACATGCGCGATCAAGGAGAAGATCGGCTATAGGCACTGCCGTAACCGAAAAGACAAGAAGGTTGGCCGTCCCGCGGCGTCATCAACGCCACCCCGGGGAGGAGCTAGGAGCTAGCTACATCGGTGATTGTCATCCCCAGCGACAAAGTCAAGAGAAGCATGGTCCAAATTATGAAGGCCGGCATGAGATAGAGGAGGTCGTCTGGACGGGACTTGCTGCTCGAGGGAGCTCCGAGGAACAACGCCCCGTCAACCCCTCAAACGAGAGCGCGCTGTCCACGATTTCCCTTCGGTAAAATTCTTCCCCTCTGCATACAGTGTATTATTTTCTGGATGCGCCAAAAACTATGCGATGGACAGGAAAGAGAAGCAGTCAATAAGTCGCCGCGTTAGGAACAGGAGGAGAACCTCGTCCTAACGCGAGCAACAAGCTCGGCCGCAGGAGATAAGATCTCCCCCGAGCGCGCACCTCGGCCAGAGATAAGATCTCTCCCGAGGGCAAAGTTCGGCCAGAGATAAGATCTCTCCCGAACAACAAGTTCGGCCAGAGATAAGATCTCTCCCGAACAACAAGGTCGGCCAGAGATAAGATCTCTCCCGAACCGCAACCTCGGCCAGAGATAAGATCTCTCCCGAGGGCAAAGTTCGGCCAGAGATAAGATCTCTCCCGAACAACAAGTTCGGCCAGAGATAAGATCTCTCCCGAACAACAAGTTCGGCCAGAGATAAGATCTCTCCCGAACAACAAGGTCGGCCAGAGATAAGATCTCTCCCGAACCGCAACCTCGGCCAGAGATAAGATCTCTCCCGAAGGGCAAAGTTCGGCCAGAGATAAGATCTCTCCCGAACAACAAGTTCGGCCAGAGATAAGATCTCTCCCGAACCGCAACCTCGGCCAGAGATAAGATCTCTCCCGAAGGCAAAGTTCGGCCAGAGATAAGATCTCTCCCGAACAACAAGGTCGGCCAGAGATAAGATCTCTCCCGAACCGCAACCTCGGCCAGAGATAAGATCTCTCCCGAAGGGCAAAGTTCGGCCAGAGATAAGATCTCTCCCGAACAACAAGTTCGGCCAGAGATAAGATCTCTCCCGAACAACAAGGTCGGCCAGAGATAAGATCTCTCCCGAAGGCAAAGTTCGGCCAGAGATAAGATCTCTCCCGAACAACAAGGTCGGCCAGAGATAAGATCTCTCCCGAACCGCAACCTCGGCCAGAGATAAGATCTCTCCCGAGGGCAAAGTTCGGCCAGAGATAAGATCTCTCCCGAACAACAAGTTCGGCCAGAGATAAGATCTCTCCCGAACAACAAGGTCGGCCAGAGATAAGATCTCTCCCGAACCGCAACCTCGGCCAGAGATAAGATCTCTCCCGAAGGCAAAGTTCGGCCAGAGATAAGATCTCTCCCGAACAACAAGTTCGGCCAGAGATAAGATCTCTCCCGAGCGACCGGAACAATCTCGGTTAGGAACAGGAGGAGAACCTCGTCCTAACGCAAGCACCAACAGGAGATAAGATCTCGGCCGCAGGAGATAAGATCTCCCCCGAGGGAAGCTCGGCCGTAGGAGATAAGATCTCCCCCGAGCGCGCACTTCAACCTCGGCTGCAAGATAGGAGGTCTCCCTCGAGTCGACTTCAACTGACGAAGATAATGTCGCCCCCGAGGAGCTCAAATCCGACCTCGACCGAAGGAGGCGAGTCTTACTTCGGCTTCAACATCAGCTTCATCGACTTTAGCCGGAAACGAGTTCCATTTCAACTCCAAACATCGACTGAAGATGAGGTCTCCCCCAAGCCTCAGCCTCAACTTCAGCGTCAATCTTGGCTGGAGATGAGACCTCCCCGAGCTTCAGCTGCAACAAATGCGGAGCCTGGAAGAAGACTTCGGCAGTCGCCTGTTTTGGTACTCCCTTCCTTCAATTTTTGAACTCGGGAGTGGGGGGGCTACTGTTGGGGATAAATCCCGCTCCTGCCGAAGCCCGGCCCGACGCTCAGCCCAATGTAACCAGTAGCCGCTGAAGAGCTTTAGCGCCAGGCGCCAGGCCGAGCCCCTACCAACGGCCGAACTGCCTAGAGGCCGAACTCCCCTGCGCCAAGGCTCCGGGCCGAACTCCCTCCGCCCGCCGAACTTCCCACGGCCGAGCTCCTTCGGACCGACCCCAGGCGAGCCCATGCAGCCGAACTCCTTCGGAACTTCCCACGGCCGAACTCCTTCGGACCGACCCCAGGCGAGCCCATGCAGCCGAACTCCTTCGGACTTCCCACGGCCGAACTCCTTCGGACCGACCCCAGGCGAGCCCATGCAGCCGAACTCCTTCGGACCCCACGGCCGAACTCCTTCGGACCGACTTCAGGCGAGCCCAAGTGGCCGAACCCCTTCGGACCGACCCTAGGCGACCGAACTCCTCAGCGAGCCCTGGCCGAACCAACTAGCAACCGAAGTCCTTCAACTGGCCAGCCGAGCTTCTTCGGGCCTCTCAGCGGCCGAACTCTACAGATGGCCGACCCTTCAGCCAGACGAACTCCCCCAGCTTCCCCCTCGGCCGAACTCTGTTACAAGTCCGAACTCCATTGGACGAACTGTCGCCTGCAGCAAGACCGGACGGCGCCTTCCTCTCCGTACCGGACTCCATGCGGCCCACGGACTCGCCGGTATGGCTCCCACGATCTACCGGACGACGCCTTCCTCTCCGTACCGGACTCCATGCGGCCCACGGCTCGCCGGTATGGCTCCCACGATCTACCGGACGACGCCTTCCTCTCCGTACCGGACTCCATGCGGCCCACGACTCGCCGGTATGGCTCCCACGATCTACCGGACGACGCCTTCCTCTCCGTACCAAACTCCATGCTGCCCGACGACTCTCTGCCAGACGGCACAGCCGTCACCATCAACTAAGCTCCGCTATAAAAGGACCCCTCCCGACATACTAAGGCTAAGCTCTCTGAACTCTCGACTCTCTAAGCTCTCCTCCTCATCTCTAAGCTCCGGAACTCATTCCGAGCACTCCATTACTGTTGGCCGGAAACTAACTTGACCGTCGGAGGGTCCTGCCGGAGCCACCACCCCACCGGTTCCGGACGGGACTTCGTTTTGCAGGTCCCCGGCGGCGCCCAGCGGCCTCGATTGCGGCGACCTCCGGCGGCGACGGATTTCTGCACCAACAGTATTTTTAAAATTGATGGGTCACACAAACTTTTTAAAAGAAACTTTTAAAATTTTATTTTTTATTCAAGGTTCATCTTGTATAACCTCCTTATTTCCTTGATATAATATATTAGTTGAGCCCATGGAATCGGGATCACCTTGCCATCCATGTATATCCGTTCTTCTTCATGCGACCATGTGCAATTATTGGCATCTCAAAGGACCGCGCGATGGAGATGGGATAATGGCATAACACTCGACCTATTGGCATCTTAATAAAAAGAACACGTGTGGCTATTGTGTTGGGCCCATTTATAACATTTACGGTAAGTAGGAGATGGGATAATGGTATAACACTCAACTTATTGGTATCCTAAAAGACCATATATGACTATTATGTTGAGCCCACTTGGAGATATCGGAATCCACCTTGCCATCCATGTATATCCGTAATCTTCTTTTCATGCCTACTGTTGGGGATAAATCCCGCTCCTGCCGAAGCCCGGCCCGACGCTCAGCCCAATGTAACCAGTAGCCGCTGAAGAGCTTTAGCGCCAGGCGCCAGGCCGGGCCCCTACCACGGCCGAACTGCCTAGAGGCCGAACTCCCCTGCGCCAAGCTCCGGGCCGAACTCCCTCCGCCCGCCGAACTTCCCACGGCCGAGCTCCTTCGGACCGACCCCAGGCGAGCCCACGGTCGAGCTCCTTCGGACCGACCCCAGGCGAGCCCATGCAGCCGAGCTCCTTCGGACTTCCCACGGCC
>QRFJ01000388.1:715053-790382 GCA_006176705.1 Cocos nucifera | reverse complement strand
CCTCCGATACCCGGATTGGAGAGGCGGAGGAGGGAGAACCCTTGTTCGGATCATGGATCGACCAAGGGTGAAGCCTCGCGCCCATCTCACCAGAAAGCCTTGGAGATCAGAGACCGTGAGGACCTGCTGGACCAAAGGCTCTTGGAATGAACCAGCGAATTGAAGAACTTCGTCCCCCCTCGCGTGGTGATGACGTTTGTACAGACCCTCCTTTCTCGCAGAAAATCATGCAGGAACCGGTCCCGCCGAACTTTAAGCTCCCGCAGTTCGAAAGCTACGATGGGACCGCCGACCCGGTCGACCACTTGGAAGCCTTCCGGACGACGATGCTGCTTCACGGCGCGTCGGACGCCATATTTTGCCGGCTTTCCCTTCTACCCTCAAAGGAGCTGCCAGAAATTGGTACTCGACGCTCAAGCGAGAACCATCTTATCGTTTGACCAGATGAGTCACAGTTCGCAGCCCACTTCATCAGTAGTAGGCGACCACGCCGAGGTTCGATTCTTTGATGGCCATCAGGCAGAAGGAGGGGGAACCCATCCGGGCCTACGTGACCCGGTTTAACGCTGCCGCGTTGGAGGTCCGAAACCTAGACCAATCAGTCGCCATGGCCGCCCTCAAGGCGGCCTTCAGAAGAATGACTTGTTGTTTCCCTGGAAAAAAGGTATCCCAGGGACTTCGCCGACTGCTAGCTCGGGCGAGAGATACGCCCGTGCGGAAGAAGCCTTCAAGCTGAGGGACGAAGAAACCTTAAGGGAGCGGCTGACAGGCGATAGGGAGCCGAATGAAGTTCGGCCGCGCTCACGGACTCCCTCCGGTAGCAGGCGGGCCCGAACCCCTCGAGCTTGCAGAGAAGCGCGAAGAAGCCCACCTCCCAAAGGATTTTGCGACTACGTCCCCCTCAACGCTCCTCGAGCACAGATCCTCACCGAAGTTAAGAACCAACTGCCCAGACCAAAAAGGTTACGGTCTCCCCCAAACAAGCGTGACCGAAGCAAGTACTGCCTCTACCAATGCGACCACGGCCACGACACTGAGGAATGCATCCAGCTCCAAGAACTCATCAGAAAGGGGCGGCTGGGTAAATTCATTCGACGCCAGTCTGAAGATCGGTGAAGGGTGCAGCCGTAACGAGGAACGACAAGGTCGACCGCCTCACAACGCCGTCAACATCACTCCAGGATCCAGCGTCGAAGCCAACAGAAGCATGCTTCAACGTGAGGAAGCCCGAATGAAATAGGAAAGGTCGTCCGCGTGGAGAAGCGTGGAGGAACGATGCTACTACCACGACCCTGGATCATAGAGAATTTGGGAAAAAATTGCCAGTAACTTCCTTTCAATAAAGTCCTTCCCTTTCAACAGTGTATTATTTTTGGGCGCCAAAACTATGTAATGGCTGGAAAAGAAGCAGTCGATAGTCGCCGTGTTAGGAATAGGAGGAGAACCTCGTCCTAATGCGAGCGGCAAACTCGGCCAGAGATAAGATCTCTCCCGAGGGCAAAGTTCGGCCAGAGATAAGATCTCTCCCGAACAGTCCCAAGATTCAGTAAGTTCGGCAGAGATAAGATCTCTTCCGAACAACAAGTTCAGCCAGAGATAAGATCTCTCTCGAACTGTAACCTCGGCCAGAGATAAGATCTCTCCCGAGGGCAAAGTTCGGCCAGAGATAAGATCTCTCCCGAACAACAAGTTCTGCCAGAGATAAGATCTCTCCCGAACAACAAGCCCAGAGATAAGATCTCTCCCGAACCGCAACCTCGGCCAGAGATAAGATCTCTCCCGAGGGCAAAGTTCGGCCAGAGATAAGATCTCTCCCGAACAACAAGTTCGGCCAGAGATAAGATCTCTCCCGAGAGATCCTCGCAACAACAAGGTCGGCCATCGATAAGATCTCTCCCGAACCGAACCTCGCCAGAGATAAGATCTCTCCCGAGGGCAAAGTTCGGCCAGAGATAAGATCTCTCCCGAACAAAAGTTCGGCCAGAGATAAGATCTCTCCCGGCCAAGAGATAACAAGTTCAAGAGATAAGATCTCTCCCGAACAGCAGAGATAAGATCTCTCCCGAACCGCAACCTCGGCCAGAGATAAGATCTCTCCCGAGGGCAAAGTTCGGCCAGAGATAAGATCTCTCCCGAACAACAAGGTCGGCCAGAGATAAGATCTCTCCCGAACCGCAACCTCGGCCAGAGATAAGATCTCTCCCGAGGGCAAAGTTCGGCCAGAGATAAGATCTCTCCCGAACAAGTTCTCTCGTTCGCCAGAGATAAGATCTCTCCCGAACAACAAGCGGCAGAGATAAGTCGGCCAGAGATAAGATCTCTCCCGAACCGCAACCTCGGCCAGAGATAAGATCTCTCCCGAGGGCAAAGTTCGGCCAGAGATAAGATCTCTCCCGAACAATAAGTTCGGCCAGAGATAAGATCTCTCCCGAGCGAACAACCTCGGCCAGAGATAAGATCTCTCCCGAGGGCAAAGTTCGGCCAGAGATAAGATCTCTCCCGAACAACAAGTTCGGCCAGAGATAAGATCTCTCCCGAACAACAAGGTCGGCCAGAGATAAGATCTCTCCCGAACCGCAACCTCGGCCAGAGATAAGATCTCTCCCGAGGGCAAAGTTCGGCCAGAGATAAGATCTCTCCCGAACAACAAGTTCGGCCAGAGATAAGATCTCTCCCGAACAACAAGGTCGGCCAGAGATAAGATCTCTCCCGAACCGCAACCTCGGCCAGAGATAAGATCTCTCCCGAGGGCAAAGTTCGGCCAGAGATAAGATCTCTCCCGCCAGAGATAAGATCTCTCCCGAACAACAAGTTCGGCCAGAGATAAGATCTCTCCCGAACAACAAGGTCGGCCAGAGATAAGATCTCTCCCGAACCGCAACCTCGGCCAGAGATAAGATCTCTCCCGAAGGCAAAGTTCGGCCAGAGATAAGATCTCTCCCGAACAACAAGTTCGCCAGAGATAAGATCTCTTCCCGAGCGACCGGAACAAACTCGACCGTAGGAGATAAGGTCTCCCTCGGGGGTAACCTCGACTGTAGGAGATAAGATCTCCCCCGAGGCTACTCGGCTGCAGGAGATAAGATCTCCTCCGAGCGCGCACTTCTTCGGCTGCAGGAGATAAGATCTCCCCGAGCGTCCGCATCAACCTCGGCTTGCAGGAGATAAGATCTCCCCCGAGCGCGCACTTCACTTCGGCTGCAGGAGATAAGATCTCCCCCGAGCGCGCACTTCACTTCGGCCGCAGGAGATAAGATCTCCCCCGAGGGAAGCTCGGCCGTAGGAGATAAGATCTCCCCCGAGCGCGCACTTCAACCTCGGCTGCAAGATAGGAGGTCTCCCTCGAGTCGACTTCAACTGACGAAGATAATGTCGCCCCCGAGGAGCTCAAATCCGACCTCGACCGAAGGAGGCGAGTCTTACTTCGGCTTCAACATCAGCTTCATCGACTTTAGCCGGAAACGAGTTCCATTTCAACTCCAAACATCGACTGAAGATGAGGTCTCCCCCAAGCCTCAGCCTCAACTTCAGCGTCAATCTTGGCTGGAGATGAGACCTCCCCCCGAGCTTCAGCTGCAACAAATGCGGAGCCTGGAAGAAGACTTCGGCAGCCGCCTGTTTTGGTACTCCCTTCCTTCAATTTTTGAACTCGGGAGTGGGGGGGCTACTGTTGGGGATAAATTCCGCTCCTACCGAAGCCCGGCCCGACGCTCAGCCCAATGTAACCAGTAGTCCGCTGAAGAGCTTTAGCGCCAGGCGCCAGGCCGAGCCCCTACCACGGCCGAACTGCCTAGAGGCCGAACTCCCCTGCGCCAAGCTCCGGGCCGAACTCCCCCCCCGCCGAACTTCCCACGGCCGAGCTCCTTCGGACCGATCCCAGGCGAGCCCACGGCCGAGCTCCTTCGGACCGACCCCAGGCGAGCCCATGCAGCCGAGCTCCTTCGGACTTCCCACGTCGAGCTCCTTCGGACCGACCCCAGGCGAGCCCGTGCAGCCGAACTCCTTCGACTTCCCACGGCCGAGCTCCTTCGGACCGACCCCAGGCGAGCCCGTGCAGCCGAACTCCTTCGGACTTCCACGGCCGAGCTCCTTCGGACCGACCCCAGGTGAGCCCACGGCCGAGCTCCTTCAGACGACCCCAGGCGAGCCCATGCAGCCGAACTCCTTCGGACTTCCCACGGCCGAACTCCTTCGGACCGACCCCAGGCGAGCCCATGCAGCCGAACTCCTTCGGACCCCACGGCCGAACTCCTTCGGACCGACTTCAGGCGAGCCCAAGTGGCCGAACCCCTTCGGACCGAATCCCTAGGCGACCGAACTCCTCAGCGAGCCCTGGCCGAACCAACTAGCAACCGAAGTCCTTCAACTGGCCCCAGCCGAGCTTCTTCGGGCCTCTCAGCGGTCGAACTCCTCGGCAACCGTCCCGCGGCCGAACTCTACAGATGGCCGACCCTTCAGCCAGACGAACTCCCCCAGCTTCCCCTCGGCCGAACTCTGTTACAAGTCCGAACTCCATTGGACGAACTGTCGCCTGCAGCAAGACCGGACGGCGCCTTCCTCTCCGTACCGGACTCCATGCGGCCGACGACTCGCCGGTATGGCTCCCACGACCTACCGGACGATGCCTTCCTCTCCGTACCAAACTCCATGCTGCCCGACGACTCTCTGCCGGACGACGCCTTCCTCCCCGTACCGGACTCCATGCGGCCCACGACTCGTCCGGTATGGCTCCCACGATCTACCGGACGACGCCTTCCTCTCCGTACCAAACTCCATGCTGCCCGACGACTCTCTGCCAGACGGCACAGCCGTCACCATCAACTAAGCTCCGCTATAAAAGGACCCCTCCCGACATACTAAGTCTAAGCTCTCTGAACTCTCGACTCTCTAAGCTCTCCTCCTCACCTCTAAGCTCCGGAACTCATTTCGAGCACTCCATTACTGTTGGCCGGAAACTAACTTGACCGTCGGAGGGTCCTGCCGGAGCCACCACCCCACCGGTTCCGGACGGAACTTCGTTTTGCAGGTCCCCGGCGGCGACCTCAGCGGCCTCGACTCCGGTGGCCCCCGGCGGCGACGGATTTCGGCACCAACACCTACCATGTGCAATTATTGGCATATCAAAGGACCACGCGATGGAGATGGGACAATGGCATAACACTCGACCTATTGGCATCCTAATTAAAAGACCACGTGTGGCTATTGTGTTGGGCCCATTTATAACACTCAAGGTAAGTAGGAGATGGGAAAATGGTATAACACTCAACTTATTGATATCCTAAAAGATCATGTATGACTATTATGTTGAGCCCACTTGGAGATATCGGGATCCACCTTGCCATCCATGTATATCCGTCATCTTCTTTTCATGCCGACCATGTGCAATTATTGGCATCTCAAAGGACCACGCGATGGGGATGGGACAATGGCATAACACTCGACCTATTGGCATCCTAATTAAAAGACCACGTGTGGCTATTGTGTTGGGCCCATTTATAACACTCAAGGTAAGTGGGAGATAGGGTAATGGTATAACACTCAACTTATTGATATCTTAAAAGACCGTATATGACTATTATGTTGAGCCCATTTAGAGATATCGGGATCCACCTTGCCATCCATGTATATCCGTCATCTTCTTTTCATGCCGACCATGTGCAATTATTGGCATCTCAAAGGACCACGCGATGGGGATGGGACAATGGCATAACACTCGATCTATTGGCATCCTAATTAAAAGACCACGTGTGACTATTGATTGTATTGGACCCACTTGGAGATATCAGGATCCCTTGTGCCATCCATGTATATCCGCTAGCTTATCTTTGTTGATCTTCTTTTCATGACAGCTACATTACCGATCAAACATGTGTGCCACATAAAATTTAAAAAAAATTAATAAATGCCCGAAGTTAGGGTGTAATTTTTTAGATAGAGCTTTACAAATCCTACGATGATATAAAAAATTGAAAAAAGATGAAAAAAAAGAAAAAATTCATGTAGATTCAAAGTGAACATAATAATTTATATTTTACAATAAGCCATACTTTTCATCAAGTTTGGTATGTGTTGGAGATAAACCCCACTCTCGTCGAAGTCCAATCTGATGCTTAGTTTAATGTAACTGAAAATCATGGAAAAGCTTCGATCGAAAATATTCCCTCAAGTTGGCAAATCCCAGCTGAACTCCTTCAAATAGCCGAACTCCTCCATCGGATGAATCCCAACTGAATTCCTTCAAACAACCAAACTCCTCCAGCGGCCGAATCTTGAACTTCTTTCGAATTTCTCCTTCAGTCGGATTCCTCTAGGAGCCAAACTCCTTTCGGATTTCTCCTTCAGTCAAGTGCCTCCAGGAGCCGAACTCCTTTCGAACTTCTTCTTCAGTCGAATTTCTCCATCAGCCAAACTTCTTCCGTATTTCTACTTCAGTCAAGTGCCTCCAGGAGCCAAACTCATTTCGGATCTCTTCTTCAGTCGGATTCCTCCAAGAGCCAAACTTCTTCCGAATTTTTCCTTCAGTCGGATTCCTCCAGGAGCCGAACTCCTTTCGGACTTCTCCTTCAGTCGAATTTCTCCATTAGTCAAATTTCTTCCAAATTTTTTCTTCAATCGGATTTCTCCATCAATCGAACTTCTTCCAGATTTTTTCTTCAATCAGATTTCTCCATCAACCAAACTCCTTCCAAATTTCTCTTTTAGTCGGATTTCTTCAGGAGCCAAACTTCTTTCGATCTTTTTCTTCAGTCGGATTTCTCCATCAGTCGAACTTTTTTCGAATTTCTTTTTTAGTTGGATTCCTCCAGGAGCCAAACTCCTTCAGCCGATCGAACTCCTCTAGCGGTCGAATCCCAACCAAACTTTTTCAACGGTCGAGCCCTAGAACTCCTTCAGTGGCTAAATTTCTCCAGGAGCCGAACTTCTTTCGGATTTTTTCTTCAGTCAAGTTTTCTTTAGGAGTCCGAACTCCTCTGAAATTAATGTATGTCAAAGCTCTTCACCAACCAACATCTGCTTCCTCCGAACTTCGACTATTAAATCTCAACGAATGGCCAACGGACGCCTCTCTCCATAACAAACTCCACGTGGCTCCGAGCGGCCCACTACCAAACGATTACGGTCGTCACTATTAATCTACTCTGAACTTCATCTATAAAAGAGATCCTCTAGATACATTTTCTCTAAACTCTCTTCTTCTTTCCAAAATTCTACTGAATTTTTGTCTGAGCACTCCATTTCTGTTGGTCAGAAGAGCTGACTTGATCGTCGGAGGATCCTGCTGGAGCCACCACCACCATCGACTCTGGACAGAACTTTATTTTGTAGGTTACTGACGGCGACCTCTTCTTCCTCAACTCCACTTTAATCCGACGTCAACAAGATTCTGCACCAACAAGATTGACGCTAGAGAAAGGACCCTCTATTCTCGAGATTTTCTTATTCTAAAAGGAGTGCTCGACAGTGATCTCTCTTCTTCCTCTCTAGTATTCTTCTTCGAGAAAAAATGCCTCCCAAAAAAGCTTTGACCCAACGATCAATGATCTCTGCAGTCATATCCCTTCCAAACCTTTCTGCTCCCACTTTAGCCCCGGCAACTTAGGCTCCGCCTGTAACTATGGTGGATACGGAGCAGTTCAACCTACTAGTCCAATAGGTTCGTAGTCTCATGGAGGTGGTGCAGGCCATACATCAACAAGCCTCGGCATCGATTTGATCAAAGCAGGCTTCTCTAGAGCCCCATGATTCGATCTGAGGACGGTCGACTTGGGGTATCCGATCTCTGATTTTTGAAAAGAAGAAGCAGAGGATGGAGGGCCCTTGCTCGGACCATGACTCGACCCAGGGAGAGGCTTCACACTCGCTCGACCAAAAAATCCTGAAGATCAATGATCGTGAAGATCTTCTTGATCAAAAGCTCCAAAAAATGAGCCGACAAATTGAAGAACTCCGTCACGCTTCCTCCACCCACGATAATGATATTTGTACTGACCCTCCTTTTTTCTAGAAGATTATGCAGAAATTGATTCCACCAAACTTCAAGCTCCCTCAGTTGGAGAGTTACGATGGGACCACTGATCCGATTGACCACTTGAAGGCCTTTCAGATGATGATGTTGCTCCATGATGCGCCAAATATCATTTTATGCCGAACTTTTCCATCCACCCTCAAGGGAGCTGCTAGAAATTGATGCTCAGCCCTTAAGCTGGGTACCATCTTTTCTTTGATCACATGAGCTATCAATTTGTAGCTCATTTCATTAGCAGTCGATGTTCCCACCGAGATTCAGATTTTTTGATGAACATCAAGCAGGAGAAAAAATTCATCCAGATTTATGTCATCCAATTTAATGCTGCTGCATTGGAGATCCAGAACCTGGATCAGTCGGTTGCAATGGCCGCACTCAAGGACGACCTCAAAAGAATGATTTGCTATTCTTTCTGAAAAAGAAGTATCCTAAAAATTTTGCCGATATGCTAGCTCAGGCTGAAGGTTATGCTCGAGCTGAAGAGGCCTTCAAGGCCAAGGATAATGAAGCCGTTGAAGAGCGATGAATTGGCGAGCCGAGCGGACCCACTGAGGAAGAAAAGTCGAGTGAAGCTCGATCGTGCTTTCGAACTTCCTCTGAGCACAAGCGAGCCCGAACTCCTCCCTGGGCTCAGAGGTAAGAAAGCCCCGATAGAAGGACGTGGCAGAGTTTTCCCCTCCAAAGATTTCACAACTACGCCCCTCTCAATACTCCGAAAATCCAAGTACTGATGAAAATCAGGAAGCAGCTATCGAGATCGAAAAGGATGCATACTCACCCCAGCAAGCGCAATCATAACAAGTTCTGTCTTTATCATCGTGACCACGATCATGATACTGAAGAGTGTATATAGCTCCAAGATAAGATCGAGGAGCTCATCAAACGAGGTAGACTCGATCGATTCCTGCGGCATCGACTTGAAGGGCAAGAAAATCGACCAAGAGCACTGCCGCAGTCTGAACCACCAAAGAGAAAGAAACAATAAGAAGATCGGCTGCCTCTCGATATCATCAACACTATCTCTGGGGGACTTCAGTGTGAAGAGGCCAGCAGATCTGAGGGACCAGTGAAGAGGTGGAGAACTAAAAAGCCCATCGCTTTCATCGACGAGGATGCTCGAGGAGTCCAGTTCCCACATAATGATGCGGTTGTAATCTCTTTAAATATTGCCAACTATGTGTACGCCATGTTTTGATAAATAATGGAAGCTCGATCGATGTATTATTTTATGATGCTTTTTCAAAAATGTCCTTACTTAATAACCACTTGGAACCTATGAACTTTTCATTGGTAGGCTTCATTGATGATGCCATGCCAGTTGATGGCATAATAACTTTAACTATGACTGTAAAGCAACGCCCAAAGCTAGTTAAGGCACAGGTCGATTTTCTAGTCATAAAGGCTCCATCTGTTTACAATACTATTCTTGACCGATTTGGGTTGAACACACTTTAAGTAGTGGTGTCGACTTATTATCTAAAGGTGAAGTTCCCAATGAACTATGGAATTGAATTGATCAGAAGAGATCAGTTATTAGCAAAACGCTGTTACTTCATTGTCCTGTAGAAAAACATCCAATCTGACCTTTATCTTATCGAAGGACTGGATACCCATGATGACCTCACCAAGGAGCGAGACGAGCCTATGGAGGACCTCATATCTATGCCCTTAAACGATGAAAATATGAAGCATACTGTACAAATTGGCTCCAACTTAGGGGACGAGGTTCGGAAGCAACTCGTCACCTTCCTCAGGAAGAATGCGGACATCTTCGCCTGGGCTCCAACAGATATGTCAGAAATTGATGCCAAGGTCATGGAACATCGGCTGGCCGTTTATCTTAAGTATCGGATGGTAAAAGAGATACACAACCATGTCCTAAAAAGGCAGAAAGCAATCGCAGAAGAAGTAGGCAAGCTCCTCAAAGCTGGATTCATCCAAAAAATTAACTATCCGACCTGGGTCTTAAATATGATCCTCGTCAAAAAGGCAAATAATATGTGGAGGATGTGTATAGACTTTAAAAAGCTAAACAAAGTCTATCCAAAGGATAGCTACCCTCTTCTCAGGATTGATCAACTGATAGACGCAACCTCGGGCCATGAGCTTCTCACCTTCATGGATGCCTTCTTCGACTATAATCAGATACGGATGGCACCGAAGGATGAGGAGAAAACTACTTTTATTACTGACCATGATCTTTACTGTTATAGGATTATGTTCTTTGGGCTCAAGAATACAGGGATAACGTACCATCGCTTGATCAACAAGATCTTCAAGAAGCAGATCGACCGCAACATGGTGTATGTGGATGACATGCTCGTCAAAAGTCGAGCTTCTATAAACCACCTCGTCGACCTCAAAGAGACCTTCAGTGCACTCAAGAAACATAAGATGAAATTGAATCCGATCAAGTGCGCCTTTGGTGTGACCTTAGAAAAGTTTTTGGGATTTATGGTGTCAAGGCATAGGATTGAAGCAAATCCAAAAAAAATTCGAGCTATTTAGGAGATGACTGCTCCAACAATAATCAAAAAAGTTCAATGACTGACTGAAAAAATGGCATCCCTAAATCACTTCATCTCGAGATCGATCGAGTGATGCATATCCTTCTTTCAAGTTCTTAAGCAACCAAAGAACTTCTGCTGGATAATGGAGTGCCAACGGGCGTTTGAGGAGCTCAAAAACTACCTCGACTCACCCCCACTATTGACAAAGTACGAATCTGAAGAAGAATTATTCTTGTATCTAGTAGTCTTTTCGGCGGTCTTGGCAGTAGTCCTGATCAAGGAGGAAGCGAAGATGCAGTGACCGATTTACTGCATAAGTCAGGTCCTGAGGAATGTAGAGATCAGATACTCTAAGTTGGAGAAATTGACCTACTCTCTTCTAATTACTGTCAGAAGACTCCGACCTTACTTTTAAGGGCACACCATAACGATCCTCATGGATCAACCAATAAAAGGAGTCCTTCATCGAACAGATGCTTCCGAAAGAATCGCAAAATGGACGATCGAGTTCATGAAGTTCAACATCAATTATCAACTCAGGCCATCAATCAAAGTTCAGATATTGACAAATTTTATAGTAGAATGTACCATTCTAGATGATGCCGAGCTTAAAAAGAATAAGATCGGTGCTCTGTTATCGCAACTGAGCCTCCTCGAAGAGAGTGCCGATCTTTCTAAAGATTTTTGGGTCCTGTACGTGGATGGTTCGTCCAACTCTGCTGGAGCAGGTGCGGGGTTAGTCTTAGTCAGTTCAGAGGAAGTCGTCGTCGAGTACGTGCTATGCTTCAAATTTTCTGCAACTAATAATGGAGCTGAATATAAAATGCTGATCGTCGGATTAAACATAGCAAGCGAGTTAAAAGTAGATCGACTTCAAGTCTATAATGATTTTCAATTAGTGGTCAGCCAAGTTAGTGGCAACTATGAAGCATGGAAGAAAAATATGATGAAATACCTTGAGAAAGTAAAGGATTTGACTCTGACCTTCGGCAGTTTTGATATTTGATAAATTCCGAGAGTAGAAAATACAAGAGCCAACCTCCTCTCTAAATTGGCCACTTCAATCCCAGCCGAACTATTTAAAGAAGTATTTTTCGAAACTCTAAAATGCCCAAGCTCGAAGGAATCATAGTTCGTTATGCAAATGAAGCTCGAGCCGAGCTGGATTGACCCATTGGTTGCCTATCTCAATGAGGGGGTTCTTTTTCGTGATCTGAAAGAAGCTTGAAAACTCAGAAATCAAGCATTCTGGTATGTTTTGTAGGAGAACAGGTTGTATAAGAGGTCGTATTTACTATCGCACCTGAGATGTCTCCGACTTTCAAAAGTCGATTTCGCATTATGGGAAGTGCATTAGAAAATTTATGAAAGTCATGTAGGAGATAGGTTCCTGTTACAAAAACTACTTTAGCAAGGGTACTATTGATCGATCTTATACCATGATTCTATAGAGTATGTCAAGAAATATGACCGCTATCAGAAGAATGCAAACCTGCAAAGACAGCTGACCTCCGAGCTTACTCCACTGAGTGCACCTTGGTCATTTGCATAGTAGAAAATGGATATCCTTGGCTCTTTTCCGACGGCATCCAGGCAATGAAAGTTTCTCTTGATCGCGATCGACTATTTCACCAAATGGATTGAAGTCGAATCACTAGCAAAAATTATCGAGGCCAAGATACAGGACTTTGTCTGGAAGTCAATCATTTATCTATTCAGTTTGTCCCAAACTCTCATAATAGATAACGGACGATGGTTCTTTAGGATGAGGTTCGCCGAATTCTACGAAGATCTAAACATCTTCCATCACTTCACATCGGTAGCTCATCTTCAGGCAAATAGAAAAGCTGAAGTAACCAACCAGACCCTACTGCAAGGCATCAAGACAAGGGTCGATAGAGCAAGAGGGCTTGGGTGGACGAACTCTACCACGTCTTCTAGGCATACCGAACTACTAAAAGGCTATCGACTGGAGAAACATCATTCGTCTTAGCTTTCGAAATGGAGGCAGTCATCCCAATCGAGCTTAAGCTCCCATCAGTGTGGGTCATGACTTTCAATGAGCAGCATAACTCATAGGACCTTAAAGTCAACCTCGATCTGTTGGAAGAAAAAAGAGAGGACACCTAGATTCGGATGGTAGCCTAAAGACGAAGGGTGATCCGATACTATAACTCCAAAGTTAAAGGTAAAATATTCAGAGTGGAAAACTTAGTGCTTCGACGAGCTACCATCTCTCAGCCTCAGCGCTAGGAGAAGCTTGCTCCAAATTGGGAAGGCCTATATGAAGTAGAGGAGGTCATCCAACCTGGAACCTATCATCTGAAGGAGCTCGGAGGGACGACGCTCCTACGATCTTGGAATTCAGAAAATCTGAGAATGTACTATCAATAATTTTTTGTCAATAAAACTCCTCCATTTTTATATTATTGTTTCTTGGTGCAAAAACTATGTGATGACAGGAAAGAAGCAATCAATAATGACCATGTTAGGAATAGGAGAAGAACCACGTCCTAACGTGATCAAGGTCGAAGGCCTCATTTATTTTATACGAGATGAGGAGAGAGGCCCTGACAATGGCCCTTATGCATTCCTACAGTTCGTTAGAAACAGGAGGAGAACCTTATCTTAACGTGAGCAAAGTCGAAGACCTTATTCATTTTAGATGAGATGGGGGCAGAGGCTCTAACAACGATCCTTATGCGCCCCTATAGCCCGTTAGGAAAAGGAGGAGAACTTCGTCCTAACGTGAGCAAAATCGAAGATCTCATTCATTTTAGATGAGATGGAGGGAGAGGTCCTCACAACGATCCTTATGTGCCCCCACAGCCCATCAGAAATAGGAGGAGAACCTCATCCTAACGTGAGCAAAGTCGAAGATCTCATTCATTTTAGACAAAATGGAGGGAGAGGCCCTAATAACGATCCTTATATGCCCCCACAGTCTGTTAGAAATTGGAGAAGAATTTCATCCTAATGTGAGCAAAGTTGAAGACCTCATTCATTTTAGACGAGATGGAGAGAGAGGCCCTGACAATGGCCCTTATGTGCCCCCATGGCCCATTAGGAACAGGAGGAGAACCTCATCCTAACGTAAGCAAAGTTGAAGGTCTCATTCATTTTAGATGAGAGAAAAGGAGAGGCCCCAACAATAACCCTAAATACGCCCCTACAGCTTGTTAGGAATAGGAGGAGAACCTCGTTCTAGCATGAGCAAAGGTTGGTACCTCGTAGATCAAAGATGTGAAGAAGAAAGAAACTCGATAGAGAATTTTTACACATACTTTTCTACAACAACCTGACTACGTCAAATGCGAAAGACAGAACCTTATCCTAATTTGCAAGAGAGATCCTAGTTCGACGTCCACAATAAGCCCGGCGTCCACAACGAGCTCAACGTCTGCAACAAGCAGCAAGCGTAGGAACCTGGGACCAAAATTTTTCTCCGAGCTTCAACTTCAATGTCGACCTCAGCTGGAGATAAGATCTCCCCCGAGCTTCAACTTCAATGTTAGCCTCGACTGGAGATAAGATCTCCTTTGAGCTTCAACTTCAACTTTAACCTTGACTGGAGATAAGATCTCCTTCAACTTCGATTGGAGATAAGATCTCTCCCGAGCTTCAACTGCAACGTCAGCAAAAGATAAGATCTCCTTCAACTTTGGTTAAAAGTAAGATCTCCCACGAGCTTTAACCCCAATAGGTGTAGGGCCCAAAAAAGGACTTCGGCTATCACCTTTTTTATACTCTCTTCCTTTGAATTTTGAACTTAAGAGTGGGGGGACTATTATTGGAGATAAATTTTGCTCCCACCGAAGTTCAATCTGATGCTTAATCTAATGCAACTGGTAATCACAGAAGAGCTTCGATCGAGAATATTTTTTCTAGTTGGTGAACTTCAGCCGAACTCCTTCAAACAGTCGATCTCCTCCATCGGGCGAATCTCAGCTGAACTCCTTCAAATAGTCGAACTCCTCCATCGGATGAATCCCAGTTGAACTCTTTCAAATAGCTGAACTCCTCCAACGACCGAATCTTGAACTCCTTCCAAATTTCTTCTTTAGTCGGATTCCTTCAGAAGCCAAACTTTTTCTGGATTTCTCCTTCAGTCAAGTACCTCCAAGAGCCGAACTCCTTCCGGACTTCTCCTTCAGTCGGATTTCTCCATCAGCCAAACTTCTTTCAAACTTCTTATTCAGTTGGATTCCTCTAGGAGCTGAACTCCTTTTGAATTTCTCCTTCAGTCAAGTACCTCTAGGAGCCGAACTCCTTTCAGACTTCTTCTTTAGTCGAATTCCTCCAAGAGCCGAACTCCTTCCGAATTTCTCCTTCAATCGGATTTCTTCAGGAGCCAAACTCCTTTCGAACTTCTCCTTCAGTCGAATTTCTCTATCAGCCGAACTCCTAAATTTCTCCTTTAGTAGGATTCCTCCAGGAGCTGAACTTCTTTTGGACTTCTCCTTCAGTCGAATTTCTCCATCAACCGAACTTCTTTCGAATTTTTTCTTCAGTCGGATTTCTCCATCAGCCGAACTCCTTCCAGATTTTTTTTCAGTCGGATTCCTCTAGGAGCCAAACTCCTTCCGAGCTTCTCCTTCAGTTAGATTTCTCCATCAGCTGAACTTCTTCCAAATTTTTTCTTCAGTCGAATTCCTCTAGAAGCCGAACATCTTCAATCGATCGAACTCCTCCAGTGGTCGAACCCCAGTCGAACTTTTTCAGCGATCGAGCTCTAGCCGAACTCCTTCAGTGGTTGAACTCCTCCAGCGATTGAACTCTTTCCGAATTTCTCCTTCAGTCAGATGCCTTAAGGAGCAGAACTCCTTTCGAACTTCTCCTTCAATCAAGTTCCTCCAAGAGTCGAACTCCTTCTAGATTTCTCTTTCAATCAAGTTCCTCTAGGAGCCAAATTTCTTCCAAATCTTCTTCTTTAGTCAAGTTCCTCCATGAGTCAAACTCTTTCTGAACTTTTCTTTCAGTCGGATTCCTCCAGGAGTTGAACTCCTTCCAGACTTCTCCTTCAGTCGAATTTCTCCATCAACTGAACTTCTTCTGAATTTCTTCTTCGATCGAATTCTTCCAGGAGCCGAACTTCTTTCGAATTTTTTCTTCAGTCAAGTGCCTCCAGGAGCCAAACTCCTTTCGAACTTTTTCTTTAGTCAGATTTCTCGAGGAGTCGAACTCCTTTCGGACCTCTTCTTCAGTCAGATGCCTTCAAGAGCCGAACTCCTTTCGGACTTCTCCTTTAGTCGGATTTCTCCATTAGTCGAACTCCTTTTGAACTTCTCCTTTAGTCGGATTCCTTCAGAAGTCGAACTTCTTTCGAACTTTTTCTTCGGTCAGATTTCTCTAGAAGTCGAACTCCTTCCAAACTTTTTCTTCAATCAAATTTCTCCATCAGTCGAACTCCTTCTAGATTTCTCCTTCAGTCAGATTCTTTTAGGAGTCGAACTCCTTTCGAACATCTCCTTTAGTCAAATTTTTCCATCAACCAAACTTCTTTTGGACTTCTCCTTCAGTTAGATTCTTTCAGAAGATGAACTCCTTTCGGACCTCTTCTTCAGTTGGATTTCTCCATTAGCTGAACTCCTTCTGAATTTCTTCTTCAATCAAATTTCTTCAGAAGCCAAACTCCTTCCAAATTTCTCCTTCAGTCAAGTACCTCCAAGAGTCGAACTCCTTCTGAACTTCTTCTTTAATCAGATTTCTTCAGAAACTGAACTCCCTCCAACCTCTCCTTCAGTCGAATTCCATCAGGTGTTGAACTTCTTTCGGACTTCTCCTTCAATTGGATGCCTATAAGAGCCAAACTCCTTTTGAACTTTTTCTTCAGTCGGATTCTTTCAGAAGCCGAACTCCTTTTGAATTTCTCCTTCAGTCAAATTTTCTTTAGGAGTCCGAACTCCTCTTGAATTGATGTATGTCAAAGCTCTTCACCAACCAACATCTGCTTCATTCGAACTTCGACTATTAAATCTCAACGAATGGCCAACGGATGCCTTTCTTCGTAACAAACTCCACGTGGTTTCGAGCGGCCCACTACTAGATGGTTACGGTTGTCATTATTAATCTGCTTCGGACCTCGTCTATAAAAAAGATCCTCCAGATATATTTTCTCTAAGCTCTCTTCTTCTTTCCAAAACTCTATTGAATTCTTGTCTGAACACTCCTTTTCGGTTGGCCAGAAGAGTTAACTTGATCATCGGATGATCCTGCTGGAGCCACTACCACTGACTCTGGATAGAATTTTATTTTACAGGTCATCGATGGCGGTCTTTTCTTTCTCAACTCCAGTTCGATCCGACGTCAACCAGATTCTACATCAATAATATGCATTATTAATAAATGCCAGAAGTTAGAGTGCAATTTTTTAGATAGAGCTTTACAAATCCTACGATGATATGAAAAATTGAAAAAGATGAAAAAAGAGAAAAAAATTCGTGTCAATTCAAAATAAATATAATAATTTATATTTTACAATAAGTCATACTTTTCATCAAGTTTGGTATGCATTATTAATGCACTCTCTTTATGTAAAAGTCTTCAGAGTCCATTTAGTTAATTAGTAAGATATAAGTGAAAGAAAATCTTGATTTTCCAGATCAGGTTCGTTCGGATCTGATTAGATCGAGAGGCATATTTCAAAAATCACCTCTTAGATCCTAATCTGATCTAACACTTTTCAGATCTGATTTATGATCTGATAATTAAGAAAATTAAATTAAATTAATTTTAAATTAATTTTATCTTGATTCTCGATAATCTGATTATCCATTGATGATCCTACCGAAGTCCTGAGGTTCTGGATCTAGCCACGCAAAAGTCTGACCTCTACCGATATTTACTCGGACTAGATCTGAAGATCTTTTTCTTCTTCTTTTTTTTCAAAAATCAGATCTGGATCTGAATTGGAGGATCTTCAAAACTTCTTCTGAAGGTCACCCGTCGTCTCTGCAGCAGTGCTGCCTTCTTCCTTTTTCGTCAGTCTTTTCTTGTCTGACTCGCACTAATTTAAAGACCCAACTTTTTTGGGCATGGAGAGGAGAGAGAGGGCTAGATGGTGGCATGGAGAAGGGAAAGGGACAGTCTTGGGGCATGGGCTAAGAGAAACTTTTGAAAAGTGGGTGCAGATAGGATCTATTTATAGACTCTGCTGCATCATGCAGTGCTGCATCACCCCGACGAATCACGTTACTTCGTTCAGTCAGATCTAAATCTGATTGATGGGATGACATCATCTGATCTAATCAAATGAGAAACCCACAGATTCATCCTAAGGTGGTGCCTAAGATTAGTCAAAGTCTATAGGTGAGGGTCACCTAGTTTGAATCCAAAAGCAACCTAGAGTCCCATCCGTATAGGACTCCAGCATCCCTATCCATGGGCGCATACCATTCTAGGCGTGCACCCTCTTTTTTTTCAATTTTCAAAGAGGGGACAAGCCTCTATCTGCTCTCCAATAAGTGCATGACATATGAAAAGATGTCCAAGGGTCAAAGGTCAACGTTTGACCAAGTCAAAGTACAAGAATTAGTAGGTGACGAAAAATGGTAGATGTTATCTCAAATTTATCTCAGAAATTAAGACAACCCTTTTCTGACTTGGACAAGCTTCAGTCAGATCAGGTAAAGATACTTGAGTGAGCACAAACTTTTTGGCTCAGTCGAGATAATTTTTATAATAGAAAAAGAAGAACGTTAGGCTCAATCATGTACTAGCACGATTTTCTTGAACCTAATTGAATCTTATTCAAATCAATTAAATTGGGTTAGTCCAATTGATGATATCCAGATCTAAATTCTTATTTATGTGATCCAGTTAGGTTCAGTTCTATATGATAATGGGACATGTCATAATCTCCATCATCGATATCATCGAAACTTCTTTCGATGAATCAGAACTCTTCTGATTCAGATAATTTAGAATGATCGATCATCTAAATCATTCGAATTGCCCCCAAAATCCACCAGTGACACCTAGCAGTATATGATGGCAATCCATTAAAACTAAAAATGAATCTCTCGGTGTAGCTACTTGTGTGATTAAGTTCTTGTATCTTGAGCCCCGATCAGATTAGGGTTAAGGTGAACTCGTCAAATCCTAATTTCTATCATATGATTTAATCATTCGATTCAAGTCCAATGTGAAAATCTTAATAGAAACTCTTTCTATTATTTCACATTCTGTCATGGTCATGGTCTTATGGATTTGATTCTCATGATTATCATAGGGCTGCTCCTCATCCACCGAGGTAGATAGATTTCATCTTGGTGCAATCCAATTCCTACAATGAACATGCTATAGCCAATATACACCTTAGAATTTCGAATGGCTAGGAGACCAAGTCATGGTGTAGTCAAACTATAACACCCTCAAGGTGAACTGCCGATGCATCTCAGGTCAAAGAACCAGACACACCACTGCAACATCGAGTCAATCATCGACGAGAAGGTAGACTTTCTTATGACTACTCGAGGTGGTCATGCTCAATGCCCTCATTCTCTAACGAGCACCTTTACTCTCGCTCTGGTGTCTCTACACCGTAGACTCAAGACTCATCTACTATAAAGAAATGATTGTACACTAACCTTCTAGATCAATCACCATCCTCATGATGATCTTACGGTCAGGAGCATTTTATGAGTTAATAATGAAAATTTTTATCTTAAATTTTTAACTCTTGAAAATAAGAATTATCATTACCATTAACTCAAGGGATGTATTACAAATACTAAATACACATATGTGATAGAAAATAACACATTTTACTTTTATAGTCAAAATTATAATTTTGCTCCTAAAAGTGTATTACAAGTGTCGGTCAATTTTGATTTCTAGAGCACACATATCTAACAATAAGAGCATAGATTGGTTAAAAAGCATAAAAAATTTTTCTTGCCAAAAAACTTGGTATCGATGATACCTCAAACCATTTTCTAGAATTTAACGTGCAACTATCGTGAGTCTAGGTTATTTGCTGTTAAAGGGTTTGGATATGATGGCAAAAATAGACATGTTTAATTTGCTTATAGCTGAACTGCATTATTGCTACGAATAGATAGGAAATTCTAGTAATTGAGGTTGTGTCATAATTTTTTCTTGAATCCTTACGTGTGAGCACTGCCAATTTTGGTGCGTGGTAGGTCTGGTGTTCATTCAACTATTTAATAGTCCAATGCAGCACCAACTACGTAGCCATGCATTTAACATCCATGAGATATAAAATGCTCAGGCACCGATGCCACAGTGAAATGAACGTGGATGCCCACCTCGATAAATGATCTGTGGATATTATGATGAGACAAGCACTTAACCAAACCAACATTCGGTAATACGCTGTCAATTTTTTTCAATTTGAGAGGTTAATTGTCTCAACTGGGCCTATCAAAATCTTTTGTGTTTCCAAAGTTCCACCAAGTTTAATTTCTCAGATTTGTCTGTATAGTCACATGGATGGGTTTAATGGGAGGAGTAATGCACCAAATGCGCGCGTTTAATGAATTGAAAGCCTAGCATGAATACCATTTGACTCGCCACCTAAAACATGTATGAAAATAGGAATAATCCCTAACCCCAAAACTCCAAAATCCCAATAATTTCATTACCCCTAACTCTAATCCTAATCCTAATGCTACCCGTCCTCTTTCCGTCATCCTTCCCCTCTCCCCAATAAAAATTAATATTTAATCAAAAATATATATATAAAAATAACAAGAATAAACAATGAAAATCTTAACTCCTTGCTAAAAGATTTTCTTAAGATTGAAGTGTCTAAATAAAATTCTTGCCCGTTAGATTTTTTTTTTTTTTTTAAAAAAAATTTATGAAACTTTTTATTTATTCTTTCTTCTAATTTTTTTTTTATAAATTTGTTTCAATTTTTTCTAAATTTTAGGGAGGGCTCTAACTTTCTCTCTCCTTTCTGTCTAATAGGTGTAGAGATGATCTCATTTTATCATGAGGTTCTGCTTGAGATATGGTAACTACTCAGGTCTTTCATGCATGCAATCATCCAATGGTTCGTATTGGTACATCATCACTACAACAAAAATGGCCATTAGCGGTATTTTTAAGTGCTACTATAGGTCAGAAAAAATACTACAAATATCTTGATCAGATTTCTTTTATAGTATTTTTTTAATATATTATCTTAAGATGGTGTCCGCAATCAATTATTAGTATTTTTAAAAAAATATCAATAAAAATTTTTACTTTAGCGACATATATAAGTATCTTTAAACTTTTAATTCTATCATATATAAGTACCTATAAAATTTTAATATCGATATTTTATATATATCGATAAAATTTATCAAAAAATAAATTATATATCCAAGAATTTGAACCAATGAGATGGTGTCTTAAGATGGTGTCGGCAATTAATTATTAGTATTTTTAAAAAAATATTGATAAAAATTCTTATTTTAGAGGCATATGTAAGTATCGGGACTTGGTAGATTCACTTTAAAGTGGACTTGGTAGATTCACTTTCCATTTGAAATGATATATATATTATTTTAAAATTTTTGCTATCATACTTTAAAGAGCATTTTTATATTTTCACTGTTATCCTATCCCTGACTTTTTGGTTTTACATGAATTGGATTTGTCCACCAACAATTGGTTGTAGTTGGTTATGTGCATTGCTGTGCCGTAAATACTTTAAACCTAATGATCATTTTTCATATTGAAAAAAGTAGTAAGTCTGGTAATTATATGAAGTTATAGGGGCTCTTTTTGATTGCCCTTCTTCTCTACCTCCATGCCGCGTAGTTCTTGATCACTATTGCTACTATCCATGGTTAGACTAGGATCTGGTGCATCATAATCCCCTCTACCCTATGGCTACTACCATCAACTCCTTTTAGAGCTCTATGAGGTGGCGAAGATCCAGATCATTAACAGCCTTTGATGGCCTTGGCCTTGCCTTCCTCACTCATTCCTCCTTCCTTTCCTATCCTTTTGGTCCCCGTGATCTCCCTCCACAAGGACCATCTTATCCTCCTTGAGCCCCACAACAACAAAATCACCCTTCTAGACAATGATGAGGGGTCGAGGTTGCAATAATAAGATCTATTACATGGTCAAGGGAGATTTGGACAAAGGGAGTGGCAAAGTCATCACACATGCCCTATAATAAGTACTAGTGAGGGAACTTGTAATGGTGGATGGATGGAAGGGTGTATACTAGCCTAGGATAATGTAGGTGATGGTGGTTGTTACGTCCCAAATGTAGCACTTAAATTGGTCACACAATACAGCCACATGAACCCTAAAGTGATGTTCTAGAGATCATATATATAAGGCCTTAAAATCCATCATAACCTTAATATCCATCAATATAATAATGAACCAATTTCATAACAAATAAAAAAACATGTACAATTACAAAATATATATATATCTTTATTGATAACAAACTCGATCATACTTATTTATTAATCCATGCATAATATGACCAGTCAATCAGTATATTCAACTCGATCATCCTTGAATAAACATTAGCACAAGAAATTAATCATAAATTTGTTATACATAGGGATGACGCCTCCATCATAGTGCTAGTAATCCAAAGATAGCCCAACATGTATCCTCGCTGAAAGATGTCGAAGTAATCACTATCTAAACTTTTACAACTATACTAAGAAAACTTCTAATTAAAGTCTTCCACTCGCTAGATGACAAACAACCGACTACTTTCCTGCTCCACTTCTCTACTCATCGACGTGTATACAATACTTGGAACATGTGAGGCCATTATCTTCTAGCGACCAGAGCACGTCTTCACGTCTCTGGTAGAAAAATAGCGTGCGTTCTCTTAGCTGATAGGAATCCATCTTTGTCTATAAAATCCAAACTCCCCAAGACCCTTCAGGTAAAGAAAAATTGACCTCGCATGCCTTATCCCAGAGACGACTTTCACACGAACTGAATCCATCTCTTTTACAAAGCTTTGAGCAATTCTAGCTCTTCCAGGACACTCCTTTCCCCAATGGGTGTTCGTTGAACCTTCATTTTTTCTCTTTTTGCTTCATTAAGCCAATTCCATTTTATTACTCGACTATCCTGCTAAACTCTCTTTGAGAACTTGGGCTATTTCTGCTTGCTTCTATGAGAGACTAACTTAGGCTTCGGAGGATCCACTACCAAAAAATCCTCCGAGGGGCAGGAACTTTCCTATCTTTAGTAGTTTGGAAGGATCTAACTTGCGGAATCGATAGCAGACCAAGTGCCAATGCCATCCTCGAAGGTCTCGTTTGGTCATCTGCATCCCATCCACTCTCTTCGACTCTAGCTTAGTGGCCTAAGCCAAATTAGCTCTCCGATGGTAACAAAATTATTATTAAATTCTTATTTATAAAGCTTTAATATTTGAATCACTCTTAATCCCCAATTTTTTTGACTCTATCTAATACATGATTAATTAAATAAGCAAATTTGAGATTTACTTAGATCTAGGGATTATAGCGTCAATGCCCATAGCATCTTCTCATCAATTGATTGCTTCTCCACATAAAATAATTGTTGATCATGAATGAAGATTGACAAGAAAAGGAAGACGAGATTGATTGGTTAGTGGCATATAGTGACTCTAACCAATCAAAACATTATCACAAAATTCTTTAGTTCAACAAATAGACGTCGAATTAAAGTTTGGATGATAAGTTGGAGATTGTTAACGATAAATCTATGAATAGCCAATAAAGATTGGGTTGAAAGCCGATAAGATAGGTAATCACCTATATATGTAATATTGACTTTGAACTCCTCACCGGGGGTCAACCAGGGTCTCAAACCCTCTATTGGGCCAACCAAACCATGAATAAAGACAAAGAAAGAGAGAGAGAGGAGAGAGAAAAAAATGAATGAGAGAGAAACATAGAAGAGAGAGTAGAAAAGAGAAAGGAGAGAGAAAGCTCTCTTCTTCCTCTTTCCAACTTAAAAAAACTTATCTCTCCCTTCTTCTCAAAGCAAAGAACAAAGGTTGGTGACTAGGGGTCCAGTGGCCTAAAGCAGCTCTCATCCATGACATCATCAGCTAAAGTAATCGACCAACAATGGGAAAAACATGAGAAGAACAAAAGAAAAAATAAAGGATGAAAGTTTAATCCTTTTCTTACTATTACAGAATGAGACTACGGCAGCGTATACTATTGCAACGATTTTGAAAACCGCTGCCATAGGATCTAAGACAGCAGTTATATCTAATCGCTGCCATGGATTGGACTTATGGTAGCGATTATGCAAAATCACTGCTATAGATAAAATATAGCAGTGGTTAGATATAACCACTGCATTAGGTCAAATTTATAGCAGCGGTTATGGTTAACCGTTGTCAAAGATTTGATTTATTACAGTGGTCAGTCAACCGTCGCTATATGCTTAATCAGTAAAGGACCTATGGCAGTGGTTATACAGCACCACTGTCATAGATTGGACCTATAGTAGCGGCCATATGTAACCATTGCTATAGGTCTAATTTATAGCAGTGATTTTTGCTAACCGCTGCTATATTTGCAAATATAAATTTTTTTTATTTTTTTGAATATAGTATAATTTTAGAATTTAAAGTCCATCTTTATCGTTTATTATCTAAATAATTATCATTAGAATGTCATCATAAAAAATCATCTCGATTCGATAATCCTAGCTATGTCGATCGATAAAACTTGATTTCGACGGTCACAAATGACTGCATGATGATCTGATAGATAAAAATCATTAATTGAACCAAAAACTTGCAATGATAATTTTGATGATATTTATAGCATACTATCAAAATTTTACTTTAATCAGACATTATTATTATAGTCAATCTGGCATAGGATGATTTCAAACGTTAAATGAAAAATGATGATCAAAAGGTCAAACAGTATCCGATTATGAGATAATTTTTTAGATAAACGATCTTAGATACTACTTTGATCGTTTGTATAGTGGTGATTATAAAATTCAAACCATATATATATGAACGATCTAAAACTATGTGTCTCTTGGTACTTATTTTTAAAAGTCTTATATAATTATGCTTGTACTTTTGTAAGATATGTTTAACATGGATAGTTCATATAGACATGATTTGGATTTTTCGATCACTACCATACAAATAATTAAATTAGTAGTAAAGATCAATTATCTAAAAAATTATTTATTAATTGGATACTATTTGGCTTTTTGATCACACGTTTAACGATAATTATTTAGATAATAAATGGTGAAGATGAATTTTAAATTTTAAAATTATACTATATTTTAAAAAAATATGAAAAATTTATATTTGCATCTATAATAGTGGTTGGCAAAAATCACTGCTATAGGTTCTATTGCAGTGGTTGATAACTACTTCTATAGAATTTATAGCAGCAATTTTTGCTAACTACTGCTATAGACCTATGACAGCGGTTTCGAAAATTGCTATCATAGATCTGGCATAAAATTTTACTGCATGTTAATTTTTTCATCTTTCCAGCCTTCATTCTCTCTCCTCTCCTCTCTACCCGAGCTCTAGCTATCCTCCCTATCGTCGACCTACCCCTCCCCGGGCCTGCCCCATCACCGACCGCCTCCCCACCTACCTCCCTCTCTCTCTCTCTCTCTCTCTTTCTCTCTTCTTGCCTTGGCTACCTGTGCCCTAGCTACCACCCCATGTCGGCCCGCCCGCCATCGCCCCCTTCCTCAGCCCCGTCGCTTGCTCCAACTCCCTCGGCCCCTCCCTCGGCTCCTTCTGGCTCTGGCTCCCTCCGGCTCTAGCATAAAATTTGGCTTGGATAAAAATGGACGACCCCTAAATCATCCTCTTTTAAAAAAAGCAACCTAGCACGCCTATTTTTAAGTAGCACATAAAAAGGGACAACCCTGGGGTCAACCCCTTTCCCAGGGGTTAACTTATGGGTCATTCTCTTTTAAAATGGGCAACCTAACATGTCTATTTTTGAGTGGCACACAAAAAAGGACGACCTTAGGGTCGACCTCTATGCTAGAAAATGATCTTATTTTAATATGTTAATTGAAAAACATGTAGAATTTCATGCTTATATTTCAAAATATTTTTGAAATCTAATGCGGCAGAAGATGTAGATTAAACTATTTAATCTACTAATGCATATAATCTAATCACTAAATCCTACATCTAGAACCTACAACATATCATGATGTAAACATAAATCTGAAAATTAAATAAGGATGATTGGTATTGATTAAATCAATACCTAGATCTAGAACTATTCTAGAAATCTTAGATCATATCTAGGTCAAGAAGAGATCGAATTTCTTACCTTCGTGTAGGTCAAGAACACCATGGTTGAATTTCATTGTTATTCTTTGTTGCATGAAGCCACTTAGCATGTCCGACTCTATAAGTAATCCACATAAGATTGCAACACATCGAAGTTTCGTCGAATAAAAATCTGCTCGAAGTGCTAGCTTCTCGTGGATCCCTCCTGATGGTCAATCTAAAAATATTCTTTAGATTTCTTGGATACTCCAAGAGATGAAGAATATAAGGAGGATTAAGGAAGAAAATCAATTCTTGGATCTTCCAAAAATCAGAAAATAAAAGACTAAGAAAAATATCCTAAGAGAAGATAGATCTTCTCTTTCAAGACATCAACCATTGATGTCCTGAAAATATCTCTATGCCAGGACAAGAGGAGACCTTCTCCTCTAGAATTTTTCATGTTTTCATATCTCTTCCTTTCTAATTTTTCTTATGAAAAAATCTCATAAAAAGATGGAGAAGAAGGACTCTTAAAGAAACCTTAAGAAAAGACTTTCTTCTCTTCTTTTTCTCTTATCAGGACATGATCAAATCATGTCCAAAATAGATCACCATGCTCCAATTCTTTGGAGCACCAATCCCCCATGCCCTCTTCCTTCATCTCTCATATTTTTTTGATAGAAAAATCTTATAAAAAAATAAGAAAGAAAGGATCTTAAAAGAAACTCCCAAGAGAAGACAATATTCTCTTACTTTTGTCTCTATAAGACATCAACAATTGATGTCTTAATGAAGTCTCTCCTCTAAGAAAATTTGTGCCCCAACCTTTCATAATTTCTTCTCCTTTTTTTCTATTTTGTCATTAATTTTTAGGGGTTTTTCACGTCCACTTCCTATCAAATAGAAGGTGTCAAAGTTATAGGAAGACTAGGTCTAAGACTAGGTCAAAAAACCTAGTCAAACAAGAAAGTTAAGGGGGCATCCAACTCTTGGATGCCCCCCTCCTAATTTTTTGACGTGAGTGATCACCTAATTCCCACATCCAAAGGAAGGGAAAAACACAAGGAAAAAATTAGGAAAAGGGGGCACATGAAATTAATAGGTGGCGTGGAAGAAGGGAGGGAGTTTTTGAGAACTAGGACTCTATCACATAGAGTTCTAATCAAAACCAACTTTTAAAATTTGACCAAGTCAAATTTAATTCCAAAAACTCTAAATAGGGGGCATGGAGAACTCTCTAAGATGTGGAATATTTCATGTAAACATCTAGAAAAAATTCAAGAGGGCATGGAATCTCTTAATGGCACAAGAGAAAAGGAGTCCTAGTCTAACTAAGACTCCTATTTTGACTAAGTCAAAATCTTTTGAACTCAATTCAAAATAGTTTTGAGTCAATCTAATTAATAAATAATTTTAATCTAATTAAAAGTCTAATTAAATTAGATTAAATTAAATTTAAATCTAATCTAATTTTTAATTAAATTAAAAATTATATGCACTCAAGTCCTAATTGAACAAGAACTTATTCTTCCTTATAATCGATTTATCCAATAAAGCACTTAGACTTAATCTAATTAAGTTCCAATCAATTTTAATTGAATCTAATTTAATTAGACTTGATCTCAGCTCGATTGGTCAATCAAATTGAGCCAATTAGTAATCCTATTGCTAATCGATCCTCCTGCAATACTTGTACTAAGTCAAACATCAATCATATTGATTGTTTGACCTTAGAACGATTCTAAATTATTGATCAATAATTTGATCAGATAATAATTTTTTATGTATGTGACCTCATAGGTTTGAACCTAAATCGGTAGCATAGAAATCAATTTCTGTATCAATCAAAATAATCATCTAGTAATGATATCCGACGTCCGGATAGATCGAATATATGCAAAGCAATATTCTTAGAATCCTAACCTATAGTTACCGTATAATTTATCTCTTTAACCAATAATACTTAGGATGACATCGAGTTAGCTATCAAAACTCATACAAGTCATTCATATTGTATTTCAAAATTTTATAAATCCCATGACTCCTCACGAGGATTACCTAGGCCTAGATTTTGCTAAATTAAAACATAGTGAGTCATTCACGTTTTGAACTTAATCAAAAATGGTCAATCTCATCTTGACTCATATACCGACTCTACAAGTATTTGACTGTACCCAAAAATCTTTCGTTGCAGTATTAGAAATATAGATAGGTTAGCATCAAAGTACAGTGAGTTATTTGTAAGTTACCATGGTGATCTCAGATCAGAGGGATACTTATACCCATTGGCCTTCACTAGCTACTCTTGATAGAAGAGTGCTATATTAATCATGTTTAGTGTAGATGTACTCCTACATCTTGCTTGAATGCCATACCAGTATCTCTACATCAGTTGGTTACAAGGACAACCAACGCATATGACATACAGCGATCTATACTTGATAAATTATCTTTCTTATTAATAACTTATTATTTGATCATGAATAATTTAAGAACCATCTGATAAATTCTTCTTTATCTATTAATTATGATTCTAAGAACTTCATCATAAGATAAAAGTCAATTTAAGAAAGATAGAACTTTGATAATGAATAAGCCAAATAATTATTATTATTTGATAATTCATATACTAGTTTCAATCATCTATAACTTAGATGATTGACTTTAGAACATATTTTCTAATAGAGTCGACTCATGAGTCATCTTCTTTTAAAATGGGCAACCTAACACACCTATTTTTGAGTGGCACACAAAAAGGAACGATCTTAGGATCGACTTCTTTGCTAGAAAATGACCTATGGATCTACTCCTGCTATTCTACCATCCAAAAATAGAAACTGACTATTTCTGCTTTGCCACATGGGATGACCCCTATGCCAGGAAACGACCCATGGATCGACCCCTGAGATGGAAACTTTTATAATGGCTAATTTTTTAGTCCATTTTTGAAGCATTCAATATCAAATAAATGCTCTCCAATAGCTCTAAATAGTATGGACCAGTATCATAAAATCAAAGATAGAAAAGTATCATATAGCACTAGAAAAGTACTAGATAACATAAAAAAAGTATCGACATAGGCCAAAAAAGTATTAGAAATCAAAATAACTAGAGATAGTATTAGAAAACTATAATGATATCAAAAACATATAAAACTACTATAGGCGATATCAGAAAATCTATTGGCAAATATTTACCTTATCACTAGAAGTAGCAGCGATTGTCATAGGATTATTGTGCCTCCTCTTGTACTTTCTACCTACTTGATAGTCTTTCGATATTTTAGTTAATATCAATTTTCTATCCATCCTGTTCTTTAACCTCCTAATAATTGAAGAAGGACGTCCATCCTTCTTGTCCTCATCAGTGTTGGCATCCTCATTACCTCCATGACCTCCACCAAGATCATGGTCATCATGATGATCATGATCATCATCATCATTATCATTCTTACTCTTATTTTCAACCTCCTCCTTTTTCTTTCCCTTCTTTGGCTCTTTTTTTCTTCTTCTTCTTCTTCCTCTTGTCCCTCATTCTTCTCATCATCCTTTATCCCTTCTCCTCCTCCTCCTCCTTCAACCTTCTTCATAGAGCTGGCATCATTGTCATCCTTATCGTCAAATATGGGTATATATGATTCAGACGTAAAGTCGAATAAATCAAAACTATAAAACACCGCTCTACGGTTCTTTCTCTCCAAAATGCAGTAAAATTTTTTGCAATTTTCTTTCAATGATTTAATCTTTGCTTTTAAGGTCAAGATCTCCTCATCTTTCTTTTTATTGCTTTCTTCAAGCATTTTGACCCTCCGTGCAAGATTTCAGAAGTCCACATCATGAGATATACTAGCAACATCCATTTGTTTCTTCATTCTTCTCTCCTTTTCAGCTTTAGCAATTCTATCAACATGCACATAAATAATATTTGTACCAATAGATGTTCTAATTCCAAGATATCTATGCTCGAAGGGGACAAGCTGATACTCCTTGATCTGATGAAAGTATAAAGTATTAATAAGACAGTATTATTATATTTTAAGGTAGTATGATATCAGAGTATCCCAGTATAAAATAACATATGATAATATTACCTTATCGATTATAATCCTGCTAATCTTCTCTTTGATTTGGTTAATGTCTCTCGATTATTTCACCTTCCATTTGAAGAGACGGGGCATTGTTGTCATATTGTCTCGGAGTGTCAAGATGGAGGGAACCCTCTCTAGAAACTAAGCTTGTATCAAACAATAATAAAAGATATTAGGAAGCTTATTGTTACTACAAAGTTATTCACCATAAAATATAAAATTAGTACATAGTATAATTGCACTTGATACTTACCAACAAATCGATACCACAATCATCTAAGTAACCAGATGATGGCCACACCTTGTTCTTCTAGTCATGTATCACTCGACGACTAAATATGATGTTCTCCATCAAAAATATATAAACAATCATCATCTCCTAGTCGAAGTCACACAAGTTGTCAATATGGTCAACATATTGACATACGGACCGTGGCATCGCACACGTAGACATCGAGACGAGTATCATGTTCAACACAACCAATACGAAGATACGAACAAAAGACTTCGCCTCTTTTTTTTCTTTAAGGCCAACATAGAGCTTTAACAATTTTTTAAGATTATTTCTATGTCCCCCATCTCAAGAATCCCCAAGCAATTTATTGTATATTTCGCCTTTCAAGGGTGCCCCCTCCTCGTCAAGTTTTACTAGTAAGCCGGTGAGAGAAAGGCCAAGCATTACGGCGAGCTCGTCCTTTTCAAGCTTTAGCTCTAAGCCATAGTCGATGGTGAATGCACATCTTTGCTCATCGAACTGCTTGATGAGCATATGCAACTAAGTTGAGCTAATAGATAGGTCTAGGATATTAAGAAAGTGTGCAAATGGTGTCTTCTATAAAAGCTCCATTTGCACATCTGATATTAATTTCTTTATGCTTTTCTTTTTTTTCTCTTTTTCATTCAAGATTCTATATAACCAACTTGGAGAGCATCTACTCTCCAACCTTCCAATCTTAATTGACTTTTTTCTTCATATTTCATCCTCTTGTATGTCGGAGGAGGAAGTACTTGCTTTGCTCAAAATCTTAGTCCTTTTATAATTTTTTTGAACTTGTAACACAACAAAATATAAAGAACAAGTTAATATGAATCCATTGAAATCTAACATAGCATGAAATAAAATTATCATAGTATCGATCTAATCCAAAATAATATTACTTATAATTAACATAGTATAAAACTCACATAGAAGATATAGAATAAGAGATTAAAGTTTTATTTCATTACCATAATCCTCAAAAATTATGTGTATTAAGTGAGCCTAACTTTAAATTATTTGTAGAAATGTCTTGCATTTAGATTAGCACTGTCCATAGAGTTAATAAGGGCCTTTCCATCTTGTTGGGCGGAGCATGAGCGAATTATGTAATATACAAGAAACCTATACTTCTAGCATATCATGAAAATATCTAGTGGAGATCTTGGCATTACATGTAATGTATAAGAAAACATAATCTTCTTTTCTCATTCAAGGACCATAAGCCTTAAAATCGTATAAAAGTACTAAATATGCACAACAGAGTATAATTAATGCATAATGCAGTACAAATTACCTTTCACTCGTATCAATTAAGCATCATTAAGCATGCGATTTGAATTATTTCTCATTTAATTATGAACAAAAAAAAATTTGAATCAAATTATACATTTTGAGTTTTAATTGAGAAAAAAATATTTACTGGTTGGGATTTCTTAGATAAGCCTCCGGACGTAGACATTGCTCCGGCGTAATGGAGGAAGACAGAAGCACTAATAGAGAGACAAAGAGTATACTCCTTCAGCATGATGGGAGGAGATGGCAATCGGAGGGAGGATCAAAAAGATGGAGGAAGGCGGCCACCGACGAAGGGATCAATAAAATGAAGGAAAGAGACTTTCGACGAGGCAGCAACATAATGGGAGAGGGATCGACGGTGAGACAAGCACCGCGCTCCTTCTGCGTGATGGGGAGAGGTGGCAACTGAAGGAAGGATCAACAAGATGAAGGAAGGTAGCCACTGATGAGGGGATTAACAAAATGGAAGGAAGAGGCCTTCGGCGAAGCAGCAACATGATGGGAAGGGATCGATGATAAGACAAACACCACAAGAGTATGGTGGCTGGTGGTGATCGCATTGGAGATTGAGGAAGTGTGTGGTGATCATTTTGAAGGGTAAGATAAAAAAAAAAAAATTTTAAATTGTTTAAAGTTCTGTAAGAATAAATTAATAATCTCACAGCAATTGAGTAGTTTCTTTTAAGTTAGGTTTCTGATAGGAATCATCTTTTACTTAAAACTGAACCAGATAGCTACTTTTAAGTTTAAAATAAGAATGAAGATTTTTTTCTAGTTTTTGGTTAAATATATATGATTAAAATATTTTTTAATTAACTATTATAATTTTAATATTTAATAATATCTAAAATTTTGCTATGGTGTTCTTTTATAATATTCTATTATAAAAATATTTAAAATATTATATATTATTATATATATACTATTTTTTAAAAAATAATATATTATTATTATTATTATTATTTTCATGGCTTCTCTATTTTTTTTATTATATTAATTATATAAAATAAAATTTTTAGATCCCTCGTTGGACGGATTTGTACATGTTGCTAACCTGTTAAGATCATGATTTTCTAGATGCTCTTGAGAGGAGGATAGCAATGGTCCTGGGAAAGTAGTGCAGCGATGACTGCATTAGAGATGGAGAAGATGGAGAAAATGGCTGGACTTGTACGTGCTGCTAGTCTATTATAAACAAAATTTATTAAATATATTTTTTATATATTTTATAAAATAATATAAAAAGGCTCTCGTTCATGTATGAGCGGAGTTTGTCCACCGCCGGAAACAGCATCCCATTATTCAACAGTCACTGAATGGGAACCGAGCGGTTGAGTTTGGTGTTATACTAATTATCTCATCGCGTAAACTGCCGCTATTTTATCGGTGGTTTTAATTTTCAGAAACTATTTATACTGTCATGCAAGCGTCTTAGTAGTGGATAAAGTCGTGGCAATAGAAGAAGATAAGGAGAGGAAGGGAGACATGGCCGTAGAACAGCTGGAGGACCCTCTACTTGGGAGATGCAAAGGAGAGAGAGAAGACCTGGAGGAGATGAAGAGCGTGGGTCAGTTTGTGAAGGAGGTAGTCAAGGAGAACAAGAGGCTGTGGTACCTAGCAGGGCCGGCCATCTTCACGTCCCTCGCCCAGTATTCTCTTGGTGCCACCACCTAAGTCTTCGCCGGCCAACTCACCACCCTCGAGCTCGATGCTGTCTCCACCGAAAACATGGTCATCGCCGGCCTTGCCTATGGCCTCATGGTATTTTAAAGTTAATGACATGGTCGCTGGGCATGATCCATGGAGAACTGATGTGTTCCGTTTTTTTTTTTAAAGTTAATAACTGCCTAGAAAAAATTATTAAGATAAAAAGTTATTAGAATTGCCATGAAGAAAGAAAATTGAATAGAAACAGAAAAGAGGGAAGAGAGAGAGGGCTTTGAAGAGGCTTAGACCTTAGCTCTCCTAAAGAACACTTCATTCCTTTATTATCCTTCTCCATAAACAAGAGCCATCTAAGACTTGATAACCCTCTTAATATTCAGAATCAAGTCTCTGATGCCCGTGTTGATATATATTTCTAAAGATTCTTTGGTTCCTCTCTTGCTAGATTTGCCTTCAGTGTGTTTTATTCATTGGTATCTATAAGGAATGTTTTCTTATTCAAAAAAAAAAAAAAAAGGAATGTTTGCCTCAGATGTGAAAGATTTCTTTTCCCCTATGCCATTTAGCATTTATCTTCAATCGTTCGTCATTAGCTTTTAGTCGTTAGTCCTTTTTCAACCCTCCTTTTTCTACCTTTGAAACCTCTTATTTTTTTATTTTTAATAACTAGAAGCCTTCCGGAGCCTGATAGCTTGGCCTTCTAGGTGGGTAGCCCATAGCTGTTTTTATCTCAGCCAAGATGTATGAATGCTGGGAAAATTTGGATGAGTGCGAAGCTGTATCAAGATATTCTTTATTCATACCTAGGAATCAAAATATAAAAGCATTGGTTGGGCTCTTCCGAACTTTTAATATTCTCCTTTGAGAGAAGGCTGCATATTTATATATATACTTGCCATCAAGAAATTTCACATAACGCGTTATTGTCACATGACCGTTTGCTGATCAAACAGTTAGTTTTAGAACCGACGCGGGCATAGTTTATTTATAGTTGCTCCGTACAATGACTTGGTTAAGTCATGAGAGCTATTAATCATGCATAAGAATTTTCCCTTACTAATATATATCTTTACAAAGTGGCTACGATATAAACCTTTCACCAATATGCTTGGAAGTGATGGTGAAGGGATTAAAATTGTTGTAATTTTTTCTTGTTTATAGTTTAGAATTTAGATCAATAAATTTACTTCATAAGTGTAAGGATCATCATCCTTGTTGGGCTTTTAATCAATAAATGGACACCAGTCTTTTATTCATACAAGTTTCTAGATATGAGCATTTATAATACATGATTTGTTGTGCAAGTCAATCATCCTAGGTGGTACGTGGTTGAAAAATAAATGGGCTATGTCCTTTAAAGTGAGGGATATTCGTCCAAACGCCAAAAGTTTGGAGCTTAAAATTAATGTGGAAGGGATCTGCCAAAATGGTAGAATAGATGCGTACCATGCATGGAACAAGCTTGTCAGAATTCTCTTAAGCTATCATTTTTCCTCTTATCTACTCCATGAACGCTCATAAAAAATGAGAGGGCAATGTGATTTGGAATGAGATTTTAACAATCACGAAGTTCAAATATATACTAAATGTAATATATCCCTTCATTTATTTTCAGCACTTAATTATTCCTCCACCTATTCCTTCAACAATGCAGGAGATATCCCTCCACTTATTCTACAATGAAACACCACTTACCCCTTTGCTATTTTAGATAAAATCTTGCCCTTGAGGCATAATAATCTTAACAGAGGATCCTTTGCAACCTGACTTGTATAACATTTCTATAGCTTGGGTATATGGCAGATTTTGATAAGCCAAAGAAAAATATATTCTTCCTATTTTATACCATTGTCGTAGAGATTTTCTCAGTTAATATTATAAACGGTTCAATTTTGTATTTCTGGTTCTCTCCCCTTTCTCTAATAGTAATTTACCTTATGATTTTGTAGTTGGGCATGGGAAGTGCACTTGAGACGCTCTGCGGCCAGGCATTTGGTTCCAAGCAGCTCCACATGTTAGGGGTCTACATGCAACGATCATGGGTTATCCTCACCGCGACGTGTCTCTGCTTGTTGCCCATCTACCTGTTTGCGACCCCTCTCCTTCGGTTCTTAAACCAAGATGAAAAGATCTCGGAGCTTGCTGGGACTTTCTCACTGTATACGATCCCTCAGCTCTTCGCATATGGCCTCAATTTCCCAATACAGAAGTTCTTGCAGGCCCAGAGCAAGGTCATGACCATGGCCGTAGTCTCAGCGGTGGCCTTGGTGTCTCACATATTCATCAGCTGGCTTCTGATGGTTCGCTTTAAGTTGGGCCTTGTAGGTGCAGCTGCCTCCCTCAACATAGCTTGGTGGATTGTGGTACTTGGGCAGTTTGCTTACATTGCTATGGGGTACTGCCCTGGTGCTTGGACTGGCTTCAGTTGGGGTGCTTTGAGGGACTTGGGAGGTTTTGCCAAGCTCTCTATAGGCTCTGCCATCATGATGTGGTAATTAGGCTTCATAGCCACTGCTCTCATGATTCCTTTATTAGCTTCTCTGATTTTTATTGGTGACTTATAAGTTCATTAATTCATCGTATTGGTCCAGCCTAGAATTCTGGTTCTATATGTTTCTCATCTTGTTAGTAGGCCAGCTCAAGAATGCAGTTGTAGCAGTAGCTGCCGTATCGATCTGGCAAGTTTTTTCAAGGACCCAGTCTTGTTTTCTTTACTAAAGAATGAGGATTCCCTTAACTTAATATTCATCAATTTTCCTATGGCAGTTTCAACTTATTCGGGTGGGAGCTCATGGTGTTCTTTGGATTTAATGCTGCAATCAGGTGATCATGCTTGCTTAGATTTCTTAGTACTTAGATGGAATCTATGAATATTTGTTGAGTGCATTACGATGATATGTTTGAGATGCTAATTATAATATGTTCTCTATCAGTGTGAGGATATCAAATGAGCTTGGAGCTGGGAGGCCAAGGGCAGCCAAGTTCTCAATACTGGTGGTGATCATGTCCTCAGTCTTGCTGGGTCTCTTCTTCTTTACCCTTATCTTGGTTCTGAAGAATGTCTATGGGCTTCCCTTCACTAATAGTCCTACCGTCGTCCATGCTGTCGCCGATCTTGCCACAATCTTTTCCTTCACGCTCCTCCTCAACTGTATCCAGCCAGTTCTAACAGGTCAAATATTTCACAATTAATAGTCTCACCAAGACTCGCTCATGCATGGTTACAAGAACTTAACTAAGTTGTATGCTTAGAGTTTGGTTTCAATGAGTAAGGTATGCATCAGTTGCTTGAAAAAAATCTTTTTATTTGCTTTTCTATTGCAGGTGTAGCGGTAGGAGCAGGGTGGCAATGGCTGGTGGCCTACATCAACTTGGGGTGTTACTATGTGGTGGGCATTCCAATAGGCTACCTATTGGCATTTAATTTTGATCTAGGAGTGAAGGTTTGTTTACTAACTAGAAAAATAGAGTCCATAACCAATATTTCTTCCATTCTCTCTTAGTTTTCATTTCTTGCTAATGCTAATTATTAGTGATGATGAGCTTGAATTTAGGGAATGTGGACTGGTATGTTATCTGGAGTAGCCTTACAGACCTTGATACTCATTAGCATCACACTAGGCACTGACTGGAACAAAGAGGTCTCTCTCTCTCTCTCTCTCTCTCTCTCTCCATCCAAACTTGAATTTGTCTGTCCTTCTGCATAAAGAATTTGGACTCTATTATGGCAGGCAAAGGAAGCAGATTCTCGGATCAAGAAGTGGGGAGGGTCTGTGATTGACGAAAAATAGTTTTGAGGTGTTCAAAGACTTGGAATTTGATGAACTTCCATATATTTGGCTTCTTCGTTTCTTATTAGAAAGAAAAGATGTTAATTGTTTGCTTTTGTTTTTTAGATTTATGAGAAACTCTGTTCTGTATATTTTGTTTAGCAGCATCATTAATTATTTCTAGAAGTGCAAACAGCTTGCAGCTCAAGCAGTTGGCTTGTAGAGCATAAGTTTATTTCGAATGTTTCTTTATTTTTTCTCAAGCATCATTACATTTGTAGGTTTTTTTTTCTTTTTTTTATTAAAGAAAGCCATCATTTATATGTTGCAGATCAGAAATATGACGAGTATGTGTCTTTCCTCTCTCTCTCAACAAAACTAAGATGAATATATTGGAGAAAACTAAAGATCGCCGAACATAATTTTATACATGATAAACACCCATATCCTCCAAAATGCACATAATATTTTGTTGGCCATGTGAGAGCTCAAATTTACATAAGAAAGAATATATAAGCTATATTTTTTTTTCTTTTTTTTTTAGAGCTCATCCAATACCTAAATATTTTATGTAATTTGAAGATCAAACTATCAATTTTATTGCATCTTTAGTATTTAGATTTCTATTTTATCTATATATTTTTATTATTCTATTTATTAAAATTATTTTACACATAATTTAACTTGTTTCTTTCATCATCGATTTAGGGCCAACACGCTCCCAAGGCTATGAATGGATTAAACTTGGGTTGGATCCTTACTATATTCGCATCGGAACTTGGATAAAAAATTTGATTAATAATTCAAGTTTAAATTTTTTAGATTTAATTAAGCATATGATTTTATTTCTCTCTCTCTATTATTTTTAAAATTTTTTATTCTCCTTTTATCTTATTAGAAAATAATATTTAATAATATTATAATTTGAAAAATTATTAATAATAACAAACATAATAATTAATATGCCCGCATTCTCATGAATTAGCAAAGGCCAAGTAAACATTTCCATCAATAATATTACGGTAACCAAGGAAAATTTCATAGGTATTTCAAAAATATAAAATATTTATCCACCAAAATACCATAAAGTTCACTAATTTCAAAAAAAAAATGAAAACATATCAAACAACTCCTTAAAATTTCATGGTGACATGACCATTTTAATGAGAACAAGTCTTCTCGGATTGGGAATTTAGCTGATCATGTATATTTTTATATTAATTGATGGAAAACCTAAGTTAGATAAAAACGTTATCGAAAAAACTAAGTTGACCTTCCTCTGATTAATTATAAAAAAATCTCTTACCCCAAAGCTCTCCTGCTCCTCTCCATACTCACCTTTTCCACCGTACCCAATCGACAAGAAAGAGGAGCCATGGCCATGGAAGCAGCCGTTGCTCTCCCTTTATTTCTATTCCTCCTCTTCTCTTGCCATGTCTCCAATCCCTCCCTTGCTCAGACCCCGATCCCACGCAGGCCCGACGGATTCGTTTACGTGGGCGACCCGCTCGTCACCGATTCCATCCAGGTGGACGCCTTCCTGGATCCCCTGTGCCCCGACAGCAGAGAGTCGTGGCCGCCGCTCGAAAAGGCGGTGGAGTTCTACTTCCCTCGCCTCTCCGTCGTCGTCCACCCTTTCCCCCTCCCGTACGTTCTCTCCTTTCTCTCTTCTTGCTTCCATTTCCTTCTGTTTTGCCGATTCCTTCTTCGTTCCTCATTTATCGAGTAATTGGGAATTGTTTTCGTGACTGTTCTGAGGTGAATGACCGATTACATTTTAGACTTTGTGCGGAGGTGTTGATTATAAGTGCTTCTGCCGATTTATGCAACTAGGCGTTCCCAAATGGTTTACATAAAAAAAGATCGAATTTTGTGAAGTTTTTAATTAGTTGTGCGTGCTAATTGAGTTACTGGCAAGGCTTATTGATGTGAAGATAGCGATTATAACCACTCTTTGTTGGTTGTTTACCGTTGTCTACTTTGGTGCCATGACCGTTTGGACCTGTATGTCATTTTGGATAGTTGGGCTTGAATTCCTGTTGCTAAATTTGGCAGTAAAGCTCTTTGAAAACTGGGGCTTTATGTAATGAAGAATAATGTCTCTAACTACCTTGATTGAAATGTGCACTGTGCTCTTTATGTTGTTTGCTGGAACAAATTGTCTCATTATGAAAGAACATTTAACCATAATACCTCTAACTAAATATGCAGAAATGCAGAGTTTGATCTTTATATAGTTTCCTTGAAACCAATTTATCTCATTATGGAAGAGCATCGAACCATTCTGAAACCATACACTCCTATGGCTGAAAGTAAGTCAGGGTTTAAAGCCTTCTTCATTGATGCCATCAAAGTTATTCTTGGTAGTCTTGGGGAATGGGGTGTAGCAATCCAACTTTCTTCACTTTTCTCGCCTTCACATGTCTTACAAACGCAAAAGATGTTTTAGATAGTGGCCAGGGGTAGACTAAATGATAAGATGGTTACTAGTTACATGCATTGCTGTCCAAGAGCCAATGATGTGGTGGCGCTCAGCTACCTCGGGGCTTCAAAAAATGCCCATTTTAAACACAAGCTGATAATTTCAAGTAAAATAAATATTGGCTGATTGATTCCAAACTGGTGTACTTCTTTTTGTTTGTTTCTAAAAGTTGGGTGTTAAATATGTAGATATCTCTACATAGGAGGACTTTGACAACTTATGATTATTGCTGTGATGTTGGTTCATGCTCTTTATCCCAATGTGACATTGTGATTGCATTGGATGTTTTATATAGAAGAATTAAGAATAAATCAAAACATATTAAATAAAATTATAGTCTAGTGAACAGAGTGAAAGGGTGCTTTTGGGGTGTAGGCATATTACATCTGCATTTGAAATTAATGGAGTAACTTTATAAGATTATAATGAGGCTGCCAATTTGAATGCTTTAGAATGCTTGGCAATTAAGAGGGAGTAAAGTGTAAACCCACAAAACCTGCACGGAAAGATGAGAACAATTATGAGGATACGATGAAGAGTGAATGCATTGTAAGAACTGTAAAGGTTGCTTCTGAAAAAGGACAAAATGTTGGAGGATGTTTAAGATGTGTGCACATCTGCAACAAAGACATGAACATGAAAAATGTTTCGGAAAGGTGATTGTGACCATGCCTTAAACCCTAGTAAGAATAAATTGCAAAGAACAACAAAGCATTTGACTCTAATTGTTGGTATGAAACTTATCAGTTACAATCTTGTTGTTTGGGGATTTCATGGATCGAGAACATGAATGTAATTTCCTCAAGGCTGTTGACATGGTTTTGTCAGATCCGTCTATTCTCATGACCAAGTATCTGTTACTTATTGGAAAAGTAGTAAGCACAAGTATGAAAGTTATACTTTCCTGAACTGAAGTTCTTATTAGTGCATCTTAGCTTGCTACTTTGATTTTCTGCACAACATAAGGTTTGGAGTCTGTGGGCTTCAAAGTTAATTGTGATGGAACTGTGACAAAAGACGGGACAATGTCCATTAGTTCTGAAAAAACACTAACACAGATTATTGCTTATATGATCTGTTTTATCTTGGTCACCCCTGTTCTCCATTATTGTTTGGACATGCAAATGCCTTTTCTTAACTAATTGCAATCAAGGAAGTACGTAAAATGAAACATTAAGCGAATAAAAGGATTTGCTGACAAGTTTTTTGTCTAGCTCTTTGAACATATTGTGCTAGATTTCAGTTTTTTTTACCTATTCCCTCTATGGAAATTGCAGTTACCACAACAATGCTTTTCTTGCCTGTCGTGCACTTAATATTGCAAACAAGTTGAATGAATCCTCAACATTTCCCTTGCTGGAGCTATTCTTTAAATATCAGGTTTGAAGCTTTTCAAAACTAAAAGCTATTTCAGTAAAGATGGTTTTTAATTTTTTTTTTATTTGGTACCTAGCAAAGTCTCTGTAGTTTCATCTTAGCTATGGATGGCACTCATGGAGTCAAACAACTTAAAACTTTTCATTGAGATTCACTGATCTATTCATGAATGAATGTCTTCAGGCCAAAATTTTCAATCATAGTAGTTTTCTAAATCATTGAGGTGACATGCAACCAATTCATAATTCCTGCAGTGTCATTAGAAAGAAGCATATATGAGGCAATGATAATCCTAAATAGGCTTATTATGGAATTTTTTTTCCAATACTTGATTCTTTTGAACAAATATATTTTAGTATGCAAGCCTTGTTCATTTTTAGTTTTTATTTATTTCTTCCTGCACAAACTTGTGGCAAATCCTTCCAGAAAACATCTTTCCGTGTTTCCTTAGATCTTTTTGGTTGTGTTTTATTCCCATGCCCACCCTTGCACGTGGAGCATGGGGTGCAAGGGTGTACTGGCACCTGGGTTCCTCAGCGTCTTGTTTTCGTTGTTGAACAAGCACACGGTGATTAGTTTGGTTCTTCGTTACATCAAGCAAATCTTAGTGTTTCTTACCTCCATCTAAGGCTGAAATTGGATCGGATATGGATCAGATATCAGCATATCCATATCCATATGTATTTTATCTGACGAATACAAATACGGATATGGATATTATTCAGATGCAAAAAATTATATCCATATTTATTTTAAACGGATATGGATACAATTCGGATACTCGAAGTATAGATATAATTATGGATATAAGTTGGATAATTAAACTTTATAACTATAGAATCAAACATATTACTAATAGATGATAAATCAAGTTAATAGCATGCTTATATAATTGTATATTTTTTTTAAAAATTAATAAATACTATATAAAATTATATAGAGCTATAGTTAGATTCGGATACTGATCGAATGGTTGTCTTTCTATTTTTATATCCATTTTTCTTTGACGGATATGGATACAAATATGGATATTAGTCAGATCCTTAAATTTCTATCCATATTCGGATTGATTCAGATACGAAAATGGATCCGAACGGATATTATCCATACCACTTTCACCCCTACCTCTCCCACATATCCACCTCAACATTCTTATATTTTGTATCTAACCCTCCGTATACCCAATACTTCATCCAATGTAGTGTCAATCTTAATGCTGTGCCCTACCAGTTACCGTAGCCACAGTTTGAAAGAAAAAAAAGAAAACTCTCAATTTCATCTTTTGCATTCAAGATTGGTGGTAGAGGATTTTCTAGTAGAAAATCTTGAAGCTCTTATTATGTTTAAATTCTTCGTTCTTGTCATCACAGTGGTCAAACCACCCAAGCGACAGGCTTATCCTAGGGTCTTCGTGCCCAAGCAATTGCCAAGTCTACTGAATCACACTTTGTTATATCATCAACAATAATTAGTTAACAATAAAGAACACTTAAGATATATTATTAATTGAAAATCTATGCTAAAATTCATAAGCAACATATGATTTATGAGTTGTCATCATCATTTTAGCTCAAATATGAGAGATTGCTTAGCTGCTTTGGTCATTGAACTTGCCTGAGGTTGGGTTTAGCTCAAAATAAAGGAAAGAACTTTTCAGATGCTTCTGTCAGGTGAAACAATTAAAAACAACACACATTGTATTGTATCATACACGTAAATAGACACGAAAGCAAGTGAACACATATATAGACATGAATGCAAGTGACATATAAGTCAGAAGTGCATGTACATGCATGCATATGCACATTCACATGCACTTTATATGTGCATGCACCTAGACCAGCGCACATGTATGCACATACATATACCCGCAGGCATGTTCATATACTCATGGACATGTATATGCATGAAAATATGGACACACACATGCAGAGGTATAAAATTGCTACTATGGCGGCTCTAAGGCTGCTCATGGACATGTATATACTCACAGCTTGATGGCTCTTCCCAAAGAAAGAATTAATGCTGCTTTGGTTTTAGGCTATTTGGCTTGACCTGGGCTTAAAAGGCTTTTTGTAAAAGTAGATCTGAGCTTGAGCCCAATCCAGGCTGAGAAGAAAAACTCAGCTAGGGCTAGGCTTGGGACCCCAAGAAAGCTTTTGGCCAGTTTCAATGCTGAGGTTTCAACACAAGCTGAAATTGTGTTGGGGCCAGAACCGCCCAGTTCATTGACACCCGCAGGTGACTCTCATATCATCATGGTCTATGCAAGAATAGCTTAGGCCTCCAAGACCCATCAACTGCTGGGGCACCAAGTCAACGTGCCTGACATTTGTTAATAGTAGTGTTTGTTTGGACCATGTCACGCTTTATTCTGCCAGAACTCCTGGTAAATTGTTTTAAGGACTACATGTTGTTCTTCTTATCAATCTTAAATAATAACATTCCTTTGAAGAGTTTAACAGACTAGAAGAATGTAAAATTAATCCCACAAGTTAAATGCCATAGAGTTGTGTAAAGATAACTATATCTTTTAGCTGGATTCCTTTTTATCCATCATATTATTAAAGTTGGAAAGGAATTTAAAAGATTAGTGGATATCAAGAAAAATATTACTGGTACTGTTGTTTTGCATCAATCATGTCACTAATTCAGCATACTTTAAAGGCTCATGACATTCTAAATGATTGAATGTACTGGAGATGACTTCAAGCAAGTTTGAGTGTTTTTGTTTCTTTAGGTTTTATGGGCAGGTGTCAGGAGAAGGAAGAATAATTTAGAAGAATTACTAAGTCAATTATCTTATTCACCTTTTTGCAGCTTTTTAATGCCATTCTCTTGGCCAACTATGCATACACGCTTGTCTGCTTTGTGGTTCTAAAGTTATTTGTGTTGTCTAACAAGTATTAACTCTCTTTGACGTTGGAAGAAATCGGCTTTTCCTTTTCCTGATGCGATTGACTGCAGTGTCCTCTACCAAAATTTCCTCCCCTTTTATTAATGGATTTCACACGTGTAATGTGAAAGAAATTAAATGATCTTCTCTGGACTTGAATACCTCATTCAAGATTTTTTTTTTTTTTAATCCAACCCATAGAAATAAATTGAAAAGCCAAATCCCCTATGATACACCAAATCCAGCTTTGTTGTTGATAGGATGAATGGATCTGCCAACTCATGTTACTCTTCTAATTTCTGCATCTAAATTGCAATTCTGATCTTGTTTTTAATGGAAAAAATGGGGAACATATGATGAGAAGCATGGTTGTATAGATTAATTTAGTAAAGTCGGGTCTTTTATATTAGGTGGTGGAGCCTAATCCACCCACAACAAGAGTCCAAGAATCAAGAAGCCCAGAGAAAGCCTAAAAAAAGCTCAAAGAAAAGTCCAAAAAAAAAGGAAAAAGGAGCAGGCGGGCCTGGCCCGCTGGCTGGCGCGGCCTGGCACTAGCAGGCCTGGCCTAGCATGGACGCATGGCCCACTTGGATGTGCGGCAGGGCATGTGGCCCACACGAGCGCGTGCGACCCCACTGGCGTGTAGCCCGGCCCCTCGCGAGCACTGCCTTGTGGCACACCGTGGTTCATGCCGCGTGGCGGATCAGCGGGCACCATGTGGAGAACATAGACCCTTAAGGGGTCTACTAATTTTTCTACGCAGTGCATAGGAGCTATTTGGTCTTTTTGGCCAGCGGATGAGTGCGTGCAGTTTACGTGCGGCGCATGGATGCGCGCAATCGGACGGTGCTAGGCTATAAGATCGCGTGGATGCATGCGATCGGACGGTGCTCATGGATTGCGACTTTGATGGCTTGACTAGGATGATTTGAACGGCGATTTGGAGCGCGATCGGATGCGAGATGAGTTGATTGGATAGCCAAAAATCAATTGGATTTTAAATAGGACTCGAAACTCTGTTTCTAACGCAGATTGAAGCAGCTTTTTGGCTATAAAATAGCCTGTGAGCTGAGGGACCTGGGCAGAATGCAGAGGATGTGACAGAGCACCCAAAAGCTCTTCCAAAAGAGAGGAGGGTTTTTTTCAGGAGAGAAAAGAGATCTTTTCAAAAGAGAAAAGAGAGAGGAAGAGAGAAAAAGAGAGAAGATGGGTTTTTCTTGTAAGAAGGCAAGGATTTTTCTTGTGTGCAATTTAGGGGATCATCAGGTGAGTAAGTTGCCTCTAGATGGGGTTTTCTTCTTTCTATTTGGGATTGCTCTTGCATCCAGAGGAGAGAGAAAAAGAGTGATTCTTTTGTTTTTTATCTCCTGTAAACTTTTTGTTTAGTGAATAAATTATTCTGTGCGGGTGTGGACTAGGAGCAAGGGACTCTAAACTACGTGAATTTTCTGTGTTTGGGCTTATAAGTTTTATTTTATTTTATTTTTTTTCTTCTGCAATTACCGTATTCGCTGTGCATCACTCCGGAACACATCGTCCGGTCGATCCATAACAATTGATATCAAAGCAATATCAGATTCAAAAGAAAGTGGAAGCGATGGCGGAAGAAGGAAAAGTCAAGATCGACAAGTTCGATGGAAAAGACTTCAAGTTCTGGAAGATGCAGATCGAGAATTATCTATATTAGAAGAATCTCCATCTACCTCTTGAATGAAAGAAACCTGAAGACATGTCAAAAGCAGAGTGGGAATTGTTGGACCACCAAGCTTTGGGAGTTATTAGACTAACTTGGCTAGGAACGTCACGTTCAATATCTTGGAAGAAAAAACGATGGCTGATCTGATAAAGGCTTTGACCAACATGTATAAGAAGCCTTCGACCTCCAACAAGGTATACCTTATGTGTCGTCTGTTTAATTTGAAGATGCCTAAAGGTGCGTCTGTTACCGATTACATCAATAAATTTAATCTGATTACGAGTCTATTAAGCTTTGTTTATGTTAGTTTTGAGGATGAGATTCGTGCTTTAATTTTACTATCTTTTTGCCCGAGAGTTGGGATGCCATCGTGACCGCTGTAAGTAATTCTTGTGGCTCAAGCAAGCTGAAATTCGAAGAGGTTCGAAACCTGATTCTCAGTGAAGATATCGGGAGGAGAGAATTCAAAAAGAGCTCTGATTTTTTCATGATTATTCAAGAAGACAGAAGAAGAACTATACAGTCCAAGCAGAAGAGCTAATCAAGACCAAAAGATGATAGGTGTTGGCACTGTGGCAAAAAAGGGTACATCAGGAAGAACTACTAGGCAAGAAAGAAAAATAAAGGACAGAATGACGAATCCATTAATACAACAACGGAGGCAATAGTGATGCCCTAGTCTTCAGCGTGGACAGTCCGATGGAGTCATGGATCCTGGACTCCAGAGCTTTGTTTTACTCTAGCTTACAAAAAGAGTATGATTAATTACGCTGTTGGAAATTTCGAAAAGGTTCATCTCGGTGATGGTGAATCGATGGATATTGTTGGAAAAGGTGATGTGCATATAAAGATGCTGAATTAGTCGGTATGGAAGCTCAAGAATGTCAGACATATTTCAGGTTTGAAGAAGAATCTGATTTTGGTAGGGTAGCTAGATGCTGAAGGGTACAGTACAACATTTATTAGTGGCTCTTGGAAGATCACCAAAGATGCTACGGTGATAGCACGAGACCGCAGGCTAGGTACCCTCTATATAACCAAAAGCATCAAAGATTCGGTGATCAGAAAATTAGGGTCGTATAGGGCCTCAATTAGCCTCCAAAGTTAGTTGAGTGGAGGTGCCGCACAGAATACTAACTATTTTTTTAGAAGTTTATTTTTTTGTTTCAGGTGGATACATGTTTGGGTATCTTAGTCTCCAAATGGGAGAGTTGTTGAGTGGTGGAGTCTAATCCACCCACAAGAAAAGCCCAAAAATCAAAAAGTCTAGAGAAAGCCCAGAAAAAGCTTAAAGAAAAAGCCCAAAAAAAGGGAAAAGGGGCAGGCGGGCCCGGCCTGACGCCAGCAAGCCCGACCTGGCGCAGGCATGCGGCCCACTCTGACACGCAGCCCAGCAGGCGAGATAGGCACGTGCGACCCCACTGGCATGCAGCCCGGCCCCTCACGGGCACTGCCTCGTGCGCGACGCGCGTGGCCCTATGGCGCACTACGGTTCATGCCGCGTGGCAGACTTACGGGTGTCACGTGGAGAACACAGACCCTCAAGGGGTCTACCAATTTTTCTACACGATGCATGGTGGCTATTTGGTCTTTTTGGCCAGCGGATGAGTGTGCGGTTGGCTGGGGAGCATGGTACGCATGGGGCACAACTACAGGATCATGCGGACGTGTGCAATCGGACGGTGTTCATGGATTGCCATTTTGATGGCTTGATCAAGATGATTTGGACGGCGATCTAGAGCGCGACTAGACATGAGATGAGTTGATCGGACAGCCAGAAATCAATTAGATTTTAAGTAGGACTCGGAACTCCGTTTCTAACATGAATTAAAGCAGCTTTGGCTATAAAATAGCCTGTGGGCTGAGGGACCTGGGCAGAACGCAGAGGATGCGATAGAGTATCCAAAAGCTCTTTCAAGAGAGAGAAGAGGGCTTTTTCAGGAGAGAAAAGAGAGTGAAAGAGAGAAAAAGAGAGAAGATAGGGATTCTTCTTGTAAGAAGGTAGGGATTCTTCTTGTGTGCAATCTAGAAGATCATCAGGTAAGTTGCCTCTAGGTGGGGTTTTCTTCTTCTTATTTAGGATTGCTCTTGCATCCAGAGGAGAGAGAAAAGGAGTGATTTTTTTATTTTTTATCTTTCATAAACTTTTTTTGTTTTTAGTGAATAAATTATTGGGTGCGGGAGTGAATTAGAAGCAAGAAACTCCGAACCATGTGAATTTCCTGTGTTTGGGCTTGTGAGTTTTATTTTATTTTTCTGCTTTCTTCTATAATTACCGTATCCGCTGTGCATTCCTCCGGAACACTCCAGCTGGTCAATCCATAATACTTTATGCATAGATTAAATAGAAATATATTTTGTTGGCAAATCATAAATAGGGGTGGCAAAGTATGACCCAACCCGCCAACCTGACATGTGTTCGATCCATCATAAATAGGTTTGGGTTTGGACTAAACAGGTTCGAGTCATAAACAGGTCGACCTGTCTAACTTGTTTATTATTTGGATCGGATTCAGATTTTAGATCTCTAACCTGCTTAACCTGTTTAACCCGTCTAATTTTTGGATTGGACCAAATTAGCTAGCATATTATTGATTGGGCCATTTAGATAGGTTGGATGATGGGCTAATGGGCTCTTAAAAAAAAAAAGCACGGTTTGTTTCCTGTTCCTTTGATCCCACGGTCAAATCCCATGGTGGAAGACACGCCACGCTATTTGTTGTATTTCACCGATTCCCGATTGCTACTCAAAAACTCAAATTCTCGTTAGGGTTCTTCCCCTCCCTTCTTTTGCGCCGCCGCTACTCTGGAGACAACACCCATCGCGGTGCAGGTGACCGGGAGGAGACTAAGGGAGGTGTGGGAGCGCTGGTATGTGAGGTCAAGATGATCGAGTGTGGGGAGGTGGAGATGCCCGGGAAGTGAGACGACGATGATGCTGACGAGAGCACTGGCGCCACCGGCAACTCATTAGATCCTTCGATTGGGGCCATGGCTAGGAGCATCGTCGGGAGATTTTCTGGATGGAAGAGGAGCATAGGGAGCTCTGGCAACTGCAGTCACCGGATCTCCTTCAACCGAGGCTGCGGCGAGGAGCACCATTAGGGGATTCTCTAGACGGAAGAGGAGTGGAGATGTAGAGAAGTGCGGTCGGGCGGAGCAGGTAAGGCCCGTGAGGGCGGAGATGCGGAGAGGCGGTAGGGTGGAGGAGTAGAGTTTTTTTTTCCATGGTCGGGCAAAGCAGGTTTTTCGTGAGGGCGGAGATGTGGAGAGGCGATCGGGCGGAGGAGTAGCTATTTTTTTCTATGGTCAGGCGAAGCAGGGCGGAGATGTGAAGGGGCATTCGGGCAGAGGAGCAGCATTTTTTTTCTTTCTGTGGTTGAACGAAGCAGGTTTGTTTTTTTTTTTTTTTTTTTTTAACGGATTGTAAATAGGTTGGTCGGATAATCTGTTTATTAAATAGGTCGGGATCGGATTTTAAAACCTGACCTGTTTAATAAATAGGTCGGGTCTAGGTTCAGAGTTTTTTTGATTCAACCCATATTTAACCCGGCTCGTTTATATTCGACCCAACCCGATTGCCACCCCTAGTCATAAACCCATATACCTTCTTGCATTTGCCATCCTTAATATCTAATATTGTGAATGCATTCAGTAGTTCATTTTTTAAGCTCCATACTGAAGTTGGTTTATTAAATAGGAAAAATATTACAATGAACCAACAGAAAACATGTCAAGGGCCTCTATAATTGATGATATGGCAAAGCTTGCTGTGACCGTTGTTGGAAGCTCCTTGTCTGAATTTCTATCAGGCTTTAAAGCTTCAGAGACCGATACTGCAGCAAGAATTTCCTTTAAGGTGAGGAAAACAAGCTGGTTCCTATAGCCTGCATTTGGTGTTATTTTATGTGATGTGTCTAATATATTTTTTGGTTCTTGCCTTCTAGTATGGGTGTTCAAGAGGGGTGAGTGGTGCACCCTTCTTCTTCGTTAATGGATTCCTCTTACCTAATGCTGGCTCGCCACTCGATTTTTCGGAATGGAGAAGAATCATTGACCCAATTTTGGGAATTGAAGTTTTAGACCATGTGCTCTCTTACCAATGATATATTTCACCACAAAAAATGTTAAAGGATCTAGTTTTTGGACGATGACCCATTATTTATTAGTGTAAAGCTCAAATATAACTTTGTTTATGTAGAACCCTCGTTTGTGGTAATGCTGCTGTCACCAATTACCTTCAGGGAGCATTTTTGTTCGACTGGATGCCCTTCAGATACAGTTCCCTCGAGAAGCTCTTTATTAAATAAGTTTGACATATTTTTTTTCTTAATTTACCAACTAATAAAAGGTCGATGACTCCTTTGAAAAAGTTGATCAACATCCAGATGTTTCCAAATTACTCTATTTTCCTTTATTGCTTGTCAACCTTTAAGTTGGTTTTCCCTCATTCTGCTGACACTTCTGACATTTATATTGCATGACAAACTACACGGTTATAAAGCACAGAATAATCTCATCCTCAGGAGAGGTAATTCCTCATTTAAAAGACCAGGTGGAAAATAAGTAATCTTGTCACTTCCATGACCTGTTCAAATGCTGCAGAACTAAAAATCTGAAGTGACTTCCTTGTAACAGATATACCAATTTTTTTCCAGAAATGAAACTGCACTGTATAATGATTTTTCATGGTTCCAATCTGATGCAACTCCAAACATCCGTGGATCAGTCCACCATCATGGAAACTATTAGATTCAAGAACCAACCCAGACCAGACAAATATTATCACGTTCGTAGCTTGATTTGGATTTCTACAATTTGATCCGGTTTGTCTAGGTCACATCATAGCGATAGATGAAAATTTTTTTTTTTGTACATTTCATGCGGTGTATAAAAAATATACCATTCCATCTATCATTATTTTTCAACATATATTTAATGTTTAAAATTTTATTTTTTTTAAATTTTAAATGATAAAAATATTTTTTTGAAAAATTATGACTTTCTATATTCATATTACGATAAAATTATAACTTTCTGTACGAGATATCATAATTTTTTTTTTTAAAAATCATAAAGAAGAAAGGAACATTGTTATAATTTAAAAATTTTATAAATTTTTAAATGATAAAAATGCTTCTAATTCTATGGTCAAATTATGATATAGCACTGGATATAATTTTTTCAGAAGTGGAGGAATATTTTTGTCATTCACAATTTCAAACAAAAAAGAGAAATTGCAGGCACTAAATGTACGTTGAAAATTTTTAATGATGAAAATATCATTTCCTCTTTATGACTTTTGAAAAAAAAATATGGTATCATGCACAGAAAATTATAATTTTATCGTAAGATATCATAATTTTTTTAGAAAAGGAGGGGCATTTTTGTCATTCAATTTTTTTTTTAAAAAAAATGAAACTGTAGGTATTAAATATGCATTAGAAAGCAGTAGCTATATAGTCCAATCAAATGGGATGGTATTTTTTTTTATACCATACATGGTGTACAAAAGATTTTCCAGCATCCGAATGTGTGAATGGACCAATCCCATGAGTTTTACAACAAAGAGGTGTTTAGTTTATGATTGGAATCGGGAGCGAAATCAAATAGATTGCAGCAGGAATCATAATAGACATATTCTTTGAAATATTTGGTTTGTGATTGAAATCAAAATTGAAATAAAAATTTAAAATCTTAAAAAAAAGTTAGAATTAAATTTTAGAAAAGATTGAAGAATTTCTATTCCATCATAAAATTGGAGTCAGAATGGATAACTTCAACTAAACAGTTGAAATGGGATTCATTCGATCCCATTCCCCAGCTCCTCCAATCAAATATCCTCCAAATATTTGCCGACTAAGTCTATTTACTAACAAACATTGCCTTAAAAATAAATGATATGAGCATGTTTTATTAGGCATATGGATGCCAACCTGTTCATCAATTCCTCCTATTTTAGGTAAAAAAAAAATTTATTAGACAAATCTTTTTTGTGGATCGGTCCATCCAGAAAGCAACATGCATGAATATAGGTATGTCACATTCTTTTTGCTTTTTGTTTGTCCTTATCCTTGCTATTTCACGGTCATTAGATTGATCTATAAGTTTTAAAATGGATCAAATTCAATCAATAATTTTTGGTCTCAAAATTTTATAAGGTCAACATCTTTATTAACTAAGTTGATTGTACCTTATCTTCATCTTTATTAATTAAGTTGGCTGTACTTTGTCTTGGGCCATCCCTGGACCACCAAATAGTATGGTAGTATGGTTCACGGCTCTAATCAGTACCAGGAAAGTAAAGGTGGAGAAAAAACCACGCAACGGTCCCGCAGAGCCAAGTCTCCTTGGGAAACCGACGGAGAGTCTCACGGCTTTACCGGCCGTTGGGCTATTTGTCCTTGTCCACCTTTCTTCATTTCTTCACCATAGCAACGTGTCACCTGGCCCTCCCCTAAGCCAAGCCCTCGCTTTCGCCTTTTTTCGACATTGGGACCGGGGGGTCTTATCTTGGATATCCGCACACGTCTCTCTTGCTTCCGCTGGAAGGCCTTGGAACGTCTACATCTTTGTGGTGGTTGCATTCTTCATTTTGGATGGTCGCGGTAAGCAATAATATACATGATTTGGTAACTGTCACATGAGCATAAATCAGGCCCAACAAAATATACCAAAACTTTCCATTTAGGTCTGATCTTGTCGAGATCCGACGTAATTTTAGCTTGACCTAAATTACTCAATGGACTGCTACCAAAAACATGATGTGTGAGCTTTGGTTCATTCATCACCAACCGCCTAGCTATATGCATGCACGGCACCACTCAAGCTAGATATGTTACATCGATGCAGAACTATGTTGTAGGGCAGCTAATACGAGCAAGCGCATGAGTGCAAATTAGTTGGTCAGTTGAGATATAATTATGGCCAATGGTACTATTGCTCCTGGATCTTCCAATTTGGGATCGGTCGATGAGGATGGAGTAGCTCGACCATCAAAAAATATGAGATCGAGGACAAGTTTTGCTGGAGCTTCATTCGTTCACCTACAATAAAGTTCCCACCGGAGTATCCTTCGGTGAAGACCCTTTGACGCTCAAGTTAGGAGATTGGAGAACAATGAGAAAAAAAAGCGTCGAATTGAATGGCGTACCTGAATGATCTCGGAGCTTCTTTATTTATAGAGGAGGAGTTGGAGCCGTATCTATTTCGGACTCTAACGACTTTCCGAGTTTGTCGCGCTGGATTGATTCGGAAGATTTCTTTCCTTTTGGACGACGGGATTACGAAAGAATCTTCTTTTATCCGAATTTTTCGATTCGGAGAGGATGCAGCTTCAGCAGAGATGGTTCTAGGCCGGTCGTTGATGAGCTATGAGCCTCTTCACGTAGCTCGATGGCCGACCTGAGTTCGACGAGGATGGGGTATGAAGGCTTACCTCATTTTGTCAGGCGATCTTTAGTAGCTCGGCTGGAATTGTAGGTCGGCTTAAGCCGACCTATAGTTAACCGTGATCAAAATATCGCATTGTTCCGCTCAGACGATTCATTGGGGTAGGTCGACGGTCGACCCTAAATTGGTCGAGGCTATACCAGCTCCGCTCCACAATAGTTTGCCCCCCACTTACGAGATCGATCTGCCTCATAGCAATCGACGTAAGTACCCTGTCGAAGTCGAGGCCGATCTTCAAATCGTGTCCGCTTTACTGTATCAGAGGTCGATAATATGACAAGATTGGAAGAAGTCCATCAACAACAAAATCTAACCATCCGTTGCTTTGCTCCAATTTTATCCATCCCGTCCAATGGATATTTGACACCTGACAAAGATTTAAAAGGGATGGATGAAATGGTAGTAGATCGGAACCGTTCATGCCTCTTATAAATAGGGTGTGTATTACCCTTTTGACTGCTATTGTTGCTTAAAGGGTGGACTCCGATACTTTGCACGAAGAATAGCTCGGACTCAGTCGAGCTACTGTCGATCCCGCCCTAACTCCCCTTGTTCGACCTCCTTGTTCTTTAGGTCAGTCTCCTTCATACTCATGAGTCAATCTAATTCGTCCCGATCTTCTAGGAGCTCAGATAACCCTTCCGGTGAGGACCATAATTCTGGGGTAGTCGGTTCTCCGAGCAAATCCAAGGAATGTGAAGTTTCGGACTATGGCCCTTTCAGAATAGATTCTGTCCTCACTTCGGAGGACCTAAAAGTCATCAGGATGAGGTATCATGTCCCTGGTGATTTTAGGTTAGAGGCCGCCAGTCCTGGAGAACGTATAGCTCTTCCTCGGCCTGGACAAATCGGTATTTACAAGGAATCGCTAAAGGCTGGCCCTAGATTGTCTTTTCATTTTTTTCATTGTCGAGCTTCTAAACATGTATAGAATTAGCTTTTGTTGTTTGGCACCAAACTCCTGGCAATCAATTTTAGGCTTCTTCACCCACAGCCTCCTCCTTTGGATCGAGCGTATCTCCCGTCTTCTCCGAGCCTGCTTCACTTTAAAGAAGCATCCGACGGAGGTCGGATGGTGGTATGCTTCTCCTAGGAGAGGATACCGCATTTTTCGAAGTGCTCCTTCCTCAGTGCATAACTGGAAGGAGCGCTTCTTTTTTGTGTCGGCCGAACAACCATGAGGCTTTAGCAAATCATGGGGGCGGCCTCATAGGTCGGCTGTCAGACCTCCATCACTATCCGAAGCCGAGGAGGAGGTCTTGAGTCAAATTTTTAGTCTTGCTCCTCTCCTGCTGTCCAGATTTCTTACCGAAGAGAACTTGTTTAATGTCAAACTGATTTCAACTGATCCGAGGAATAAGTGTTCTTATGTGATTTTGTTTGGGTCGCTCTTTCTTTCCTTGTCATCGTCATTAACCAAATCTTGTGTTCTCCTGTTCAGCGATGAACCCATCCGACCTCAAAACTCTTCATCGGATGGCGAAGAAGAGAAAGACCAGCACAGCCGTGGCTCTCAAATGCGCTCGAATCGAGGCTGTCCTGGCGCAGCCCGCAGTAAGAGGTTCCTCAAGAGTGGCCAATGCCCCGAGGAAGGAGAAGGCATCGGAGAAAGATGTGACACCGCTTCAGTTCGCAGCTCCAGGAGAGATCGTCCCCCGACCTTCCGCATCCTCTTCCAAAAGAAGTTCGGGTGGGCCAAAGATCTCCATTCGGATGTCTGACCGCGGACCCAATATTCCAAAGAGCATTTCTCCGATGGAAATTTCCTCAGATATCGAGGATAAAAGGAAGGGCATCGACGACTACCGTGGTCCGTTCCTTACTGAAATTGGTCATTTTACTAGTCAACGTCCAGACCTTTAAGGAGGTTGGAGGTGCCTTCCGCATCCAGGACTCCTATGATTCTCTCTTTCGGGTATGTGTTGATTTTTTACCGACCCTCATTTTAGCTCTTACGTTCACTCCTCGGCTCAGCTCTCTCTCCTTCTTCCTTATTTTTGTTTTCTTTTTTTTAGCTCATCCATCATGTGGACCATTTTGTTGAGGTAATTAGAGAGGTTCGACGCCTCTCTAAGAAAGTCGAGGAGAAAGCCGCCTATACCAACCGATGGATAGATGATGCTCAGTTATCTCGGCTCAAGGTCGAGGACGAGACCAGGTCCCTCAAGGAGAGGATGAAGCTGCTAGAGTCCAAGCTAACCAAGGCTGAAGCTCGGATGCTGGGAGAGAGGGAGGCCGGGAAGGCACAAGCGGAGGCTATTAGGATAAAGGCGGTCCAGGCATTCCGCGCCTTAGAGGAATTCCGCAACATCAAGGTGAATTTTGCATCGCTCTCTTACCTGCAAGGAGGCATAGATCTGAAAGAGAAGATCCAGAGGATCTTCTCTGATCTGAACTTGGACCTCTTGAAGTTAGATGATGAGGAGGCCGAGGGGGCTGAGGATCGAGAGATTCAGATGGAAGATGTTTTCAGCCTCGTACGCGATGATCTAGTTGCTGAGGATGCAGCGTTGGTACCACCCCCAGCTATTATCATCCTTCCCGACCAAGTGGAGGTCGGCGAATCTGGAGCTCCAGATGGAGCTTAATATATCATTTCGATCGAGCATGTCCGATCTCCCTTTTTCTTTCTTCTTTTTAAGTTGGCCTTTTTTGTTTGCCCCTGATCTTTGTTGAGGCATTTTTGTATGGGCCGACCATCACTTGTAAACATTGAACTTTAATATAGAGCTTCTTTTGCTTTTGTTGTTGAGCTCGTACGTTCTTCGTCAGATTTTTTTTCTTCAAGACGTAGGTTAGTGTAGACCTTAGATGGCGTGACTGAGAAGTGATGAAAGATTCATGCCAGTGCGTTATGATCCTCGGCCATAGTCGAGAAGTGCGTCTTCACAAACTTCATGAGTTATGTTCCATTCTTTGGCCATAGCCGAGGAGTGCGCGTTGGCGGACTCTGATGGAGACATATTTCGTCCTCTGATTGTGGCCAAGGAACGTGCGTTAATGAAATTTATCGGAGACGCATTCCGCTTGTCGGTCATGGTCGAAGAGCGTGCGTTGGTGATATCCAGTGGGGATGCGTTCCGCTCTTCAGCCGTGGTCGAGGAGCGTGCGTTGGCGAAATTTGGTGGACGCATTTCGCTCGTCAGTTGTAGCCGAGGAGCGTACGTTGGCAAAATTTGGTGGAGATGCATTCTGCTCTTCGGCCGTGGCCGAGGAGCGCGCATTGGCGATATCTGATGGAGATACATTTCGCTCCTCGGCCATGAGCGAGGAGCGCGCGTTGGCAAAACTTGGTGGAGATGCGTTTCGCTTGTCGGCCATGGTCGAAGAGTGCGCATTGGCTAAATTTAGTGCAGACGTGTTCCGCTCCTCAATCATGGTCGAGGAGCGTGCGTTGGCAATATCCGATAGAGATGCATTCCGCTCCTCGATCATGATCGAGGAGCATACGTTGGTGACATCCGATGGAGACATGTTTTGCTCCTCAACCATGGCCGAGGAGCGCACGTTGGCCACATCCGATAGTGACATGTTCCGCTCCTCGATCGTGGTCGAGGAGTGTGCGTTGACGAAACTTGATGGAGATGCATTCCGCTCGTCGGCCGTGGTCGAGGAGCGTGCGTTGACGATATCCGATGGAGACGCATTCCGCTCCTCAATCGTAGTCGAGGAGCACGCATTGGCGATATCCGACGGAGATGCATTCCGCTCCTCGACTGTGGTCGAGGAGCGCACGTTGGCGAAACTTCATGGAGACGCATTCCGCTCGTCGGCTGTGGTCGAGGAGCGCGCATTGGTGATATCCGACGGAGATGCATTCCGTTCCTCGATCGTGGTCGAGGAGCGTGCATTGGCAACATTTGGTGGAGACGCATTCTGCTCGTCGGCCGTGGCTGAGGAGCGCGCGTTGGCGATATCCGACGGAAATGTGTTCTGCTCCTCGGTTGTGGCCGTGGAACGTGCATTGGCGACATTTGGTGGAAATGCGTTCCGCTTTTCAACTATGGTCGAGGAGCGCATGTTGGCAAAATTTGGTGGAGACGCATTCCGCTCCTCGACCGTGATCGAGGAGCACGCGTTGGCATAAATAAAATCTGTGAGAAGTTATTATTCATTATCGAATAAAAATTCAAGATGAAAATTATAGGCTAAGGATAATATCTCCAAAGATTGTCGGCATTTTAGATCCTTGGGATCAGAGTTTCAGGTCCTTGCCCCTCAGGTGATTACCATAGATTCCTTCATGAACTTTTTACAGAACATAGTTGGCTTCCAAAGGATGGAGGTATCTGAGTAGAGGTAGGGTGAAAGACCTCTTATGCAACTTTTCTTCATAGACGATGTATTATGGAGCGAGGCATCTCGGCCTTTTTGCCTCATCTTGATTCGTAGGCAAAGTTTCATCCTGCAAGTAATGGAGGATAGGATCTATCCAGCTCGGCTTTGGATCAGTTTGCATTATCGGGGCCTCCTCGATACCTGACTTCTCTAGGATTTTCATATATGAGCTTCTTTTTCGGTCGGCTGCCCCATGGGTTGCCAGCTTAGAAAGGAGATCAGCTCGTACATTTTCTACCCTTGGTATTTATTTCTTTCAGATCTTCATCGATGAAAGTAATTTCATTATCTGCTTTCTTCTTACTCAGTCCTTCTCCTGATCGATCTCGATCCGAAGTATTTCCATCGAGGTTTCCTCCAGCAATTGCTCTGATCTCTTCCACAGTCGGGTGCTCTACGCATGGCTCACCCTACCGAGGCTGGTTACAATTTAGATTTGCCGGGATTCACCGTTCATCCACGTAGTGCCGAAATCGTTCCCACTTGATTAGTGCCTCAATTTTCTCTTTGAGCTACCAGCACTTCTCGGTGTCATGCCCATGGTCACGGTGATATCGACAATACTTCCTCGGGTTTCTTACTCGGACAGAGGTTACCATTTTCTTGGGTCAAGGTATATCTTTCCGTCGCTCGATCTCCATCAGAATTTGAGCCCGGAGGGTGTTGAGAGGGGTGTAGTAATTAAACCTCCGAGGTGGAGTTCTAAATCGACCTCATGGCTTTGAAGATGTTGGTCGGCTATTCCAAGATGGGATGCACGATTGACAAAACCGTGGGTCCTCCCGGCAATGCTGCACTTGTCTATGATCTTTTTTTCTCTCTTGCTTTTGGGTCAGACCTGCCCTACCATCTCGACTGCTTCCCTGCTGGTCTCAAGCCTCTTCGGCTTGGGCATACTTCTCCACTCGTTCTAGCATTTCAACAAAGTCCTTCGGATAGTCTAAGTTGAGGGAGAATAAAAGATCATTTTGGAGGAGGCCGACCTTGAATGCTGTCATGGCCACTGATGGGTCTAAATTTCAAACCTCCAAGGTGGCTGCATTAAAGCGATTGATGTACTCTCGAAGGGGCTCATTCTTCCATTGCTTGATGCTCATGAGGAAGTCAGAATTGCGATGCTGTCGATGACTACTTACGAAATGAGCAACGAACAAATAGCTTAACTGATAGAAGGAATCTATAGAGCCGGGTTTTAGGTTCGAATACCAATACTGAGTTGCCCTTCTCAAAGTTGAAGGAAAAGCAAGACATAGTATTGCATCGGTAGCCCCTTACAGATGCATATGAGTTCGAAAGCTGTCTAGATGATCTAAGGGATCGATCATTCCATCGTAAAGCTTCATTTGAGGAATCTTGAATCGATGTGGCAAGGGTTCGTCCATAATCTTCTGAGTGAATGGGGGATCGATATTAAACCCCAAATCCTCTCCTTACTACCTCGGCTCCCGCAACGCATCCAGCTATCATTGCATTTCTTTGAGCTTTTTCTCCATATCATCCTCACGAGTGGCTCGATGCCTACGAGTCTGATGGCCCGGAGTAGAGCCTCTTCTTGAAATGGGTGTTGGCGAGCGCTCAGATCTTCATCGAGAAGGACTTGTAGGTCGGCTGTGACGACTAGCCTCCGCCCTAGGGCTACGGGGGCATCATTCCTTCGACCTTATTCGGACTAGGCCTAAATCTTCTTCGACCGAACGACGCTCGTCTACTTGCTGTATTTCTCTTATAGCGGCTGATAATGCCTACGCCTAATGAAGCAGGGTGTCATACTGTTCCTATGAGACCACCGACGCCGTTGGCCAGTTCTCCTAGATTGATGGTGGAGATGTGTTAACCTATCGAGCGTTGTAGGTCTTCTGACCACTAGAACGCTGGGACGTGTTTGATGCTCTCCTTCGGATCTTCATGATATCTAGTGTCGTACTTTCTTCCCTCGAAATTAAGCCTCAAAAATAATCGAGGCCCTTCCTCTAGCGCCAACTGTTGCTCTTGGATCTTCCGACTTGGGGTCGGCTGACGAGGATGGAGTAGCTCGACTACCAAAAAATATGAGGCTGAGGACGAGCTTTGCTGGAGCTTCACCTATTCACCTGCAATAAAGTTTCCACCGGAGTGTCCTCTGGTGAAGACCGTCCGACGCTTAAGTTAGAAGATTGGAGAACAATGAGAAAAGAAAGCGTCGAATTAAATGGCATACCTGGAGGATTCCGGAGCTCCTTTATTTATAGGGGAGGAGTTGGAGCCGTATCCGTTTCGGACTCTAACGACTTTCTGAGTTTGTCATCTTGAATTGATTCGAAAGATTTCTTTCCTTTTGGACGATGGGATCATGAAATTATCTTCTTTTATCCGAGTTTTTTGATTCGGAGAGGATGCAGCTTCAGCAGAGACGGTTGTAGGCCGGTCATTGACGAGCTATGAGCCTTTTCACGTAGCTCGGCGGTCGACTTGAGTTCGACGAGGACGAGGTATGAAGGCTTACCTCATTTTGTCAGACGATCTTCAGTAGCTCGGCTGAAATTGTAGGTCGGCTTAAGCCCACCTACAGTTAACCGTGATCAAAGTATCACGTTACTCCACTCAGATGATTCATTGGAGTAGGTCGACGGCCGACCCTAAATTGGTCGAGGCTATACCAGCTCCGCTCCATAATAGGTACTATTGATTGGATGTCTACCCATATAGTCGATCATAGAAATATTGTATTATGAGAGATTATTACAGCTTTGTCTAGATGCTTCTAGAATATTGTGGTGATTGGTGCAAGAGACCATACATATAAAGGCTTTGTAAAACCGGAAGAAAAATTATAATTGCAGAGTTATAGCTTAGTTTACTTCATAATAATTCAATCCATTTTATATCTTATGAATGTGTATTTTATGTAATTTTGTGATTGAGATGAGGATTATTTAAGTTACTCTTCATGATATTTTATTTTATAATTTTGTTACATGTATTTATACTAAACTTGTATGATCACTTCTTATAAAGAAAAATGACAATAATTTGGTGTAAAAGGTGGAGTTGAAGGAGGGTTCAGCTGTATATTTTGGCCTTTTGAGTTGTTGTAAATTTGAAAAGCTAGAATCAAGAACCATGTGCACGACTACGGATCTCACAACAACAAATCTTATAATAGTGATGAAACGTTATTTAGATAAAAGTAAATCAGATATCAAAACTAATTTGGGCATATTTGTCAATTTTGGATCTTGAGATTAAGCAGTTAACTTCATCTAATATGGTATTTTTTACATTCTCCTAATAATCTATCTTCTATATCAATATTAATTTAGATTTAAGAGCATGCCAATGAGAAGCTTGGGAATTGCTTTATTGCTAAAAGTGATCCTATAAAAAATGTAATGCCTTGGGGACCAAATCCTATCTTTCTTCTAAAAAGTGTTCTTATACTTTGTAGTCAACTATTATCATAAGTGTTTGCTATGGTACATGAACAACCAAGACAACTAACTAATTTGTTAGTTAAGAAAATTGTTGGAAATATCAAATAACCTTAATTAGACTGGGGTCCATCAAGAAAACCCGCCAACCTTATTTATAAAATTGCTTGCATGGTGACATTAATGCAATGTTTGATTGTTTTATCATGGTAATGATCACTATATCGATCATCCATACTCCATTTAAATTACAGACATGCCTATATTTTTTAAACACAGAAGCACAAAATCATGTCTGTAATAAATATCCGATCCATCGATACAAAATATTTCTTGTAATCCTTCAATACAAACGCGGCTTATGGACATGCTTCATTCGTTTGACCACAAATACAGCCACAATGGACTGCACAACTTTCTCACCTTTCAGACTAATATAACAACCTCTCACCTAACCCAGCCTGTCTTCTTTTTTTCAATAATTTGTCCCTACTTCCTTCCTGGAAGGCTACGTCCAACGAGCTAAGTTTAGACTAAATTCTAACACACATAATCTAATCGAAGTGGCGAGCTTCCAAGAAAACCCATTCGCCCTTCGATCCTGTCAAAAGTTTGGACAGCCTCAGCCGCACGATTCAGCTTAAGACACTTGGTCAGTGGGGTCCATCGCTGACAGTATATCTCTGAAAAAGGGACTTTCTAATTCGAAAACGCTGGCCTCCCCGGAATAGCAAACGTGGCCATGTCCCATTGGTTGAGCTCTTGGGCCCCACCATTCCTACTCCAAGAAACAGAGAAAGAGAGAGAGAGGGGCTCTGACGTCCTCCAGCACGCCGACCGTCACCCGTCCCGGCCATCACGAACTTAACGCGTCGGCCGCCTTCGACTGTTGACTTCCCCCCACTTCGAACTGACGGAATTGATGCGTCCTCCCCTCTTTAAAGTTTAAACCCTTCTTCTCTTCTCCTCTTCTTATTGTTCTCTTCTTGTAAGCTTCTTCCATGGCTTCCTCTCTTTCTCTTCTTCTTCTCTTCGCCGCCTCCGGCATCTTCCTGGCAATTGCCGGGTCCACCGCCGGAGCCACCCTCGGGCTCGACTTCCACCATCGCTTCTCCGACCGCGTGCGGCGGTGGGCGGAGGCCCACGGCGGGCTTCCTGGCGGCTGGTGGCCCGAGAAGGGCTCGGTCGAGTACTACGCCGCCCTCGCCCGCCACGACCGTACCCTCCGCGGCCGCGTCCTTGCCGGTGGCAGCGACCCCAACGAGGAGCTCTACTTCGCCGATGGCAACGCCACCTTCCGCATCAGCAGCCTGGGATTGTACGCCCCCTTCCTCCCTCCCTGATCTCTTCCTATGATTTTGTATGATTTAGAGTTTTAAAGTCGGGATTTTTATTTGTTTTTGAGCGATTAATCTGATGGGATTTTGTTTGGGACTAGCTTGCATTACGCGACTGTGGCGTTGGGGTCGCCGAACGTGACGTTTCTGGTGGCGCTGGACACGGGGAGCGATCTATTTTGGTTGCCTTGTGATTGCCGTAGCTGCGCTCCGACCTCTTCACCTGATTACGGAGTACGATTCTAGTTCTTATCCCCTTCACTTTCCAATTTAGATCTGATTTGAAGAAAGTTATGAAATTCTTATTAATATTTGTACTTGCGGACTCAGACGCAAGTTCTCGTTTTAAGTGTTGAATTTATTCGTTGGTTGGGTGAATGAGTGATTGGGGTTTGGAGATCTGGACGAATAAGATTGTATTTTGTTCATTGGTCCTCATGGTTTCGGTCGGGTTCAAATGTTGTGATTTACTGTTCAAATGAATTTATTTATTTATTTTAAGCTAAATGAAGTTTGGTACCATGGTTAGTCCATGTTTTGATTGATTAAATTGTAAAGTGTTAATAATTGAACTGGAGATGATAACAAAAGAGGGACAAAGAAGAGAAACTTTGGTGAAAAATGAGAATAGTGAACTTACCAAAAAGAAAGAGAGAGAGAGAATAGTGAAAATCTGGAAGAGTTATAATGAGTACTATTGTGGGAGGACGGTACCTTTAGTTTATATGGGATGGGGCTTTCTACCCGCCAACAACACCAGATGCCTAATTAACAGAAAGTAGATTGCTACTTTCTTCAGTGAAACGAAATTGTACTTGAATTTGTTTCTGCTTCATGCTAATATGCAATATGTTGTCCGATTCAGATTAAGTGACCCGGCTTTCCTATTGAATAGGACCGCTTTTTTTTCTTTCCCTTGCTGAAGATGTTCCTAGAAGCAAAGCCCATAAGTTGCTAATTTGCTAGTGGTTTGACCTTCTCGAACTATGACATTAACAAGTTCATTGTCCTATACCTATATTAAGTTTAGGTGGTAATGTTGTCCTCATTACAGTGCTTAAGTAAACAATTCTAAAGAGAATTGCAACTTAGTTGCTCTGATGGGAACTTTCTTTCTTTGTTCTATCTTTCTTTCTTCTTTTTTTTTTTCCTGAGAGAGAGGGATTGAGTGTAAAAAGATGGAAACATTACCCATCAATTTATGTCAAGGAGATATAAACGAGAAGAATGAAGTAGACCTGAAAACCCCAACAATGAGACCCAGAAAGCAGAAACCGACCAACCTCCAATCCAATGTTGTCATAAAAACTTGGATGCACGGTTGCCATCAGGAGAATGTGTGATCTTCATATCTAGCAGTGAAGGCTTAAAGCTTATGATCCCTTGGAATCAGACTAAACTTGTAAACTTTAATGTTTTGCCAACATTTGGAATATACTTTGGGGCATCAATTTCTAAGTATATCTCACCTAGATGTGTAACTACTAGTCGAGCATGTCTTCCTTATGACATTATCTGATGTAAATGATGGGTATGCTATGGTATCTTTAAAGAATACCTGTTGTTCTAATAATTATTGCTCATGTTTCTATTTTTAAGCAAAACCTTTTCTTTTCTTCTCTTTCTTTGTTATTTTTAAATCTTTTTTGTGCACCATGTCTTCATGTTATCAGTCTGCATGCATGTTTTGCATGACCCTTCTAGTGCGGAAATTTGTCTTTTGCCTCCTTTTTGCTACTTGTGCATTTATTCTATTGTGGGACAAGTTTTTTCTGTAAATCTGGGCATCTGCGATCTCATCTAGTGAACTTACATTGCAACAGAATATCAAGTTCGACATCTACAGCCCCTCTCAGTCATCAACAAGCAAAAAGGTTCCTTGCAATAGCAGTTTCTGTGAGCTGAAAAGCTCATGCTCTGCAGCAAATAGCAGTTGCCCTTATGTGGTTAAGTATGTTTCTGATAACACTTCATCTTCTGGGGTCTTAGTTGAGGACATTTTATACTTTAAAACAGAGGAGACTATTCCAAAAGTTGTTAAAGCACCAATCGTGTTAGGGTATGTCCGTCTTCTTACAACCTGCATACTATTTCAAGGTTTAGTACGATTAATTGATTTGGTATTTTTTTTCATCTCATGGGATCCTTTTCCCAATCCAATGATGCAGCTGTGGACAGGTTCAGACTGGTGCATTTCTGAACAGTGCAGCTCCTAACGGTCTGTTTGGGCTTGGCATGGACAAGGTATCTGTTCCTAATGTTTTGGCAAGTAAAGGATATGCTTCGAATTCCTTCTCCATGTGCTTCAGTAGTGATGGCTTGGGAAGAATCTATTTTGGAGATACAGGAAGCTCAGACCAGGAAGAAACTCCATTCGATGTTAATCACAGCCAGTAAGTGTTTTTGTTTTGTGTAACGCTGGTCATTTTTGCACTGTAGTTGGGAAGGAACTGGTTTTCATTTTTTTTCTTTCATTTTCTTTAATAAGCATGTTCATTTTCTTTTACTTTGTCAACATTGTTATCCAGCCCAACGTACAATATCAGCTTCATTGGAATGGAAGTAGGGAATAGTTCGATTGACGTGAATTCTAGTGCTATTGTCGATTCTGGTACCTCCTTCACATATTTGGCTGATCCAATGTATGCTAAGCTCTCTGAAAGTGTAAGTAATTTACCAGATAATGAAGTCAAACAGCTTCAGATCCTTGAAAAAGTATATATGTATAAATTCATAAACTTGTTTTTTCTTCTGTAGTTTCACGCACAGGTACAAGAGAAAAGGCACGAATCTGATGCGGATATCCCATTCGAGTATTGCTATGATTTGAGGTCATTATCATTTACTACAAACACATTCTATTTTAATAATCTTTTATACTTTGTCTAATGCATTTGTTGATGCCTGATGCAGTGCCAATCAAAATTCAGTCCTGCTACCTACAATAAATCTAACGACAAAAGGTGGAAGCCAGTTTCCAATAAATGATCCAATAATTTTAATTAACAGTGAGGTAAAGGATAGCAATGTTACAAATTTAGAAGCTTGGCAAACTATTACTAATTTTTGTTTTATTTTGTGATGTGCAGCAAAGCAGTTTTTATTGTCTAGGTATCGTCAAGAGTAGCAATCTGAATATTATTGGGCGTAAGTTCTTTCATGCTCCATTTTTACTAATATGTCGCAACAAGATTGCCTTAAGAAAAATCCGTATTTTTTTTCTGTTGGTTGCTGGCAAAATCGCTATCACAGGCTCTTTTCTATTTATAGAGATGCAGTTATTTTCAACTCTTCGGCTTATCATATGGGCCCTAGAGATGAATACAATTCTTACATCAAACCCTGTTACTTTTCCCTTTCTTTAGTGTCTTTCGACGCTAGAGGAATTTTGGAGGGTTGTTTCCTAGTTGCACGAGCTTATGCTATGGCCAATAGGAACCTCTCCTAACAATTGGTCTTTTGAGCTCCGAGTTTCATCATAGGCCCAGCCAAGATTTCTCAAAAATAGTTAAGAGGGATGACTCTAAGTTGGTGGTTGATCATAAGGATTTGCTTTTTTTTTTTGGAGCTTTCTTGACTCAGATTTTTGCTCAATAGTTGACCACAATATGAGGAAAAAAAAGAACTTGGATTGTGATGTGGTTTCTTTCTATTTTGTATTGCACCAATAGGCACTTGTAGACCGAACCTGACAAGAGGTCATATGCTCCATTTTATAATGCAGAAAATTTTATGACTGGCCTCCGCGTTGTCTTTGATCGTGAGAGACTGGTCTTAGGTTGGAAGGAGGCTGATTGTAAGTATACACTCACCTATAAGTTATAGAATGCATCAATATGTAGCAAACATTGATAACACTTGCCTTTGTATCATTCAGGTTATGAAGCTGAGGATTCCAGCACTCTCCCTGTTAACCGAAACCAATCATCAATCGCTCCTGCACCTGCTTTTGGACCAAACGGCTACAATCCGGAAGCCACAAAGCAGAGGGGGAACACCACTCAGGTCACAGTGTTGAGACCCTCCTCCAGCCATTCATCACATCTGAACTCCATGAAGAGTGTCTTGTTGATATCGATCGTGCTCTCTTTGGCCATTTAATGATTGTTTTCATCCCAGGCTGCTTTCAGCTCCTTGTCGAGTCTTCTTGGCCGCATACCATATAGCATGCATTTGTTTAGTTTCCATTTTGGGTCAGATGTACATCATACTACAGTTGGAGAGTTCTTCCATTTCATGTAATTGTTTTTCTATTTCATTTTCTTTGTTTCATATGTATTTTTTCATCATCCGGTTTATTTTGCACGCTGGATGTAGATATCGCAAATACTACCGGATGTGGAAAATGGCTACAAAATTGTTGTATTCAATAAATACATAAACAGATGAACTATAATCACATGGTGGCATTTAAACTTTTATAATTCTAGTAATCATCGCACATTAGTCTCCTGTGCTTGTCTGCTGCAAGCATACGAGGGCCTCATCTCGCTGAAGGGCCTCTTTTTGATTCTCTGGTAACCCATACGGTATAAGTGGTAGTTGATGGCTTGATGCTAAGGGAATCAAAATGGATTGAAATGAAAATTAAAATAGTTTATAATTAAAATCGGAATCAAAATATGATTTGAATATTAGAAAAAAAAAAATAGTAGAGATTGAAGTATATTTTTATTTTTTTAGAATTAAAATAAAAATAAAAATTATTTCAATCAAATAGTTGGATCAAGAGTCACATGCCCCATGTGGTGACCATGGTTAACGTCAACCATATATTGTGACCTTTCAACGACAAAACTGATATGTAACGTGGGGACTCCTTCGAGCGGTTATGCAGAATTAGAATATTGCCATCAATCAATGCAAAGAGTATTTGTTCTATGGTCTCAATCACATCAATGAATAATAACTTTAGAGATCTGATAATTATTAAATAATAACACTCTCTTTTTTGACAGCCATACTTCTTTATTTTTGTTTTCCTCCGGAACATCAGATTTATTAGATAAACAGCCGGAATCAAGAGACCCAAGGATGCATTAGAAAAGGTGGAGCGTAGCCACGGAGGTTTCATATGGTTGGTTGCATTTCAATGGTAGTTAGTGGTTGCATATTTATGCAAATGGTTAGAATATTGAAATGCAGAATATTGTTCCAGAGAGTGAATGTTATGAGCGTGCTTGGTTGGTTGTTGCTGAACTGTTGGAGGAAATTCAAAAAGAAAACTTAAAATTTTTTTCCAAGCATTTTAATATTATTTTTTAATTTTATCATTCAAATATTTATGATATTATTAATCTCTTCATTATTATATTTTAATTTCTGACTATTGACCTCTTAATTATAGGACCAGTAAAAGACTTATTTAATCATACTTTTATTTTCTGACCATTGGCCTTCTTATTAAAGATTTTAATAAATTAATAAAATTTCAAACAGTATCATATTGAATGGCTATAAAAGAACTTTTAAATAATCCATCTAAGCCTCTTCCCCTCTTTTGGCTTTTTTTTTTCAAATCTTTTCTCTTTGAGATCATTTTTGTGAATGCTGAAATTATTTCTATCAACTTCCTCCACGACCGTGGACGGAGGATTTCGATCATATTTTGGAATAGTTTTTACAATTTTTTTTCATAAAAAATGAAAATATGCTTTAAAACAATATTTCGTATGCTTCCATATTTGAATATTTTTATTTTTTGATGATTATGTAAATCATTTATAATTTTTTATAATAAAAATTTATTAATTTTATTTAGTTTCTAAATTATATCAAAAATTCTTAAGATCCTTTCCTAACGTTTATCGCTGCTCGAAGTTTTGAGATTATCATCGTTTTCGTAGCATTTTCAGAGGACACTTTAGCAAAACAGGTGAAAAATGTGCTACTTGTTCCGTTCTCCCTTCTTGGGTTTTGGCAGACGAACTGGGTTCTGGAGACATTGATGATCTTTGGAGGGCTTTTGTGCAAGTTGTTCCGGTGTTCATGTCTAAATTCTAATGTGACCGGTTAAGCAAGGGGTCACAAATGTGCGCCAAAGTGAAACTAAAACATCAATTTGCTGCTGATGGAACCTTGGAGAAGCTTTTAGATCCTCGCGATAAATATGCATATATCAAAACCTATTTCAACTAAATCAAGTTTGCTGAATTAGTAATCTACTTGATAGAATTATCCTCCAACCTTTGCAACTCAGGACATAAGTTGTTGAGCAGGGTTAGAATGAGTGAAAGGTCACTCAAACCCCAACCTTGCAAAGGATCAAAGCCAATAAGCTGTAATATGTTAACATAATCTGAACGAACTCTGCAATCTTTTTGGTTGGGGTAACTCGGTATTTATTCTAATAGTCGTATCCACTTGCATAGCAGGAGAAGTATTGGATTTGAGTGCAAAGAATTCAAAACAGTTTTGGACGATGATGATCGTAATAATAATATAAACGAGCCTCCCTTTCCTTTCCTCGGAAACAAATTTAAACAAAACAAAAAAAAGAAAAATCCTTTTTTGGTTGGGTTTGCCAAGTTGGGTTCTGGATGGGGAAATGGTCTTTTCAGGATTCAAGCGTGACACAACCCTAGAACATTTAGGAACTTCAACATAATGGTGAGTTTTTGAAATATTAATTTAAACATATTGCAATGCAATATTTTACAAAAAAAATAGTTTGTAGTTGTTATGTTAACATATCAATACATGTACTAATCATAATCACTTGAGAATATGTTTTGATTTAGGCAGATTGCATTATACAAATTAGAGTTGAGTAGATACTTTGAGTGGAGATTATTGGCAGATTTTATGCCAATTAGTCTTAAACTAGGCCAATTATTTCTTCATACGTTTCAAGATCTTGTTGAAATTTCAAAAACATTGTGAAAACAACATGCCACACGACATATTTACCGTATTATCAAGTATTATGAATAAAAAAAACACAATCTTTTGAATGTTCATCTTTCCTCACTTGTTTTACGTAATCTTAATGGGCATTTAACTAATGTTTTATTTCCGGATTTTCTTATAACTCCATAAGTTTAAGATATTTATGTTCTTCCCTCGTTGACATGGCCAAATTAGGCACCAGGAGACAAACTCTAACGTACGCGCCGGTCCAACCCAAAAGTCCAGGTTTGTTTGAGTTTATTTCGGGTTCACTGGACCCACCTCACGGTCCTAGCCAGAAGTCCACCGGTCCAAAAGAGACAAAATATGGATCGCCGATGGCATCACTCATCATCATCCATCCGTTCGGCTGATCTACATCGTAGGTAGGTGACTTTGTAGGTATGGCTTGATGGTAATTGTATTAAATAACGAGGGCTATTTGGGTAAATTTGAACGAACCCTAGCCAAAGAAGACCAGTTCGCTCCCTCGCGGGCATCGTATAAAGCTCGGACTGTTGTGGAGGAGGGTTTTCAGGGCGGAAAAGAAAGAAACCAGCCGTAGAAGAGGGCGCGCGGAGCGAAGAAAGGTAAAAAAAACAGAAACTAAATTTTTTATAAAAAAAAATCTTCTTTGATCTTCCTCGTGTTCCGAGAAACCCTGGGTCTTCTGTCAGCCATGAAGCAATTCTGCTCCTTTTCTGGATCCTCCTCTTCACTTCCACTCTTTTGGCTCTAAGTTTCTCGCTTGGGCACTTTTCCCTCTATTTTATTAGATTTTTATATGATTTTCTTGAGTTTTCTATCGATTTGTTTCTTAGGATTTGATTTTTTTTTTTTTTTTTAAAAGTTTTTCTTCTTGTTCTTTTGCGTTTTTCCGCACGTAATAGGGATTTTTGGAAAGAACTAGTTTTTTTATTAAAAAAATAGTTCTTTTTCTGTATTTTCTTTGACTTCTTTGTTGTGGTGACGTTTATGTTTTTTTCTTTTTTTGGTCGCTTTTTTTGCATAACGTATTTGCATTGTAGGTGCATCATCCAATCGGATAGTTCGTGGTTCCACATGTATGGCACACGTGTGGAACCGCCAGCATCAGATGATGGTGCAATATGATGCGGAGGGGACGTCGGTAGGGAAGACCGCACGAAAGATGCATTTCTTTTTTAGAGTGCTTGTGAGGCGGTCGAACATCATTCCTATAGAGCCCAGAGACTGACGTTTGATAGATGCTACCATCAGAAATCGGATATGGAAGGAGATATGGGTAAGTACATGCATCTTAATTATATTTATGCATTTTATATTTTTACACTATATATGTTTGATTAGAATAATTTTGTAATTGATTTTTGATAAATTTGTACAGAGGAGGTATGACTTTTTCGATCACGAGAGGGCTCGAGATGCCAGATTGAAGAAGATCGGAGAGTTATACCAGGATTACAAGGTCAAGCTCCACAGAGGATGGCTCGAGCACCGACGAGATACTCTGGAGGAGCTTATTCCTTGGATATAGGACTGTCCTCCGAGTCAATGGGAGAGGATTGTTAGACACTAGAGGAGCCAGGAGTTCGAGATAAAATTCTTAACTTTTGAATTTTTTTATACGCTTAAAATTTTATTTAAATATTTTTTAAATATTTATTATTTATTTGAATACTTGTTAGGCTACCTCTCGTCAAAATCGGAAGAACCGTGCAACCCAGAAGTATACGCACACTCTAGGCCGCGAGTCTATTGCCAGTCGTATGCATAGAAAGGTAATTAATTTTAAATCTTACTAGATAAATTAAATTTATATTTTTTATCATCTTTCTGATAAATTTATTTTTTGTTATAACTGATGAGAGATGGAGTGATGCCTAGCCATAGCGAGATCTTCCGATCCAACCGCACGGACAAGACGAGCAGGCCGATGAATGCCGTGATCGGGCATATTTTTATAAATATTAAATATATTAGTATATATGATTAGTATTATAGTATTTCTTATAAAATTTTATTTTAATTTATAATTACAAGATCAATTAGATGTGCTCGCGAGCGAGGGCTCGGATACCTCTGGCCCCATGACCATCTATCTCAGGTCTTGGGGCCTAAGCACTCTGAGAGGATTCGATGCAGGCCCGGACACACATCGACGAGCTGCTGGTCCGAGGCGAGCTTCTCCTCACAGACTTCCGATGTCAGGAGGAGCTTGAGGAGGCATTGGCATGAGCAGATCATGCTGCGACGTAGGCAGATCGGGCTGAGAAGCGTGCATCTCATCTGGAGGACATTGTGAGAGACATGATGTCGACGCTCAGCATACATTTTGGAGTCACAGGCTTCGAGGATATGTTGGCCCGTATTCTAGGTCCAGCTCCGGCTCCGACTCCAACTCCAGCTTCGGCTCTCGGTGATGACAACGACGACGAGGATGTAGATTTAGAAGACTTTTGATGTATTTTATTTTTTAAAAAAATATTATAATAAATTTTATTCGATAATAAAATTTTAGCATTTCAGAATAATTTTTATGTTTATTATATTTTCTTATGTTATATATCTGTATTTATCAGATAAAATATATAAAAAAATAAAAATTTTATTTTTTTAATTATTTAAGATCTACAACAGTGATTTTATAATCACTGTCATATCTATGCTAACCACTGCCATAGATCCGGTGCCAACCGCTACACTAGATCTATGGCAGCGGTTAAAAAATTGCTGCTATAGATTACCTATGGCAGTAGTTATGTAACCGCTGCTATAGATATCCTATGACAGCGATTACATAACCACTGCGATAGGTCGATCTATTGCAGCGGTTTATAAACCGCTGCAATAGGTAATATATGGCAGCGGTTCTAACAACCACTGTCATAGAGCTACGACGACGATCGTAGTGGCAACGGTTAGAAAACCACTACCATAGTTTATGGCAGTGATTTTTTGGGCTACGATAGTGATTTGCTATGGCAGTGGTTATAAACCACTATCGTAGTCTTTTTTTGTAGTAGTGAGGATGTCATAATATTGTCAAAACTATCTTCAGGAGGCCTTTAACCAACAATATGTCATAAATTTGACCTACGATGTCATAATTTTGATCTATAATATCATAAAAACTTCAAAACCGATATCTGAATGATGTTTTTATTATGATATTAAAGTATAATATCATAATTTTGAAGCATAATATCAGTTTTGTCAAAAGAACCTTTGATAGGCCTTTTACCAAAAAATATCATAATTATGATCTACGATGTCAGAATTTTGATCTATAATGTCATAAGATACAATAAAATCATCTCCTGCTAGGAAAGTCTTTTCATTATATTAATATATCATGTCATTACTTTGACAGAGAATATCATAATATTGTCAAAACTATCTTCGTAAGATCTTTTACCAACAAGATATCATAATTTTGACTATTAATATCATATTTTTAATTTATAATATTATAATTTTGATCTAAGATGTCATAAAAATGTCAGAACCCAATTCTGTGAAAAAATTATGACATCCTAGTCAAACACAATGTCATAACTATGACATAAAATATCATAATAATGTCAAAAACTATATTCAAAAAATATTTTTACTACATGATATCATAATTTTTACCTAAAATGTCATAGTTTTGAACTCCTATCATAATAATGGTTACAACTTTCATCCGATAGAGTTTTGCATACAAAAAGTCATAATGTTAACCTACAATATCATAATTGTGATATTAATGTCATAATTATGACATAAAATGTCATAATTATGACATAAAATGTCATAATTCTACATTCAGATTTGCTTCTGTTCTAGGATGTCTTAATTTTGATCATTACTGTCATAATTTTAATCCTTAATGTTATAATTCTGCATCCAAAAATATTTGCTATATCGGATATCATAATTTTGATCCTTAATATCATAATATAGACTCTTAATATCACAAATTATAGCCTAGGATGTCCTAACATTGTCAAAACTACATTTGGAATGCCTTCTACCAATATGATGTCATAATTTTGACATACTATATCATCATTTTGACATAGGATGTAATAAAAATATCAAAACCCAAGATTAGATGGTTTTTTTTCTTAATATTAACATATCATATCATAATTTTAAAACAGAATATCCTAATATTGTCAAAACAACCTTCAGAAGGAAATTATGATAATAGAATGTCATAATTTTGACCTACAATATCATAAGTTTGATCTGGAATGTCATAAAAATATCAAAATCATCTCCTGAAAGCTGATTTTATCATAATATTAAATTATCATATCATAATTTTATTGTTAAAACTATCTTCGAAAGATGGTTTAACCAACAGAATGTCATAATTTTAACCTACGATATTATAATTTTTATTTTCTATGCTATAAGAATGTCAAAACCGACACCTAGATGATGTTTTTGTTATAATATTAAAATATAATATCATAATTTTGATCTTTAATATCATAATTTTGGTACAGGATGTCATAATTCTACATTCGGAGATATTTTTATTCCTGAAATGTCATAATTTTGATCCTTAATGTCATAATTCTGCATTCAAAAATATTTCTATTCCAGGATGTTATAATTTTGATCATTAATGTTATAATTCTACGTTTGGAGATGTTTCTATTCCTAGATATCATAATTTTAATCCTTAATATCATAATTTTGATGCTTAAAGTCATAATTTTGATCCTTAACCTCAAAACTTTGCGTTCGGGGATATTTTTATTCCAGGATATCATAATTTTGATTCTTAATATCATAATTCTGCGTTCGAAGATATTTCTGTTCCAGGATGTCATAATTTTGATCCTTAATGTAATAATTTGATCCTTAATGTCATAATTCTGCATTCGGGGATGTTTCTGTTCTAGAATGTTATAATTTTGATCCTTAATGTCATAATTCTACGTTCGGAGATCTTTCTATTTTAGGATGTCATAATTTTGATCTTTAATGTCATAATTTGGCGTTCGACCATCTTTCTATTCTAAGATATCATAATTTTGATCCTTAATGTCATAATTTTGATTCTTAATGTTATAATTCTGACTTCGAGGATGTTTCTATTTTAGGATGTCATAATTTTGATCCTTAATATCATAATTCTACATCCGAAAATATTTGCTATGTCGGATGTCATAATTTTGATCCTTAATGTCATAATATAGACTCTTAATGTCATAATTTTGACACATGATGTCATAATTCTGTGTTTTGAGATATTTCTCTTCTTGGATATCATAATTTTGACCATTAATGTCATAATTCTGTGTTTGATTTTATTTCTATTCCAGGATGTCATAATTTTAACCATTAATCTCATAATTTTATTTTCATTTTAGGATGTTATAATTTTGACCTACAATGTCATAATAATGACAAAATTATAATGTTAAGGGTCAAAATTATGACATCCTAGAATAGAAATATCAAGAAACACAGAATCATCTCAGAATCATCTCCGATGTCATAATTTTGGAAGGCATTTTACCAACTGAATATCTTAATTTTGACCTATAAACTCATAATGACATGCTATATTTTGGACCTTATTCGTCATTATGATTAGTCAAAAACTATTCTGAGTAGAAATCATGACATCAGAATTTAGTATATGACTTTCGATAGGATTTTATATGACATGCACTTTTAAAACTGAAAAAAGAAATCCCATTTGAATATGCCTAACGCATTAACTTCGTTTAACTGTCAAAGAAGCTGTTGTATTAAAAGAACTGCAAAAAAGTTGTAATAAAGAATCAATAAACGATATTTTACTTTTTGATGGAAGGAACATATTGATTGGATGGGATAATAAAGAATCAACAATCTCGATCGCGTAATGGTTCCTATGGACTAAACCTTCGACACCCAGAGGCATAGAAAATGGAAGAAAAAAAGAAAAATACAGCATTCGACGCTCAGGAAACATGAGAAGAAAGAGAAATACAACCCTCGAAATGTCTAACCAGAATGTAAAATACTACAACCATTTTGTTTTGGAGAAAAAAGATAATTTCATCATGTAAAATTTGAAAAACATATTATTACATGCATTAATACGTTCGGTGATGGAACCCTACCCCCGCCCCTATTTTCTTTGCACCATCAGAAGCCTAATTGAACGAAAAAAGATAGCCATCGCGTCAAGCCACGAGAGCTCCAGCTGGACCAATCGAAAGTCACGGTGTATTCCACATCAAAATTTTTTCACCGCAGGCAATGTACAAAATATTACCCATATTTATAAGAAAAATACTTTGCTCATCAAGCCCATGCTCACCACGGGCAATGTGAGCTTCCATGCTCACCATCCGCTCGTGATGATTGACTCACAAATGGGCCAGATGAAAAAAAAGTATGATGCCCATAAAAAAAAAGAAAATTTCCCCACCAAGCCTGTGCATACATGAGCCGAGCCAACCACCGTAGGCACTGAGTGCAAAAGTTAGCAAAAAATAAAGCAAGAAATATATGCTGATACAAGAAGAAATAGCCTTTAAAAGAAAGTTTTGTTCCATTGTATACCATAAACACATTCTCCTCATATAACATGCAAAAAAAAAAAAAAAAAAATTATATCATTTTAATATATATATATATATATATATATATAT
>QRFJ01000388.1:616206-714053 GCA_006176705.1 Cocos nucifera | reverse complement strand
TTCTTAAGATCCTTTCCTAACGTTTATCGCTGCTCGAAGTTTTGAGATTATCATCGTTTTCGTAGCATTTTCAGAGGACACTTTAGCAAAACAGGTGAAAAATGTGCTACTTGTTCCGTTCTCCCTTCTTGGGTTTTGGCAGACGAACTGGGTTCTGGAGACATTGATGATCTTTGGAGGGCTTTTGTGCAAGTTGTTCCGGTGTTCATGTCTAAATTCTAATGTGACCGGTTAAGCAAGGGGTCACAAATGTGCGCCAAAGTGAAACTAAAACATCAATTTGCTGCTGATGGAACCTTGGAGAAGCTTTTAGATCCTCGCGATAAATATGCATATATCAAAACCTATTTCAACTAAATCAAGTTTGCTGAATTAGTAATCTACTTGATAGAATTATCCTCCAACCTTTGCAACTCAGGACATAAGTTGTTGAGCAGGGTTAGAATGAGTGAAAGGTCACTCAAACCCCAACCTTGCAAAGGATCAAAGCCAATAAGCTGTAATATGTTAACATAATCTGAACGAACTCTGCAATCTTTTTGGTTGGGGTAACTCGGTATTTATTCTAATAGTCGTATCCACTTGCATAGCAGGAGAAGTATTGGATTTGAGTGCAAAGAATTCAAAACAGTTTTGGACGATGATGATCGTAATAATAATATAAACGAGCCTCCCTTTCCTTTCCTCGGAAACAAATTTAAACAAAACAAAAAAAAGAAAAATCCTTTTTTGGTTGGGTTTGCCAAGTTGGGTTCTGGATGGGGAAATGGTCTTTTCAGGATTCAAGCGTGACACAACCCTAGAACATTTAGGAACTTCAACATAATGGTGAGTTTTTGAAATATTAATTTAAACATATTGCAATGCAATATTTTACAAAAAAAATAGTTTGTAGTTGTTATGTTAACATATCAATACATGTACTAATCATAATCACTTGAGAATATGTTTTGATTTAGGCAGATTGCATTATACAAATTAGAGTTGAGTAGATACTTTGAGTGGAGATTATTGGCAGATTTTATGCCAATTAGTCTTAAACTAGGCCAATTATTTCTTCATACGTTTCAAGATCTTGTTGAAATTTCAAAAACATTGTGAAAACAACATGCCACACGACATATTTACCGTATTATCAAGTATTATGAATAAAAAAAACACAATCTTTTGAATGTTCATCTTTCCTCACTTGTTTTACGTAATCTTAATGGGCATTTAACTAATGTTTTATTTCCGGATTTTCTTATAACTCCATAAGTTTAAGATATTTATGTTCTTCCCTCGTTGACATGGCCAAATTAGGCACCAGGAGACAAACTCTAACGTACGCGCCGGTCCAACCCAAAAGTCCAGGTTTGTTTGAGTTTATTTCGGGTTCACTGGACCCACCTCACGGTCCTAGCCAGAAGTCCACCGGTCCAAAAGAGACAAAATATGGATCGCCGATGGCATCACTCATCATCATCCATCCGTTCGGCTGATCTACATCGTAGGTAGGTGACTTTGTAGGTATGGCTTGATGGTAATTGTATTAAATAACGAGGGCTATTTGGGTAAATTTGAACGAACCCTAGCCAAAGAAGACCAGTTCGCTCCCTCGCGGGCATCGTATAAAGCTCGGACTGTTGTGGAGGAGGGTTTTCAGGGCGGAAAAGAAAGAAACCAGCCGTAGAAGAGGGCGCGCGGAGCGAAGAAAGGTAAAAAAAACAGAAACTAAATTTTTTATAAAAAAAAATCTTCTTTGATCTTCCTCGTGTTCCGAGAAACCCTGGGTCTTCTGTCAGCCATGAAGCAATTCTGCTCCTTTTCTGGATCCTCCTCTTCACTTCCACTCTTTTGGCTCTAAGTTTCTCGCTTGGGCACTTTTCCCTCTATTTTATTAGATTTTTATATGATTTTCTTGAGTTTTCTATCGATTTGTTTCTTAGGATTTGATTTTTTTTTTTTTTTTTAAAAGTTTTTCTTCTTGTTCTTTTGCGTTTTTCCGCACGTAATAGGGATTTTTGGAAAGAACTAGTTTTTTTATTAAAAAAATAGTTCTTTTTCTGTATTTTCTTTGACTTCTTTGTTGTGGTGACGTTTATGTTTTTTTCTTTTTTTGGTCGCTTTTTTTGACAAATTTTTGGTGTGTGGAAAGATGGATCGGTACCGGAGGGTGGAGAAGCCGCGGGAGGAGACGCCAACTAATGAGAATGAGATCCGTGTTACAAGTCAAGGGAGAATGCGCAACTACATCACATATGCCACCAGCCTGCTTCAGGTGAACGCCATTTATAGAACAAAATCTTTCCTTGTGGCTTTTGTAACGTCACCTTTATTTCGCTCTTGTCTCATTGCTTATAGTTGTAATTTGTGAAGTTTAACAGGTGGTATAGATTTTGCATTTGTTTAGGATAGGCAAGTGTGAGGATGGGAGGTTGTTTTGATTCGCTAGCCATGTCCAGAAAATGCTGTTAAGTGTGAGAACTTGTGATGCAGTTGATTTCTGATTTTCAGAAGCATGTTTTAGTCACAAAATTAAAACTTGTTTTTTATTTCAGAAGAAAAAACTTGGGTATTTCTATTTAAGGATATTTTTAATCATGCAATGGCCCATTTAAGGATATTTTTAGGAGCCATCTATTTATATGCTATTTTGCAACCCTGTTCAACCTCAAGTGAACGCTCTTCTTATTTAAAATATAAGCAACATACTATTTAAGCAGATGCTTGTGGAAACAGAAACATATGAATTTATTGCTGCTGCTGCTGTTGTCTAAGAAACTGTTACTCTTAATGGTGAGATGAGGCTTTATAAAATGATATGTTGGTTCAGTGAGGCTATAATCAATTAATTATTGAATAACTCCACTGAAATAATAAACTGCGAGAAACTAAAGTCAAAGCAAAAGGCATTTTCCTTATGAAGGGAGACTATTAATGACGTGGACACCATGTGCATCTGAGTTGTCTAGGTATTCATCGGGAAGTCCATTTCTGTTTTCCTAAAAGTGACGCCTGATACAAGAATAGTGTATAGCAATACAAGAACTCTAAGTCCAGCTATTTTTTGGTATGATGATGCCTTTTTTGCACTGTCATGTGGATGACAATGCTAGACTTTATTAAACCTTTTGTACTCGTCCTATAGTTTGATATCTGACCTATGGGAGTATTTTCAGTGAGGAAAGATCATAAACATTTTCCAGTTCACATAGTTACAAAATTTTGTAGTGAAATAAAAGAGGGGGAAATGTGAAACCAGAGGAGTTATTGAAATGAGGTGGACATATTCTGTTCATGTCATTTAAATGTTTATTCTGAAAAGAAAAATCTTTGTGTTAATGAAAAAGATTCAAAGCAGAAAGGAAAAATGAGGTAGACATGCTCTGAAAAATGTGGTAAATTCAATTTGTATTGAGGGAAATGTGTGTCTACAGCTGCTACAGGAATGATGTGAACATTCTCACTTTGTATCATTTAATGTTTACAATGGAAAAAAAATATGTTGGCCTAGATAAGAAAAATGTTCGAATTTTTGCATCATTGGAATGCAGGTTCTCTTGTCCTATCATATGAATGTTGCATATGACAAACTAACTGAATTCTGGTAATCAGGTGTCTTTGTCATGCATCCAGACCATATCTAATCTGATAAGTGGTTTTGGATCATGCCAGTGAGTGCGGTATAGGTAAAAGGAGCTGGTACAGAACAGCCTTCTTTATAAGGTTCGAAATGGTGAACTGACATGGAGTAGACCGATGATCCTGTAGTTATTTGGTCGGCTGTAGAAACAAAAAGCTTGCATGTGCTCCCCCTAAACTATAACTGGTTCCATCTCTCTCCAAACCTAATGTGGGTAGTTTCCCATCATAGGGATTTCTATCTATAGATTGAGCCATTACCGATGAGTATGTGTCAGCACAAATTGAATAGGATAGATCCTCTGCAACATTAATTGACCTTTTTTTATTTGGCAACAGTCAAATGTGAGATGCATGCAACAGGCAGATGTGCTCTTAGGATGACTCCATGGTGATATACTTTCATGGATGTAATTGCACCTTTAATCCTCCAAAGAAAACTCTTTCATGAATCTTCATGGTGGAAGGAACGACTTTGCTTTTCTGTGCATGGGCAGACTGATAGATACAGATAATTAGCTATGCTAAGAGTACCTATCATTTTCCTTTAATGCTGCAAGTTCATAGTTTCATTCTTTTCTGTTGATTATGTTGCCTTCTGATTTGTTGCATATTTATTTTCAAGGAGAAAGGTTCAAATAAAATCATCTTCAAGGCAATGGGAAGAGCTATCAACAAAACTGTCATGATTGTGGAATTGATAAAGGTAATGTTCTGATCTTTTTATTCATTTGAATGATTAAATCAATCCTTGGTTTCTCAAAGAATTCTTTTGATCTGTCAGCAAATTGATCCTTGGTCATCTTTCTTCCTTAGAACCGATGTACATGTTGTGATTGGTGATTGTTCCGACTTATTGTTGTTGTAATATACTGGTGATGCAGAGAAGAATTGTTGGTCTCCATCAAAATACTGCTATTGGATCTATCGACATAACTGATACATGGGAACCATTAGAGGAAGGCCTACTTCCGTAAGAAGACCTAATTCTTATTTTGAAAATGGAAGATTGCTTGCATATAGACATTTTTGGACATGTAGCATGGAGTTTAGATTTTGCTAGTCATTTGGATGTTTGAATCTGTCTGGTCTGTTTCTGACAGTAATCTGTTTTCATAGGCTTGAGACCACTAGGCATGTGTCTATGATCACTCTAACTTTGTCCAAGAAGGAGCTTGATACATCCTCTGTTGGGTGAGTGTGAAAAAGCTTCTGTTTTCCCTTCTACAGCACTAGAGCAGGCACTTCAAGTTTGGTTAAACTAGGTGCAAGCTCTCATTGATTGCAAAATTTTAATCAAGAAAATTGTATATGCTTTTTTTTTTTTTAAAAGAACTGTTTTTGCTGGACTAGAGATCTTTTGAATTTCAACATGTGATCTACTGCACTTTTCCTGTTGCTTCAATTATTTTCCTCCCCTTTTGATGCGTGAATCTAAAATAGGTAAAAATGGTTCCTTGCAATTGTTTTGCTACCAAGTGCCATCTTAGATCTTATGTGTTATCCTTCTTCTCAGGAAGCCGCACTCATTTTCAGAAAATTAATTCATAGCATCTTATTCTAAGTTGATAAGCCGTGAAGCATAGTTTGTTTATGGCTGATGTATATATCCTTTTGTCCTGGCCAAGTTATCAAATTGGCACCCCATTATCGTTGCTTGTTTTCCATTTTTCGTATATTAGAGTATTTTCTCCATCTTTTAGCTGAACTGCGTTCATGAATCTGAAAGCAAAGTAGTGAGCAGAAACTGAGGAAACCTGTCTATTAGCACATGAAAAATCCACATCCAATCAACTCATTTCTTATAATGGAACTGCATAATTGATCATTCGGTGGGTTGGCTATTTTGACTACTTTGCTGGTTTTCAATTGGAACTCCATTTTTGCCTTTTTACTATGTGTTTTCTGACTTTATGAAGTGGCTAGAAATAGCATAGTTTTCGCTTTTGTTGAGAAGCTTCTTGACATCAGCCTGTGGAGATCATCATTGTTTACACGCACACCAAAGTGATCTAATTGAAGTGAATGATAATTTTTCTACATCAAAAAAAAAAAAAATCGGTTAAGGGACTTGCTAATCTGGATTGCTGTGCTATAATTGCATGGTCTAGGTGAAGACATGCCACAAATAAATAGACTGACATAATGATGCTTATCTAAAAACAACATCAGGTGCCTTCTATGTTAAGCATTAATACTATTGCTTACCATCATACTGGTTTCATATGCGCAGAAGATCTGGATTTAAAATTAAATGTTTTCCTATTCTATCAAGTTAGATTGCATATGGTTGGAAATAAGAAATGATTCTAATCTTAGATATTTGTTGTGAGTACAGTGAGCTTCTGAAGGTGGCTATAGTGATGGTCAACTATGGTGAAGCTTTTTTCTTTTTGTTTTTTCACTAAAAAAGGGTGCTTACATTCAACTTCTGAGAGTTGATTGTGGAACATTTTTTACTTGAAACCATTTCTTGAAAGTAAGAGGAGAATATATAATCTACATGTTGGGTTCTTGTTTTGGCTGCAGGTTATTGTCTAACCGCTGGATCTTTTTAATGTCTAGGAATTTCTTCTTGTGGAGCTGTGTTTGAGTGCTACATTAATATCCAAATTTGTGCCAAGTGATGATACCTAGGGATAAATCAAGGGGTCTAGGTAACATAAGATGTAATTTAGATGCATTGATTACCAGGCATACATTTAAATGCTTGGGGGCATCCTTTGCCTGCTTTCATGATATCAAAAGCTGTGTAAATATCTTTAATTGTTTGCCTAAGCTGAATGTAACATATCCAAGTGCATCCTGGTCTTCAGTCCGACATTGATAAAAGGGGTAGAATAGAGAGTGAATACATGAGTAACATGCGCCTCTCTATATGATGTATGTGCTTCACTTGATGTTGGCCCACTTGTGACGTCATATGAGTTGCCTAAAGACATGAAGCTAGGCTAGTTTGTAATAATCTCCTTTTAATAACGTTTCAATTTTCTGTATGATCTGTAGCACCATGTCCAAATCATGAACTTTATTTCTCCCGGTCCTCTTTGTTCAACCTACTACCTGAGATGACACCTCAATTTTACACGCAGAGGCTAACATAATCCTTTGTTCTCTTTGCTGCATCCTAATTCAATCAATAACATTTTACTTGATTTGTGACTCCTAGCACCAAACCTGCAATCAAATAAACAGAATCATGAAGTGATACTCTTCACCATATCTTTCTTGCAAATGGAGTATCTTCCAGAGTTTCTGAAAGAGAAGCGGATCCTCACTTTTCCTGGGGCCAATAAGACTTTCTGCTTCCCTATGTTTGCACTCTACTGAAGTCATATATAACCCGAGTGGATTCTCGAATGAGTCACTAGGTAACCACAAGTGATGGCTACCTGAAATTTTTTAAATTGGAACTATTCTTGCAATTCTTGGGAAAGCACTGAATAATTAAAACAAAAAGAAGATATCTTCTAACACCTTGCATGCATGTTTTCTCTTCATGTTTGTTAGTCATTCTTTGCATCATGTGGTTACGTAAAGATTTATCATCCTGTTTTCCTGTTGAAATTCTGAACAATACCCTTTTTTACTTTTGTTATTGGATGCCATGAAAAAAATTTAATTGCTTACCATTACTTTTACCAGGTATCAATCTCCTTTACCCACAGATCAGGTGAAACAATTACCTGAATTTGACTATGAAGGAGGTAAATTTGCAATCCACTGGGTTTTACGAGTTTTTTTTTATTATTTATTATTTATTTATTTTTTATGCTCATTTTTATTAACATTTTGTTTACAATGCAGAGGGCTTACCTGCTGGTCGAGGTAGAGGCCGCAGTGATCGTGGCAGAGGGAGGGCTCGTGGTAAGTTTGATGATATGGAAATGGGTCTCTTTGTTTAGCTTTCCTTCATTATATTTAGTATTTACAAGTTATGCTTAGGAAATGGCACCATGGACTATGGTGATGGAGGGTGGGATAATAGAGGTCGTGGATATGGTAGAGGTGGATATCCCCGTGGCAGGGGCCGTGGCTTCCGGAGTCGTGGCAGAGGTGGCGGGTATGGTGGCCGTTTTGATTATCAGCAAGAAATGGGTGGCTATAACGGTGAGGCACCCATTGGCATCCAGGGCCGAGGTATGTCATTGCTTCAGCTCTTTTCTTGGGTAAAAACCTTGAACCATGCATTCAAATGTATACCTTGAGTTGCATGAATGGATTGGTCCTTTAGTCTTGAGGAAGATTCTAAACCTAATAATCAAGTATTGTGAACACCACCTTGGATGGATCAAGAGCATCCAGATAATTTTGGTTTGATCTGGTCTTCGTTATATTTTTTCCCCGCTGTTTGGATGTGATAAATTCCAACTCCATCTATTCTTTTGATGGTTTAACCGTGAAATAGATGTGAATATTGGGGCAACAAGATGGGATATATATCTTGCTCTGGCATTAAGCTGGTATTAAGGGTGCAAGCTTTTCGTTGTTTGAGCTTGTTATTTATACATCTAAGGTCATTTGGTTGCAGGTCGTGGTCGTGGGAGGGGACAAACCCGAGGAAGGGGACATGATTCTAGATCGAATGGACCGATCCATGCAGGGGTTGATGGAGTGTAACTGGATCACAGTTCAAGCAAAATTTCTTCTTGATGACTTGTTGGATGCCTGCTCCTTTACAAAGGCTTGTCGTTTGTCCTTTGCTTATAGATTAATGATAGTGTGTGTAAGCTGTCGTGCCATGGACTGGCAGTGGTATCTTTATGATTATGTAGGCTTAGTAGCTGTTCCATTTTAAATTCTTATTAGATTCAACTAATTGTAGGATTCAATAATTAGAGCAGTACATTCTTTTATTTTTCAAAGGCTGGCTTGATGAAGTATACTGATGTTATCAATCTCTTACTAATGATTCCCAGATGTTGGCTGTCTGTATAAGTATGTGTTTTTCTCTTCATTAATATATATATATATATATATATATATATATATATATATATATATAGAGAGAGAGAGAGAGAGAGAGAGAGAGAGATGGATTTGACTTTGTTCGATCAGATTTTATTCTATATCTGATCAAAAATTTGATCGTTCTTCAAAAATAAGTATGATTGAAAAAAAAAGACATCTTAAAAAAAAAATTAGAAAAAAAAATTTGTTGAAAAAAAAATTTTTTAAAGAAAAAATGTAAGAAAAAAAAGAGGGAAGGTGTTTTTGTTTTTTTTAATATTTTTTTTCAGCATTTTTTCAATGCTCACAGGAGCTTGTAGGCTTCTTTTTTTTTTTCAAATTTTTTTTTAAGTTTTTTTTTTTTTGGGTCTGATGGCATTTTTAGGCCAAAAAAATTGATTTTTTTTTTTCCAGGGCAGTTGCGTTAGTTTTTTTTTTTAGGTTCAGAAATTCAATTGGATATCGATATATATATATATATATATATATATATATTAAAATGATAATTTTTTTTTTTTTTTTTTTTTGCATGTTATATGAGGAGAATGTGTTTATGGTATACAATGGAACAAAACTTTCTTTTAAAGGCTATTTCTTCTTGTATCAGCATATATTTCTTGCTTTATTTTTTGCTAACTTTTGCACTCAGTGCCTACGGTGGTTGGCTCGGCTCATGTATGCACAGGCTTGGTGGGGAAATTTTCTTTTTTTTTATGGGCATCATACTTTTTTTTCATCTGGCCCATTTGTGAGTCAATCATCACGAGCGGATGGTGAGCATGGAAGCTCACATTGCCCGTGGTGAGCATGGGCTTGATGAGCAAAGTATTTTTCTTATAAATATGGGTAATATTTTGTACATTGCCTGCGGTGAAAAAATTTTGATGTGGAATACACCGTGACTTTCGATTGGTCCAGCTGGAGCTCTCGTGGCTTGACGCGATGGCTATCTTTTTTCGTTCAATTAGGCTTCTGATGGTGCAAAGAAAATAGGGGCGGGGGTAGGGTTCCATCACCGAACGTATTAATGCATGTAATAATATGTTTTTCAAATTTTACATGATGAAATTATCTTTTTTCTCCAAAACAAAATGGTTGTAGTATTTTACATTCTGGTTAGACATTTCGAGGGTTGTATTTCTCTTTCTTCTCATGTTTCCTGAGCGTCGAATGCTGTATTTTTCTTTTTTTCTTCCATTTTCTATGCCTCTGGGTGTCGAAGGTTTAGTCCATAGGAACCATTACGCGATCGAGATTGTTGATTCTTTATTATCCCATCCAATCAATATGTTCCTTCCATCAAAAAGTAAAATATCGTTTATTGATTCTTTATTACAACTTTTTTGCAGTTCTTTTAATACAACAGCTTCTTTGACAGTTAAACGAAGTTAATGCGTTAGGCATATTCAAATGGGATTTCTTTTTTCAGTTTTAAAAGTGCATGTCATATAAAATCCTATCGAAAGTCATATACTAAATTCTGATGTCATGATTTCTACTCAGAATAGTTTTTGACTAATCATAATGACGAATAAGGTCCAAAATATAGCATGTCATTATGAGTTTATAGGTCAAAATTAAGATATTCAGTTGGTAAAATGCCTTCCAAAATTATGACATCGGAGATGATTCTGAGATGATTCTGTGTTTCTTGATATTTCTATTCTAGGATGTCATAATTTTGACCCTTAACATTATAATTTTGTCATTATTATGACATTGTAGGTCAAAATTATAACATCCTAAAATGAAAATAAAATTATGAGATTAATGGTTAAAATTATGACATCCTGGAATAGAAATAAAATCAAACACAGAATTATGACATTAATGGTCAAAATTATGATATCCAAGAAGAGAAATATCTCAAAACACAGAATTATGACATCATGTGTCAAAATTATGACATTAAGAGTCTATATTATGACATTAAGGATCAAAATTATGACATCCGACATAGCAAATATTTTCGGATGTAGAATTATGATATTAAGGATCAAAATTATGACATCCTAAAATAGAAACATCCTCGAAGTCAGAATTATAACATTAAGAATCAAAATTATGACATTAAGGATCAAAATTATGATATCTTAGAATAGAAAGATGGTCGAACGCCAAATTATGACATTAAAGATCAAAATTATGACATCCTAAAATAGAAAGATCTCCGAACGTAGAATTATGACATTAAGGATCAAAATTATAACATTCTAGAACAGAAACATCCCCGAATGCAGAATTATGACATTAAGGATCAAATTATTACATTAAGGATCAAAATTATGACATCCTGGAACAGAAATATCTTCGAACGCAGAATTATGATATTAAGAATCAAAATTATGATATCCTGGAATAAAAATATCCCCGAACGCAAAGTTTTGAGGTTAAGGATCAAAATTATGACTTTAAGCATCAAAATTATGATATTAAGGATTAAAATTATGATATCTAGGAATAGAAACATCTCCAAACGTAGAATTATAACATTAATGATCAAAATTATAACATCCTGGAATAGAAATATTTTTGAATGCAGAATTATGACATTAAGGATCAAAATTATGACATTTCAGGAATAAAAATATCTCCGAATGTAGAATTATGACATCCTGTACCAAAATTATGATATTAAAGATCAAAATTATGATATTATATTTTAATATTATAACAAAAACATCATCTAGGTGTCGGTTTTGACATTCTTATAGCATAGAAAATAAAAATTATAATATCGTAGGTTAAAATTATGACATTCTGTTGGTTAAACCATCTTTCGAAGATAGTTTTAACAATAAAATTATGATATGATAATTTAATATTATGATAAAATCAGCTTTCAGGAGATGATTTTGATATTTTTATGACATTCCAGATCAAACTTATGATATTGTAGGTCAAAATTATGACATTCTATTATCATAATTTCCTTCTGAAGGTTGTTTTGACAATATTAGGATATTCTGTTTTAAAATTATGATATGATATGTTAATATTAAGAAAAAAAACCATCTAATCTTGGGTTTTGATATTTTTATTACATCCTATGTCAAAATGATGATATAGTATGTCAAAATTATGACATCATATTGGTAGAAGGCATTCCAAATGTAGTTTTGACAATGTTAGGACATCCTAGGCTATAATTTGTGATATTAAGAGTCTATATTATGATATTAAGGATCAAAATTATGATATCCGATATAGCAAATATTTTTGGATGCAGAATTATAACATTAAGGATTAAAATTATGACAGTAATGATCAAAATTAAGACATCCTAGAACAGAAGCAAATCTGAATGTAGAATTATGACATTTTATGTCATAATTATGACATTTTATGTCATAATTATGACATTAATATCACAATTATGATATTGTAGGTTAACATTATGACTTTTTGTATGCAAAACTCTATCGGATGAAAGTTGTAACCATTATTATGATAGGAGTTCAAAACTATGACATTTTAGGTAAAAATTATGATATCATGTAGTAAAAATATTTTTTGAATATAGTTTTTGACATTATTATGATATTTTATGTCATAGTTATGACATTGTGTTTGACTAGGATGTCATAATTTTTTCACAGAATTGGGTTCTGACATTTTTATGACATCTTAGATCAAAATTATAATATTATAAATTAAAAATATGATATTAATAGTCAAAATTATGATATCTTGTTGGTAAAAGATCTTACGAAGATAGTTTTGACAATATTATGATATTCTCTGTCAAAGTAATGACATGATATATTAATATAATGAAAAGACTTTCCTAGCAGGAGATGATTTTATTGTATCTTATGACATTATAGATCAAAATTCTGACATCGTAGATCATAATTATGATATTTTTTGGTAAAAGGCCTATCAAAGGTTCTTTTGACAAAACTGATATTATGCTTCAAAATTATGATATTATACTTTAATATCATAATAAAAACATCATTCAGATATCGGTTTTGAAGTTTTTATGATATTATAGATCAAAATTATGACATCGTAGGTCAAATTTATGACATATTGTTGGTTAAAGGCCTCCTGAAGATAGTTTTGACAATATTATGACATCCTCACTACTACAAAAAAAGACTACGATAGTGGTTTATAACCACTGCCATAGCAAATCACTATCGTAGCCCAAAAAATCACTGCCATAAACTATGGTAGTGGTTTTCTAACCGTTGCCACTACGATCGTCGTCGTAGCTCTATGACAGTGGTTGTTAGAACCGCTGCCATATATTACCTATTGCAGCGGTTTATAAACCGCTGCAATAGATCGACCTATCGCAGTGGTTATGTAATCGCTGTCATAGGATATCTATAGCAGCGGTTACATAACTACTGCCATAGGTAATCTATAGCAGCAATTTTTTAACCGCTGCCATAGATCTAGTGTAGCGGTTGGCACCGGATCTATGGCAGTGGTTAGCATAGATATGACAGTGATTATAAAATCACTGTTGTAGATCTTAAATAATTAAAAAAATAAAATTTTTATTTTTTTATATATTTTATCTGATAAATACAGATATATAACATAAGAAAATATAATAAACATAAAAATTATTCTGAAATGCTAAAATTTTATTATCGAATAAAATTTATTATAATATTTTTTTAAAAAATAAAATACATCAAAAGTCTTCTAAATCTACATCCTCGTCGTCGTTGTCATCACCGAGAGCCGAAGCTGGAGTTGGAGTCGGAGCCGGAGCTGGACCTAGAATACGGGCCAACATATCCTCGAAGCCTGTGACTCCAAAATGTATGCTGAGCGTCGACATCATGTCTCTCACAATGTCCTCCAGATGAGATGCACGCTTCTCAGCCCGATCTGCCTACGTCGCAGCATGATCTGCTCATGCCAATGCCTCCTCAAGCTCCTCCTGACATCGGAAGTCTGTGAGGAGAAGCTCGCCTCGGACCAGCAGCTCGTCGATGTGTGTCCGGGCCTGCATCGAATCCTCTCAGAGTGCTTAGGCCCCAAGACCTGAGATAGATGGTCATGGGGCCAGAGGTATCCGAGCCCTCGCTCGCGAGCACATCTAATTGATCTTGTAATTATAAATTAAAATAAAATTTTATAAGAAATACTATAATACTAATCATATATACTAATATATTTAATATTTATAAAAATATGCCCGATCACGGCATTCATCGGCCTGCTCGTCTTGTCCGTGCGGTTGGATCGGAAGATCTCGCTATGGCTAGGCATCACTCCATCTCTCATCAGTTATAACAAAAAATAAATTTATCAGAAAGATGATAAAAAATATAAATTTAATTTATCTAGTAAGATTTAAAATTAATTACCTTTCTATGCATACGACTGGCAATAGACTCGCGGCCTAGAGTGTGCGTATACTTCTGGGTTGCACGGTTCTTCCGATTTTGACGAGAGGTAGCCTAACAAGTATTCAAATAAATAATAAATATTTAAAAAATATTTAAATAAAATTTTAAGCGTATAAAAAAATTCAAAAGTTAAGAATTTTATCTCGAACTCCTGGCTCCTCTAGTGTCTAACAATCCTCTCCCATTGACTCGGAGGACAGTCCTATATCCAAGGAATAAGCTCCTCCAGAGTATCTCGTCGGTGCTCGAGCCATCCTCTGTGGAGCTTGACCTTGTAATCCTGGTATAACTCTCCGATCTTCTTCAATCTGGCATCTCGAGCCCTCTCGTGATCGAAAAAGTCATACCTCCTCTGTACAAATTTATCAAAAATCAATTACAAAATTATTCTAATCAAACATATATAGTGTAAAAATATAAAATGCATAAATATAATTAAGATGCATGTACTTACCCATATCTCCTTCCATATCCGATTTCTGATGGTAGCATCTATCAAACGTCAGTCTCTGGGCTCTATAGGAATGATGTTCGACCGCCTCACAAGCACTCTAAAAAAGAAATGCATCTTTCGTGCGGTCTTCCCTACCGACGTCCCCTCCGCATCATATTGCACCATCATCTGATGCTGGCGGTTCCACACGTGTGCCATACATGTGGAACCACGAACTATCCGATTGGATGATGCACCTACAATGCAAATACGTTATGCAAATATATAAGTATACAAATATTATATAAAAAATAAAATTGTGCTAATATAATAAAAATGTACACTCAGATGCTTGTGACAGTAGAGGCTCAGCTGTCGGTGGACTAGATGCCATCGATGGAGTAAATGCCATCGATGGAGGTCTCTGAGCAATCGATATCGAGGTGGATGGAGTATGCTCCAATTGCTCCTCGGATGCTGAACTGTGCGTAATCCATCAAGGGACAGAGGTGAAAGCTAGATGGCGTTTCGGTGCCATTGTGACCTGCAACGTTAATGAACATTAATCAATATAACATCGTGATATATCAAATTCTATTCGCTCGGAAGTCGAGCTGGCTTCATGCCTGAGATAGCCAGCTCCATGCCTGAGACATCTGGCTAGGGTCCTCCCCCAGTCGGCTCGATCACGACCCGAGCCGGCTCAACTGCATATCCAAGCTGGCTCAGCTGTGTGCCATCCCCTCGATCACTCCCTCTCTCTCTCTTTCGATCTCACTCGTTGGCGACGGCGGCGAGGCTGAACCCCTTCCTCCTAGCTTTTCCATCTCTCAATCTTCCTCTCTCCCTCTCTAGATCTCCCTCGTCGACGAGGTCGGACCCCATCCCTCCCTCTCTCACTCTCTCGATCTTCCTCGTCGGCAAGGCCAGACCCCATCCCTTCCAGTGATGCCGATGAGGTCGGACCCCCTTCCTCCTCTCTCGCTCTCTCGCTCTCTCGATCTTCCTCGCCTGCGAGGCCGGACCCCCTCCCTCCTAATGATAGCGGCGAGGCCAGACCCCCTCCCTCCCAATGATGGCGGCGAGGCCAGATCCCTTTCTTTCTTTCTCAAGTACAGACCCATCGAGTATTTGGGTTTAGATCCGGTACCAATAATTAAAATTGAATCTAGATCTAAATATCTAGATTTTGATCCGATCCCAATTCGTTGACAGATCTAATCCACAGCCGCCGACATGGCACGGCCCAAGGCTACCACCATGGCATGACCCAAAAACTATGGCATGCAGATAATTATAATATTTATAATAAATATTTATAATATTTATTATAAATATTTTATAAATTATTATAAATATATATGATTAATAAATAATACTATAAAATTAAAAGAAAATTATACTTACGGCTATAGAGAGTGAGTCGCATCGAAAGCTCCGAAGATCGCCAGCGACGACGCTAGAGGAGGACGATGGCACTAGAGGTAACATGCGAAATAAAAGCAAGATAGTGAGATAGAGAAAAGAGAAAAAGAGGAAAAAGAGAGAGAGCAGAGGCGATCGGGGATGGAAAGCTAAGGGGAGGGGGCATAGTGATGAGGAGGTCGAAGGAGGCTTCTCACTCGATCGAAAGAGGTCAGAATGGTGGTGGTGGGGGGGGTGGGGTTTCGCGGGGCCGAAGGAGAGTCGGATGGGGGTTCGCTGGAGGGGGGTTCGCTGGGGATCGAGGGAGGGTTGGATGGAGGGGCAGGGGTAGGGGTGGAGTTTTGCAGGGGGCCGAGCGAGGGTGGAGGGGGGTTCACCGAGAGGAGATTTTGCGGGATGCCGAGGGAGGATCGAATGGGGTTATGTCAGAGGGGGGTTTCGCTGGGGGCCGAGGGAGGGTCGAATGGAGGGGTGGGGGGTTGGATGGGAGGTGGCGGGAGGGGCGACCGAGGATGGGGGTCGGAGAGGGAGGGGAAGGAGGGGCGGCGCCGATCGAGGGGAAGGAGGGGTGACGCCGGTTGGGAGGGGAGGAGGGTCGATGCCGATCGGGGGGGAGGGACGACGCCAATCAAGGGGGAGGAGCCTCATCGACGACAAAGAGGAGGGGAAGAGAGAGTGAGAGAGATTGAGCGCGCATGGGAGGGAAGAAAAAATTTGAAAATTTTTAACCTAACCTACAGCAGCGGTTATCGAACCGCTGCCATAGATCTACGGTAGCGGTTACCCAAAATCGCTACCATAGATCTACGGTAGTGGTTCTATAACCGCTGCTGTAGATTTATAGCAGCAGTTTTTGATAACCGTTGCCATAGATGAAAAATAATTTTTTTCTTATTTTTTTTAAATATTATATAATTTTAAAATTTGATGCCCATCTTCATCGTTCATTATCTAAATAATTATCATTAGAGTGTCATCGCAAAAGATCGCCTCGATCCAATGGCTCTAGCTTTATCGATCAAAAAAATTTGATTTCGACGATCACGAATGACGATACGATGATCTGATAGATGAAGATCTTCAATGGATCCAAAAATCTACAATGATGATTTCGATGATGTTTGTAGCATACTATCAAAATTTCATTTCAATCGGATATCGTTATCATGGTCAATTTAGTACTGAATGATTTCGGCAGTTAAATTAAAAAGAAGCGATCAAAAGATTAAATGGCATCCGATTATGAGATAATTTTTTAGTTAAATGATCTTTGTTATAATTTTAAATATTTTATATAGCGATGATAGTAAAATTCAAATCATTTTTGTACAAACTATTTATGTTAAGCAGATATTGTAAAAGCACGAGCATAACAACCAGCGAAGTTTCAGAATGGTTATCAGGAGACGTATAGTTTTAGATCGTTCTTCATCTCATGAGTTGAATTTTATAATCACCATCGTAAAAAATGATTAAAGTAGTAGCCAAAATCATTTATAAAAAAAATTATCTCATAATCGGATACCATTTGGTCCTTTGATCAATCGTTTATCATTTAACGGTCGAAACTAATCTATACTAAATTGACTAAGATAACGATATCCGATTGAAGTGAAACTTTGATAGTATACTACAAACATCATCGAGATCATCATTGCAGATTTTCGAATCCATCGGAGATCTCCATTTATTAGATCATCACATTGTCATTCGTGATCGTCGAAATCAAATTTTTTTGATCGACGAAGTTAGGACCATCGGATCGAGGCGATCTTTTGCGACGATACTATAATGATAATTATTTAGATAATAAATGATGAAGATGGGTATTAAATTTTAAAATTATATAATATTTAAAAATAAATAAAAAAATATATGACAGTGGTTATAATTAACTACTGTCATAAATCAGATTATAGCAACGATTCCTACTAACCACTACTATAGATCCGACTTATGACAGCGGTTGCAATGAACCGCTGCGATAGGTTGACCTATGGCGGTGATTTTTTATAACCGCTGCCATAGGTCCGACCTACGGCAGCGATTTTTGTTAACCGCTGCTATATGTCGAACCTACGATAGTGGTTACAAAAATTGCTGCTATAGGTCCGATCTATAGCAGCGATTAACAAAAATCGTTGCCGTAGGTGCTATGACAGTGATTTCGAAAATCGCTGTCATTGTAAGCACTGTCGTAGTCCTTTTTTATAGTAGTGCTAGGATGTCATAATTTTGATCCTTAATATCATAATTCTGCATTCGAAAATCTTCTATTTCTGAATATCATAATTTTTATCCTTAATGTCATAATTTTGATTCTTAATGTCATAATTCTACATTCGAAAATATTTCTGTTTCAGGATGTCATAATTTTGATTCTTAATATCATAATTTTGATCCTTAATGTCATAATTCTATGTTCGGAAATTATTCTGTTATGGGACATCATAATTTTGATCCTTGATGTCATAATTTAGATTCTTAATGTCATAATTCTATATTCGAAAATTTTTCTGTATCAGAATGTCATAATTTTGATCTATAATGTCATAATAACATCAAAATTATGACATCTTGAAATAGAAATATTTTTGAAAGCAGAATTATGACATTAAGGCTCAAAATTATGACATTAAAGATCGAAATTATGATATCCTGGAATAGAAACATCTTCAAATGTAGAATTATGATACTAAGGATCAAAATTATGACATCCTAGAATAGAAATATTGCCGAACATAGAATTATGATATTAAATCTCAAAATTATGACATTAAGGATCAAAATGATGATATCTTAGAATAGAAATATCCCCAAATACAGAATTATGATACTAAGGATCAAAATTATGACATTAAGGGTCAAAATTATGACGTCCCGTAATAGAACTTTTTTCGAACGTAGAATTATAATATTAAGGATCAAAATTATGACATTAAGGGATAAAATTTTGACATTAAGCGTTCAAATTTTGATGATTAATGCCATAATTTTGATGACTATTTTGAAATGTTGACATTCTTTAGTCAAGACAATAAATAACACTTTGATTATCTATATTCAGTTTAAACAAAAAAATGATCAAACATAGAATGTTAAAAAAAATTATATTTCAAAGTGGATTTTGCTCTTTTCATAACTATACAGTTTGACATCCTGTATTCAGTGTCATACAAAGAATTCACTCTTTTACAAAGAATTGACTCTCGTAAAGTGATAAATTCAATGTCATACAAAGAATTCTTTCTATCAAAGGGCTCCAACTTTGTCGACGACAACAGTGACTCTCTATTCGAGCCATTCCTTTATTATTTTTGCAGCAAGCTTCCCCTGGTATTGAATGATGTCAGCTTGTGTGAAGTCTCATTTATCTGATCTGTCCTTACGAGCAAGAAAGTCCATATACTTCAAGCAGTACAGACCATAATCTAGAGATCCCGGAGGTTGGAAAGGGCGGTCTTCATCTTCTTCCATATTCTATTCATTCACTTCTGCATTGTCACAATATATGTAGAAGATGGCTCCTACAATCTTATGCCACTTCCTAGCATTAGCATTATATTTGGCACTACACATGATAGAGTTTAGGTGAATAATTTTTTTCTGGACCATATCCGTAACCACGAAGTGCCAGTGGACATTTTCTATGTTGATGATGCTGAAAAAGAGCCTAAATTCATTCTTTTCATCATCACTAACTCCACTAAAAATGAAATCTCCGGCCATGCCAACTAGCTCATGATGTATTACTATCGATTGAATGCACATACCGACTATCATTACAGGGGCGACAATGCACTTATGGTACAAATCTGATCGTTCACTCCATTTTTTGTGAAGAAAGTCCTGCCCAGCATCAATTATCTGTTTATGCAAAGTATTATATTATGATGCGAAAAAAATAGAAGTCATATTAATACACATAATGTCTAGGACAAATAATGAGAATTGAGATCTAAAAAGAGTTGAATCCTTACATCATCAATTATCATCCTTGCAAATAGGAGGTCATAAATATTGGATCTTGTGATATTGCCTCCTTCAACATTATTGAAAACAACCTCATTGTAATAAAAAATACAAAGATATCATAAATCAACAGTTGGTACTACCATATACAGGATGTTATGAATGTCATAAATCACTTACGAGGTAATTCTTTCAGTCAAGAATATTTCGATACTGACATCCTCCTCAGACAATAGGCCTTTGCCTTAGTATTCTCGTGAATGCTCAATGAATGCTCAATGAATTTCTGTGTTAAAAGATCAGGTTAAAAAAATTAATGATGTATGAAGATCTCATAATATTGATGAAAATGAAATGTATGTCTATCTGTTCTTCATTTCGTTGTTTGCTTGATATATTTGAGAGGTCCAGAAGTGGTACTTCTTTGAATTTGGGGACTGTCTTAGTCTTTTTTGTTAGCAGGCAGGTCTCATAATTTGGATCCTCTGTCAGATGAGAGGTCTTGCACATCCGGTATTTTTTTTTTCACCCTCTTCTCGAGTGAATATGTCACTGTCTTTGGCTTATCCCCAACATCAGTCTTCTTTTTCTTCTCTGCCTCTATCTTCTTCTCCTCCTCCCTTTTTTCTTTCTTCCTCCTCCCTCTTCTTCTGATCCATTACCTTCTTCTCCTCCTCCTCCTCCTCTTCGACCTTCTTCTCCTCCTCCTTCCTTTTTCTTTCATCCTCCTTCCTCTTATCCTCCTCCTCCTTCTCCTCTTCCTCCTCCCTTTTTTCTTTCTTCCTACTCTTTCTTCTTCTTCTCCTCCTCCTTCTTCCTTTCAATTTTTTTCTTCTTCTTTACATCCTCCTTCCTCTTGTCCTTCTCCTTCTTTTCTTCTCCTCCTCCTCCTCCTCCCTTTTTCTTTCTTCTAGGATCCTCTTCTTCTCTCCTCCTCCTCCTCCTCCTTCATTCTTTTATATTCTTTCTTCTTCTTTTCATCCTCCTTCCTTTTATCCTCCTCCTTCCTTTTTCTTTCTTCTTCCTCCCTCTTCTTCTTCTTCTTCTTTTCCTCCTCTTTTGTCTTCTTCTCATATTTCTTCCTCTTCATTCTTCTTCTTGTCCTCCATTTTTCTCCTTTCTTCCTCCTCTTTCTTCCTCTTCTCCTCCTCCTCTTCCTCCTTTCTCTTTCTGAAATTTTTTCTTTCCTCCCCTTCAACCCCGATTTCCTTTTCCTCCTCCTATTTTTTTTATCCTTGATCCCTTTTCTGATCAAGAAATTCAGTAGCTTTTCATGAATGAGAATTTTTTTTAAGCTCCTCAATTTCAATTCTTAGTCGTACACACATGGCATAGCCAATCAGAATAGGCTTCTTCAATTTTTCTTCATCAGTACTATGAGTGCTATTTTTCTTTTCTTCAACAGAACTGAGAAGCCAGTGCTCCTGCAGGGTGGATCGAATAACATCTTCGATCTGATAATATAAAAGAAGAAGCAAAAATCAGAAGATGTCATAATTTTTCAGAATATATTCCGAATGTATTTTACCTAAAATATGATAATCTCACCTAAAATATCATAAGAAAGTCTTTCGAAGGTGTTTTGACAATACAATGTAATAATTTCACTTAAAATGTCATTATTTTAACATAGAATATCATACTAATGTCGAAAAAGATATTCTGAAGGATATTTCACTACTGGATGTCATAATTTTGATCCTTAATATCATAATTTTGATTCTTAATATCATAATTTTGACACAGGATGTCATAATTCTGCGATCGAAAATATTTCTATTTTTGGATGGTATAATTTTAATCCTTAATGTCATAATTTTGACAAAGGATATCATAATTCTACGTTTGAAAATATTTTTATTTCAGGATATCATAATTCAAAATCTTAATATCATAGTTTTGATCCTTAATATCATAATTTTACGTTCGGTGATCTGTTCTAGAATATCATAATTTTGGTATTATTATGATATTATAGATCAAAATTATGACATCCTAAAATAGAAACATCTTTGAACGCAGAATTATGACATTAAGAATCAAAATTATGATATTAAGAATTTAAATTATGACATCCTAGAATGAAAATATTCCTAAATGCAGAATTATGATATTCTTTGTCAAAATTATGACATTAAGGATCAAAATTATGACATCCTGAAATAGAAAGATTTTCGAACGCAGAATTATGACATTAAGGATCAAAATTATGACATTCAGAAACAGAAATATCCTCGAATGTAGAATTATGATATTCTGTGTCAAAATTATGATATTAAAAAAGTCCTAATTTAAATCTTAAGTATCAAAATTATAACATTCTACGATAGCTTGTTGTCAGTTTATCTTGTGGGGATGGATATTGTCAAATTTTTTATTATGGTTCCTTTTTCTGATGTCACGCCATCTCAATAGCCTTAGAAGTATTGAAGGATCAGATGGGGATATGATATTTATGTGCTCTATGAGCCACACCTGCACATGAGCATTTTGTCAAATCAGATTATAGAAGAGTTTAAAAAAAAAGAAGACTACACTCAAAATAATATAATTTAACTTTATCATGAGGGCTGTCGAACAGCCAAAGAGAGTGGGCTACCTCCTTTTCTTGTCAACTCTCTTTGCTTTGCATGGCTCCCCTGACCTTAGATAGTTAGCAATCTCTGGAAGAACCTCAGCCGTCAAGTTTTTGATGAAAATGGCCCATGCAAAAGATTCCAATTAAGACAAGTAATCTAAAAATGGGATCACATCTCTTGGACAAGTCTGGTTTGACTTTGGTGCCAAAAAAAAAGGTGCAAACATGTAGGCTATCAAAAGCTTGACGATATCCTCAATATCCTCCTCTTTTTTTGATAATTTTAGGTGATCAATTAAAGACTCCAACCCTTTATATTGGAGCTTCAAACTCTTTCCAAATCTGTGGAACAGCCTCTCCTTCTTGTTTAGTGTTCCAACGATTGAGACTTTCACCTCATGACATGGAAGACCAATAATTAGTGCCACTTCTTCCGCACTGAATGTTATTACCTTTTCTACAATAATAAATTGATCTCCTCCAATGTGACATTTTAAGATGTCCGAGAGGAGTGCCCCATCTACCATAAAGGGCTTCATGTCTATAAAGGCGTTGAATGGAGTCTTCTTGATGAGCTCTACGTGCGCAGGAGAAGTCGATATTATGGACATTTTGAACATAAACTCCAGATTTACACGAGTTCTAAAAAATGGGAGTCATTCATTGAAATATCCGGAGGGAAAGTTGACTTGACACTGTAGGAAAGAATTGGATTGTCAACAACTGGATCTCAAAGTAATAAACAGAAGGTCATAATCCTGAAATAGGATGTCATAATCTTTTCTAAAGAATGTCTTACAGAGTTGTTTTGATCAATACGATGACATAATTTAAGTAAAAATATCATAAATTTTACATAGAATATTATAATAATGTTAAAAAATATATTCGAGAGATAATTTTACTATTAGATGTCATAACTTTAAAATAGAATATCATAATAATGTTAAAAACTATATTCGAAAAGCATTTTGACTATATGATGTCATAATTTTAATATGAAATGTCATAATTTTGAACACGCTGTCGTGATAATATCCAAAACTTTCATCCGAAAAAATTTTACATATAGAAAGTCATAATTTTGACCTACAATGTCAAAATTTTGAAATAAGATATAATAATTGTATGTTCAGAGATATTTCTGTTCAAGGATGTCATAATTTTAACCATTAATGTTATAATTCTGATCCTTAATGTCATAATTTTAAAATAAAATATAATAATTCTATATTCAGAATGTTTTTATTTTAGGATGTCATAATTTTGATCTTTAATGTTATAATTTTGATCCTTAAAGTCATAATTTTGATCCTTAACCTCAAACCTCTATGTTCGAAGATGTTTCTATTCAAGGATATCATAATTTTAATTTTTAATATCATAATTTTGATCTTTAATGTCATAATTCTACATTCAAAAATATTTCTGCTCCAAAATGTCATAATTTTAATCCGTAATGTCATAATTCTGCATTCAGAAACGTTTCTATTTCAGGATGTCATAATTTTAATCCTTAATATCATAATTTTGAGTCTTAATATCATAATTATATATTCAAAAATTATTCTATTATGGGACGTCATAATTTTGATTCTTAATATCATAATTTTGATCTTTAATATCATAATTCTGCATTCGGAGATGTTTCTATTTCAGAATATCATAATTTTGACATTATTATCATAATTTTGTGTTCTGAAATATTTCATTATTATGATATTGTAGATCATAATTATGACATCCTGATAATGAAACATCTTCGAACGCAGAATTATGATATTAAGGATCAAAATTATGACATTAAGGATCATAATTATGACATCCCAAAACTGGACGATCTCCGAACGTAGAATTATGATAATCTATTTCAAATTTATGATATTAAGGATCAAAATTATGACATAGGATCAAAATTATGATATCTTGGAACTGAAGCATTTTCTAACATAGAATTATGATATTAAGGATTAAAATTATAATATTAAGTATCAAAATTATGATATCTCGATACAAAAATATTTTCGAATGCATAATTATGACATCCTGTATCAAAATTATGATATTAATGATCAAAATTATGACATCTCCAAAATAGAACGATCTTCCGAGTGCATAGAATTATGAACAATCCTATGTCAAATTGATGATATTGAATGAATCATTAATTATAATATTAAGATTAAAATTATGACATCCTGGTACTGAATTTTGCTATATAGAATTATGATATTGTAAGTCAAAATTATGACATTAAGGATCAAAATGGTACTGAAATATCCTCTAATACATCTCCGAATTATGACATTGTAGATTAAAATTATGATATCACAGAATAGAAACATCTTCGAATATAAAATTATGACATCCTGTACCAAAATTATGATATTAAGGATCAAAATTATTACATTCCATAATCGAATGATCTTTGAACATAGAATTATGATAATCTATATCAAATTTATGATATTAAGGATCAAAATTATGATATTAAGAATTAAAATTATGATATTTTAGCATTGAAATATTTTTTAATACAAAATTATGAATTAAGTATCAAAATTATGACATTAAGTATCAAAATTATGACATTCCAGAACAGAAATATCTTCGAACGCATAATTATGACATCCTATGTTAAAATTATAATATGTAACGATCAAAATTATGATATTAACGGTTAAAATTATAATATTCCAGAATAGAACGATCTCCGAACGTAGAATTATGACAACTTGTGTCAAATTGATAACATTAAGGATAAAAATTATGACATTAAGGATCAAAATTATGATATCTTGGTACTGAAACATCTCCTAACGCAGAATTATGATATTATAGATTAAAATTATGATATTAAGGATCAAAATTATGATATCCCAGAGCAGAAATATTTTTAAACATAGAATTATGACATCCTGTGTCAAAATTATGAAATTAAGGATCAAAATTATGATATTAAGGATTAAAATTATGACATTAAGGGTCAAAATTATGACATCCTTGCATTAAAATATTTTCGAACGCAGAATTATGATATTCTTTATCAAAATTATGATATTGTAGGTTAAAATGATGACATCATGTTGGTAAAATGCATTCTGAAGGTACTTTTAATAATATTATGATATCGTAGGTAAAAATTATGACATTGTAGATTAGTATTATGACAATTTGTAGGTAAAATATCTTTCAAGTATATTTTTAAGTTTTTTATGATATTCTGATTCAAATTTATGATATTCTATGTTAACATTATGCCATCTCATTAGTAAAACACAATTCGAAGATAGTTTTACTGATATTATAACATCCTAGGTCAAAATTATGATATTAAGGGTTAGTATTATGACATCTTGTAAGTAAAATATGTCCTAAATAAAATTTTTATCATTTTTTTAGCATATGGGTTAGATTTAATGGATGGTCTAAATCTTGAAAGGATAGCAAAATTATACTTAAAAAGAGTTTACCTTCTTCTCTTTCCTCCATTTCATATCTTTCAGAGGTTGTAGGGGCATCCTCTTCCTTGTAAACAACCATTGCTGTACTTTCTGAGATTATTTCCTCTTCTTTTTTGCCTTCTCCTCGACAGCTTCTAAATACGAATTTTTTAGGAGCCATTTATGAATAAAACACCGACCGCGGTGTCGATTTGCTTCCTAAAGTTAATAGAATCCAAAATTGAAATCGCTCCGGTAGGTCGAGATGCTCCGCTTCTCCGAAAATCCAAAACCTTAGAAATCGCTTGATGGCCGAAGTGGAGGAAAAATGAAAAGGCTTTTTGGGAGAGAGAATGAACAAAATCCATCAAGATTTTGGTCTCTTTTCTTTGTGGAGCAATGGGGTCAAAAGGATCTTTTCATATATTTGAAAAGACCGGGATTAATGTATTCTACAGAGAATGATGACATCATTTAGGGGAAAGAAACTTCCGTAAGCAGCCATCTTATCGCGCCACAAGAACTCCAGATGGACCAATCAAATGAGATGATGTGCTCCATGTCTGAATTTTTACACCGCAAGCGGTGTAGAAAGAATTACCCTATAAGTATTCCTCTTGTACTATTAGTGCCAATGATGCTATGCGGATCAAAATGGGTCATTATTTGGATAGCCCATTTATGATAGGGATTGGATTGGATTGGGCAGGTTCATTTTATATGTAACTTTATATTTACAAAATTTGAGTTTTATAATCTTAGATCCTGCATCTTAAATATTTAGTTTCTAAAGCAGTTATGCTATTTAAATATAATTTATAGGTATATTGTGTATTTAAAGGATTAGGTATGGTCAAGATTGAAATAACCTTTAAGATGGTTCTAAATAGGCACATTTGGCTTCAAACACTAGGGATGGTGTTGGATGGTAATGGCGATGAATTTGCCTTATATTCATGTGGCATCCTAGTTTGGCTGTTTGTCATATTTGCTGAACCCGCATCCACATTAATATCAATAATCACCTGTATCTAATGGCTATAGAAGCCAAATGTTTTGGCGGGTCTAATCATAGTTATCATGTTCACATTTTTCCTTCCCAAAGGGTTGAAATACTACATTGCTATTTTATAAGGAAATCTTAGGAAAACATTATTCTTATTAAGATTCCTAGACTCGGTGTCGAAATTTATGTTGGCCGATCGGTGATATGGGTCGGTATGGGTTTGTATCAAATCGAACCGGTGCAAATAGGAAAAGAAGCAAATTAGGAGGGAGAAAAGAGAGAGAGGGGAGAGGGAGGGGAGAGGGAGGGAGAGTGTAGCTAGAGAAGATGTCGATAGTGGCCATAGATGGGCTGTCGGTATACTCAGAGGGCCGCTAAGGCTCCACTTCATCTGTTGATCCTCGGTCGAGAGAGAGAGAGAGAGAGAGATAAAGAGAGAGGGGAGGAAAAGAAAAGGAGGAAAGAGAATCCGTTGGAGAGACCATTGGAGGACTTTCGATTGGCTACTGTTACTGTCAGACGATGCAATTATGACCTTCGATGTTCACTTCTATTTCATAAGATTTTTTTTAAAAAAATCTATTGGTGGCTTCACTATTTTATTAATTTTTTTAAAAAATTTTAAATAGTAAAACTAGTAATGGATTTGCCGATTTTACTTAAGTGAAACTGACAAATCTACTATTCGATGGCTGCAACTTTATCCATGTATTTTTTGCCATCCGGTGGCTACGGTGGCCACCTGATGCTCTCTGGCAACCCCTCTATCGGCCGCTCCTTCCTTTGGTATGGTTGCTCACCTCCTCTCTCTCTCTCTCTCTCTCTCTCTCTCTCTCTCGATTAGATGTCCTATCGGGCAATGTTAAGTTGCAAAGGCATCCGTGGCCCTCCAGAGACCTCAGTGGGCCACCACCGGCTTTCGACGGCATCGTGCCATCTCTCTCTGTTTTTTTTTCCTCTCCCTCCTTCGGTGTGCCATTTTTTTCGATCAAACAATTTCGATTTACCATCGGGATGGCTCAGAATGCTTTGAACCATTTGGTTTGGAATGGTTCTGCATTTCATAATTCTTACACTTAGAATGGGGAACTTTAGTAGTGAGAACTGGAGATGTTAGGGTAGATCCTCATCGCTTAGTCGACTATTCTGCTTCCTTGCCTCTAGACTAACTAAGTCCATGATGATTGGTTCTTTCTCGTCTACATGCCAAGTCATTGAGATTCAGTTCGACTAGCATAGATAAGTTCTAATCTAATTGGTGTTCAACTTATTGAGATTGGAAAGACTCCACTAATTACTGCTAACAGGTTTTCATCGACTAAGTATTCCAAACCTAACTAAGTCAATTCCAAACCTAACTAAGTCAGTATTTAATTGACTTGGTTTAATTTTTTGAAAATATTTGGTATTTAACCAACTACTTTCTCGGTATTTTGCTGATTATCAGAATCGACGATGGTTATTTGACAGGAGTATTAACTACTCACTAATGTGGTGCACAATAGTCGCCCATGAGTGGCCCATTACTCAATCCTTAATGGTAGTCAATGAGGTAACTACCTACTAAATGTCATAACTTTCATCTTTTGAATATTTAGGGATAATAGTTACACAGTAATGATTTTTTCTATCTTATAAATACTAGTAAACTAAGGAAGAATCAGTAAGCTTTTCATATCATAAAACTCTCGCTCTTGTCTTTAGCTTCCTTGAGCTATTTCTTTTCTTCGACTGACTTAATCATCGGAGGATCTCCCATTGGATAATTTTTGATAAAAGAACTTCTTCTTGCAAGTTATCTATCATCCATTGCACAGGCATAATCCTCGATTTCTGGTCGATTAATCCACTAAAGAAAAGCCACAATAAATTGGTGTGCCAGGTAGGAGAAGAAAAGAAGAAATTATCTTTAAACAACCACAATGGCCAAGACAAGAGCCCATAATGCTTCTACTAGCTTATCACGATGCTCATCGCAATGTGTAGCACCACCGACGGCTCCTGAAAAACCCAATATTTTACGATCGGTGGTAGCTACAAAACAATAGTAATTTGCTGCAATAGTGTAGCAAATGAAAATCCTGATGAAAGATGTCACAGCCTCCAACAGTAGCAGTAGCAGTAGCAATGGCGATCGGAGGAGTGCTGTGTGATATGCCTTCTTGGCACAGCCATCGACCTCATTTTTCATCCTGACATTCAACTCAACACTCCCATCGAATGAATCATCGACTCATTCAATTGTCACCACCTTTTGATTTTGGGCACGCTCCACGTGCCTATTCCAACGATTGCTAGTCTCCTTCCTCTCAACGAGTCTCACAAAAAGGGAAGAGGCCATGATCGTCGTCTAGTTCATCTGAAGAAGGATCTACCATAAGATTTTTTAAGCATCCCGACAAATCTCAACAATATTTGGATGAATATGATCGGAAGCTAAAAGAGCCAGATCGTCACCTAGATCAGCTTCAAATAAATAGTCGAGATCCTATCGGCGAGTACGGTATCAACACTTGTCTGCTCTTTTCTTGATATATCCTTGATGAACCATTTTTTAGTTGATTCAAGATGTCGCAAATAGAGCCATATGATGGCACCACTGATCCACTTGACCACCTAGCAAGCTAAAAGACTCTTATTCTCATCTAAGAAGCATTCGATGTCCTCCTCTGCATCGCTTTTTTGGCTACTTTTCGAAAAACTACTCAAACATGGTACTCCAGACTTCAATCGGGGAGTATCCATTTGTTCAAGCAGTTCGAATAACTTTTCATGGCGTATTTCAACATCAACCGAAGAATGCCACAAACTTTTGACAGCATTTTCTTCATCGAGCAACAAGACGGAGAATCATTACGAGACTTTATGGCGCATTTCAATGCTGCCACCTTAAAGGTTTGGAATCTCAATAAGTTGATAGCCATAGCGGCCATGAAGTGGAGATTGTGGAGTTTAAGGTTTACTTACTTTCTGGACAAGATAATTTCTTGGAGATACTCCGAACTCCTCGAGCGCATGTAGAAGTATATTTGTGCTGAGGAAGCTGCCACTGACCAGTGCCAATCCGAAGGCAATGGTCAGAAGCAAAAGATAAAAAAGAAAAAAACCTCTACAGGACCCAGCCGAATCCATGCTGAGATAGAGGCTCCATCTTCTTGATCAAGTCCAAAGTCTAAAAACTTCGGAAACATGTGTGATTCTTACACCTCTTTGACTACATCTCGTGTGTAGATTATTATGGAGATGAGGAAGATGGTTACCTTTGACGACCCCAACCGATGAAATCATAGCCATCATCTCAAGACATGAAGTGCTATTATCGATTCCATCATGATTATGGTCACAATATCGAAGAGTGCATCCAGCTGAAGAATAAAATAGAGGTCTTGATAAGATGGGGATATCTTGGAAAATATTTGCAGAAATGACCTACGCAGCTACCTATTGATCCACCGCAGACGTATCCTCAGGAAGAAACTCACGCTCAACCTTCGGTGGGCATGATCAACATGATCTCAACAAGATCGAGACTATGAGGGGTAGACTACTTGGAAGGCTCCTCTAAATGTTGGTGGATAAACGATGATATCATTTTCTTTGAAGAAGATTTATGAGGAGTTCAAACTCCTCATAATGATGTTGTTGTTGTATCTATGATAATAGCTAACTAAGATGTAAAACGATGTCTTATTGATAATGAAAACTCTGCAGATATGATTTTTATGATGCTTGCTCCTGAATGCAACTTTCTACTAACCAACTAAAACTAGTCAACAACCCCTTAATTGGATTCACCGGTGATTCAGTCAAAGTAGAAGGAGAGATAAAACTCCATGTTACTGCTGAACAACTTCCTTAGCAATCGATCGTGCAACTCAATTTTTTCGTAGTCCGAGTTTCTTTTGCTTATAATGTCATCTTGAGGCAATCCGAATTAAACATGCTTCAAGCGATTGTTTCAACATATCATCTACTCGTGCACTTCCCGATAAGAAATGGAACTGAAGAAATAAGAGGAGATTAATAGTTGGCCCGACAATGTTATTTTACTATAATCAAAGAAAAAAGCTAACTGAAGCTCTTTCCATCAACGGACTGGATCAGAGAGAAGAAGAAAGTCGGAGAGAACCCACAGAGCAACTCATCTTATACTCCTCAACGATGAAGATCCGACTAAAACTATCCAAGTTGGATCTTCATTAAACGATGAACTGTGGGAGAAACTTGTGACCTTTCTGAAGAAGAATGTAAATGTCTTTGCCTAGTTTGCTTCAGACATGCCAGGCATTTGTCCTGATATAATTGTTTACTAACTAAATATCGATGTCAAACACAAGCTAGTAGACAAAAGTAAAGAAGTTTCGCTCTTGAGCAACAGAAAGCTATCAATGAAAAAGGTGACAAGTTGCTAGCAGCCGACTTCATTCATGAGGCAAACTATTTTGATTGGCTCGCGAACATCATGATGGTTAAGAAAGCTAATGGCAAATGATGAATAAGCATTGATTACACCGACTTAAACAAAGCTTGTCCCAAAGATAGCTTTCCACTTTCTCAGATTGGTCAACTGGTTGATGCTATATTAGGACATCCGCTATTCAGCTTTATGGATGTCTTCTCCGAATATAATCAAATTTGGATGGTGTCCAAACATGAGGAAAAAATGGCATTTATTATTGAAAAAAATTTGTATTGCTACAAAGTTATGCTTTTTGGTCTTAAAAACATCGGATAATCAATAAAGTCTTTAAGAATCAGATTGGTCGAAACATGAAAGTTTACGTCGATGACATGCTCATAAGAGCATTAGAGCTTTTCTCCATATTGATGACCTAGCAAAAGCTTTCGACACCTTGAGAAAATACCAAATAAAACTAAATTCGACTAAGTGTGCTTTTGGAGTAACTTCAAGAAAGTTTCTCGATTTCATAATCATAAAATGAGATATCGAGGCCAATCCTGAGAAGATCAAGGTTGTTCCTGACATGAAGCCTTCGACTTCTTAGCGAGATATTCAAAAATTAGCAGGATGCATTGCATCCTTAAATCGATTTATTTTCAAGTTTGCAGAACAATGTCTTTCTTTCTTCAAGATCCTTAGACAGATGAAAGACTTCACTTGAATGAAAGAGTGCCAGAAGGCTTTTGATGACTTGAAGCAATACCTAAGTTCTCCTCTACTTCTAACAAAATCGAATACCAATGATGAGTTATTCATGTATTTGGCTACAACTTCTAAAGCTATCAATTCGATGCTGGTCTGAGAAGAAAATAAGCTACAAAAATCCATTTACTATATAAGTCGGGTGCTGCACGGGGTCGAAATAAGATATTCTCATATCAAAAAGATCGTCTTTGGAATTATTATGACTATTCGGCGACTATAATATTATTTTTAGACCCATTCGATAAAATCTTCACCGATCTTTCCTTGAGAACTTTACTTCAACGATCAGATATTTCAGGGAAATCTTCACCGATCTTTCCTTGAGAACTTTACTTCAACGATCGGATATTTCAGGGAGAATGGCTAAATGGATGATCGAACTCAATGAGTTCGATCTTTCTTATGTTCTCCGATCTTCGATGAAAGCTCGGATACTCATTGATTTTATTGTCGAGTGCATGCTAATCGAGGATAGCTAAGTCAAAGATCAATCTTAAGAAAAGACTTTGAAGCCTGCATGGATTCTATATGTAGATGGAGCTTTAAATATCCAAGGATGTGGCACGAGTCTTATCCTAACCAATATCGATAGGATGGTGACTGAATACGCTCTTTGATTAGCCTTCAAAGCTTCAAATAATCAAGTTGAGTACGAAGCTTTGATTGTTGGATTGAAGATCGTCAAAGATCTTGGTGTAAAATGTCCAAAGGTATTTACCGACTCATAGTTGATCGTCGGACAATCTCGGGGAGAGGATGAGGTTCGAGATCCTATTCTTCTCAGGTATTTATAGAAGCTTAGATCTCTACAATCAAATTTTGATTAATTTGAGATCTTTCATATTTCTCATTTAGAGAATGTCCAAGCAGATTTCTTGTCCCGACTCGCTACCTCTAGCTATGCCAAGCTGAAAAAAAAATCTTTATCGAGCATCTTGAGAGTTCAAGTATTGACACTGAAGAGGAAATTCATCAAGTTCAAGTCGGTTATGAACTGAGTTGGATTGACTTGATCGTCAAATTCTTGACTAACAAAACCTTACCAACTAATCGTATTGAGGCACGCTGAATGAAAAAATTAGCGGCTCAATATGTGATCATTGATAATCAACTTTATCAACTTTATCGAAGATTGATGTCTCTACCCCTACTTAAGTGTCTTCGACATTTTGAAGATGACTATGCTCTCCGAAAAGTGCACGAAGGCATTTGTGGCAACTACTTGAGGGAAAAATTGCTATCGTACAAGATTCTTTGGTAAAGATATTATTAGTCGACTATGCAAAACGATGTGGCCGACTTGGTATGGAAGTACTTTCAATATCAAAGGTTTGCTAATATACAAAGACTTCTATCAAGTTACCTTACAATCATCTTGGCACCCCTGGCCATTCGATCAATGGAGAGTCGATAAACTCGATCCTTTTTTGCTAGTCAGTGGCCAAAGAAAATTCATCATCATCACAATCGACTACTTCATCAAGTGGATGGAAGTTGAATCCCTGGCACAAATAATGAAAAGAAAGACTATCGACTTCCTATGAAAATTCATCATTTGCTGATTTGGTCTGCTCTGAATATTCATTACTAACAATGATCGACAATTCAATAGTGCCAAATTTGAGGAGTTATGTACGAAGTATGATATTATCCACAAGCTTACTTTAGTTGGACATCCGCAATCAAATGGAGAAGTTGAGGTAACCAATAAAATAATTTTACAAGGTCTAAAGACAAGAATCGAACAAGCTAAAGAAAATTGGATCGATGAACTCTACAGTGTCTCATGGTCTTACCGAATAACTTCTCAAATCCTAATTGGAGAAACTTCTTTCAAATTGGCATTCGGGACAGAAGCCATAATTTCTGTAGAAATTGACCTACCCTCAACTCGAGTAGAGCATTACGATGAATTGACCAATTCTGATGAACGACGAGTTCATTTAGACTTGCTCAATGAAACTCGAAGACAAGCTCAACTAAAGATGACATCTTACCAACAAAGGATAGCTCGGTATTATAATTTTTAAGTAAAACCCAAGATCTTTCAAGTCGGAGATCTAGTTCTTAAAAGAGCCAAAGTTTCCAAACTAATCGAGCAAGAAAAATTGCCATCGAATTGGGAGGGCCCCTATAAAATTTCAGCAATTCTACGATCAGTGACATACAAAATTGAGAACTTAGATGGCATAGAAATTCCTCAAACGTAGAACGTCGAGAATCTATAGATATATTATTAGTAAGAATACCTTATTAATAAAAGATTTTTTATTCTACAATTTTGTGCCGAATACTTCAAATACTCAGTATCGTATTAACTAACTTGGTCGCTTGACATTTGGCCAAAATAATTACATCATCGATTAGTACCCGATGGAATGTTATTCGGCTAACAACTGATTAATGATAATACAAAATATGCTATAAGATCCGGCAATCGTAAGCATACTAGCTACGACCTAAGGGCCGCATGCATATAAGCTACGGTTCGTGCGTAGACCAAAGCAAATAAAAAATAGTTAATCGGCTTGGGTCCAACTAACTAAAGACAAATTGGTCCAAAATAAGTTGAAGAAATACTCTCCAACTAAAATTTGATTCAATGGAAAAGCCTACAACTTCAAATCTAACTAAGTTCTATACAAAAATTGACTATTTGACTTAGAAAATTTCTAAGTTTATCTACTCGGCTATATGTTTATAGATTCCTATCAACTATCTCAATCCTACCAACTATTTTACTTAGCCATTTCACAGAAATAAGTAAAGAAGGAAAAAATGCAAGCAAAAAGAAGTCGGAATTGAAGAATAGAAGAAGACCGTATCATTGAAGAACAAAAACTTCATTTCATTGGAACAAAAGGAGTTCATTATAAGGATAAAGAACAAAAAAGTATAAAGAAAGCCTAAGAGGATGGAGGATGATCTTCTGCGGCACCCGCCTCTTCATCGCTCTCCGAGTCCTCTTCATCGGGAAGACTCTCCGACTGCAATCTGCTCAAATCCAGCTTGGTGTGCATTCAGATAACAGTTTTCTTGCAATTAAGGAACCCTAGTCGATATGCTCCTTTAGAGTTCTTGGCTAGCTCATCCTCGTACTCTGTGGATTCCTAAAACTCGGCCAGTGCCCGAGAAATTGCCTCTTGGGCCTGAGTTTCTGTCATCGATAACTTGTCTGTCAGCTCTGCCCGTTTATTCTTTTCCTCATTAAGGGCAAACTCTACCGACTCCATCTCCTTTTGAAAGTCGGGCCTCAGCCTTTCAAACTCCTTTTCTTTCTTCTGTCGAGTCTCCAAATCGGCAGACTTGTCCCGAGTAGTCTCCAACTCAGCTTCTAGTAGAGTTATTTTTTCTTAATACTTCTTCCGCTCCTCAACAGCATGGATACGTTTTTCAGCAACTTCGGCTTGAATAGTGGTAGTCTAGGTCTTGTCTTTGAGTTTCGAGTTAAGCCGTGCAAAGCTAGTCACCCTGTCATGTAAAATGGTTATGTCGTATGCCATCTGTAAAAGATAAAAACAAAAATTTGGTTAAGTCATCTACTCAGCAAAATTGACTATTCAGTAAAAAAGAAAGATCAAAAACTTACTGACAACAACGACATATAGGAGCCCGAAAGAATCTCTGAGATCGGGCATGCTTTCTTAACTTTCTAGTTTGCAGGCAACATCATTATCTTCATTAACTCCTCGGTGAGTCGATGGTCTCAAAGCACTTGGTCAGTTGCTTTGATGCACATGCCAAGAGTGACGGTGGCCTCCCAAGAAGTAGTGTTGAGGTGGTAATCAGTAGTAAAAGTGAAGGGCACTGGGACCTTCCCCTTGTTGGCCTCTGTCCGACTAGGTGCACAATCAATAGCAGTGTGGGCTTGAGCTGGCAAAGCTTGGACCACACCGACTGACCTAGTCAAAGCTTCGACGATGACCACATCATCACCAGTAGAGACTTCAACGATAGGCGGTAGTGAAGATCGCTTTGGTGGTGGTTTGGGCGGCGATGATAGCCCTGTGCTCCTCACCCGAGGAGGAGATCCCTCTTTTGGCTTCTTCGATGGATCTCGAGAAGGTCCACCAAGCCCAGATGCCGGCTTCCTCTTAATAGCCCGACGAAAAGATCCTGTAAAAACCCTCATGCATGCAAAACAATGATAAAATAACAAGTTAGTCGGCAATAGAATGAAGAAAAGTAATTTATAAAGACCAACTGCAGAAAATCTACCTAAGCAATTGGTCAGACTTATCCCGACATCGTACAATGATTGCTTCTCGAGGAGCTCCCACTATAAAAGAATAAGTACGCTAAGCAACTGGTCGTATAGTTTTGATCTCCTGCGAAGACTATATCATTCTTATTTGGAAAAAGATTGGGGGCATTCCAATTCTAGTGAAAGCCCCAAGGATGGTCGTAGCTACATAGAAGAATTTGTTCTTCTATCCGTGGATGGAAGAAGGAAGTCTGATAATAAACTGACGTCTATACCGAGGGCTGAAGAACCACCATTTTCGTTCTCGAGGATGTTTCTTTAGTATGAAAAGGGCCCAAAAAAGCAAAATTCATGGCTCAAAATGAAGATGTCAAAGAACTACAAGAGAAGACTAGATCCTAAAAGAGTTAGGAGCAAGCTAAGCAGAACAATATGATAGAAATCAAGGATGTTGGCAGAGAAAGGATGAAGAAGAAATCAGAGTCCTGAATGAAAGAACTCCTCATAGACAATAATATAATCATCTAGAGGACGAACAACTCGACCTTCTCTTTTAGGTGCCATCAACCAAAATCAAATGGATATGATAATAATCTCTTAGCCATTCAATATCAGCATCCGATAAGTTAGACCTCTCAACAAGAGGCCCAGGAAGATTTTCGGAAGCCAACCATTCATCCAACTCTTCATGATTAGGACGACCCTCCCAAGAAGAAATGTCTTCAAAATCATCCTAAGGAACATCCTCAGTCTCCTTTCGAATACTTGGAGTCTAAGAACTCTGGTCTCGCACCATGTTCTCATCCCCGAACACCCTATCAGGAGAAGCCATTGAAAAGAAAAATGAAAAGAGAAGAAACAAAGCAAAAACCTAAGAAGGGAAAGGCATAACCTTTAGCAGTGATCGATTGTGATGAAGACCGACAAGGAAGAAGACGATCAACCATGATGAAAGCTAAGCTCCTGAAAGATGGACACCCTGCTAAGAAAGCGAAGGTTCTGGGCTGAAAATAAAAGCTCCGGAATCAGAAAAATGGCTAAGGGGAGGATGGCTCCTATTTATAGACCTCTTCAATGGTCGTAATTGACATAGAAAATCATAATTTTTCAAGATTTCGACACATGGCAGCCATCTCAATAGATCATTTTTTCGGCTTTTCGATGTACCACCATTGAGATCGTGCCAAGTCAACCGAATTCGTGTGATTAGAAGTTAGGTTAACCATCGATTGACATGTAGATGATTCAGGCTGCTCAATAAATTATTATTCTATCACTCGATCTTATACAATCATTACAAAAGATCATCTTGAGCGACTCGTGATATTAATTATTGTACGATGTACGATGCGACGAGCCACCATATGTTCCACAAAATTACAAAATGATAATTCATTTTTCAAGTTAGCAGGATGACTGCACACTACTTTCAGGACAACATTAAATGAAGATTTCTTGGAAAAAGTAACTTGGATCCGTATGATGATTAACTTCTTTCATCTGATTAAATTAGCTATAGAATCAGACTCGAAAGTTGAAAAATAAGTGTTGGGATAGATCCTCGTCGCTTTGCCAACTATTCTTTCCTTACCTTCAGATCGACTACGTCCACATAGTTGGTTCTTTCTCGTCTACATGCCGAGTAAGTCGTTGAGATTTAGCCTAATTTGGGTAGATAAGTTCTAATCTAATCGACGTTCAACTGATTGAGATTGAAAAGACTCCACCGACTACTACTAACAGGTTTCCATCGACTAAGTATTACAAGCCTAACCAAGTTAGTATTTAACCGATTTAGTCTGATTTTCTAAAAATATTCGATGTCTAATCGACTACTTCCTCAGTATTTTGCCGACTATTAGAATCGACAATGGTTATTTGACAAGAGTATTAACTACTCACTAATTTAGTGTGTAATAGTCATCCATGAGCGGCCCATTACTCAGCCCTTAATGGTAATTAATAAAGTAACTGCCTACTAAATACCATAACTTCCATGTTCCGAATATTTAGGGATGTGAGTTACACAGTAACGACTTTCTCTATCGTATAAATATCGATAAGCTAAGAAAGATCTGATAAGCTTTGTTGTGATTTCTTTAATTGGATCCATCTGAATGTGATTCATACTAACATGCATCGAGATTTATTTTACATATTTTAATTAATCTAGACTCTAACTAAAGATAAACTTCTGATTAAGTGATAGAGATATATTAGATAGTTTGATGAATTTGAGCTCTATTCAATCATCATGAATTACATTTATCTTATAGTCTTTGCGACTGATTCAAATACTATCTCTGATGAATGAAATATATTATAAAAGAATATCTATAGACTTGATCCCCTATTCATTCGAGAGCTTGTGAGATTCTTTCCATCGAATCTACTTAAAGTAGGGTTAAGAAAACCAAGACGCTTCTCATCGCTCACGAGGAGTATCCAGTATATTCTCTTATGAGGAGATAATTGTAGTTACAAATTTTAAAAGCGGATTCATTCAAGACTTGAATAACAATAGCTGAAGATATGATTTTTTCACATTCAACCTTATGATTTTCTATAGTAAATGGTATATTTTCTAAAAAAATTATATATCATATTTTAGATTTATTTTGACATATTAAAATTTATTTTTGAATAAAATGAAGAAGAAAAGGATCTCTGTTTCTTCCTCTCTTCCTCTGATGGCCGTTGGAATTGCCGGTTCCAGATCCATTCTTGGATTCAATAAAAGAGTGATTTTTATTTATTTATTTATTTATTTTGAATCTACCATCTAGAATTTTTACTGAAATAAATAAATAAACTATAAACAAAAAAGAACGGAAGAGAGGAAGGATGATAACTCTCGCCATCATCCTCCCTCCCTCCGACGGGATGGCTCAGGACGAACCTCTGGCTGGCATTCTTCCCCTTCGGCAACCATCCGAAATTTTAAAAAAAAACAAGAAGAACAAGGGTTCTTCCAAGACTATCGGATCTCGGTTAGCCAGCGGATCATCCCTCCAGTTGCCGGCATAAAGAGGTGGCTGATCTTGGGGAACCAATCTAGAAATTTCCAGCAGCCGCTGACCGATCTTTGGAGGGAGGAGCTCCGAAATTTTATCCCTCCACCGATTTTCATGAAATAGGACAATCGTTGGCTCACCGACGGTTGGGACGATCGTCTTAGGCCCACCGCCGGTGGTTGAGGTCGGCCCGTGCTCAACGGGGGTAAATGATAGATGGGGATCGCCGGCCATGGAGGATTTGCGATTTTTTGTACTGATTGGGGAAGGGGCGGTGGTCTGCCGATTCTGATTTTTCGACGACCATCGACCTAGTTTTGGTAGGAGGAGCACCGTCTGAGGTTCCTTCATCTCCATCCCTACCGATCTCCCACAAAATCGACAATCGCTGGCATGCCTACGATTGAGAGATGGCCGCCTGAGGTTGGGAGAGGCCGATGACCCACCAGCGAAGCCTAATCAAGGCTTTTATTGGCCGACCATGGGGCTTTCCGATCATTGTGGGTGCGATGGGGAAAACAGGAACGGGAGGAAGAAGAAAGGGGTTTTGACCATGGGGCTTTTCGGATCCATCAAGCACTAAGCCTTTAGCCTTTTGATAGTTGATCGAGCCAAACCACATTGAGTCGGTTCAATCTGGTTCAGAGGAGTTTTTCAACTAAGCCCTTAATAAAATATGTATTTGAATAAAGATCCACACTATGATTGGTTGGCCCATATTTTAGGATTTTAGTAATATGGTCACTAATAAAGTAATTAATTCAAGAAAGATCCTTTTTGATAATTAGCTGAACGAGCTTTAAGGAGTTATGCAATTTAGTTCCTAATAAAGAATAAATCACATAAAGATCCTTATAAAATTATATTTTAGCCTTTATAATAAAGTTTATTATATAAAGATTTTTTTATTAATTATGATAAGGTCTTGCCATATGGTTCTATTGCATAAAAAATTTATTTGCATATTATATGGTCTATTTATGTGTTTTTTGATTTATTTATATGCAAATAAAAAATTGCAAATCTATTATCATTTCTTTAGTAATGTGTTCAATGTCATATTGAAGTTTATGGATTTATTATATTCAGGAATAGCTACAGCATCCTGATATAGTAAATATCATATAAAGACTATAAAATAAAGTATAATGATATGTAAATAAAATTATGATTAAGTCATAAAATAATTTATTTTATTCATAGAAAGTGGTTATTTTTGTGATTTAATTAGAATAAGATGATAATTTAGGTATTGAGAATAGAATTTTTTTTAGATCCATAAGTATAAAAATTTACTATCTTTTGATATTTACGTTACTGATCTTATTAATAAAGTATGAGTAAATTCTATATATGATGCACCTCTACCCATAGAAAGGTTAGAATTTACTGCTATCAAAATTAAATATAAAAAAATTTATTTACTTTGGATAAAGTTTAATTAGTTTCATTGTTTGATGATAAAGTCAGCATATGCTATTTGCAGTATTGATTCTTGTAATTATTGATAGTAGCATACAAAAATTTTCTTTTTTAATGGATTAAGTTTCTTGGAATAAAGAAAGAAAAATATTACTCACATTAAGATATACTGACCTTGATCTGATGTATCGAGTTAATGAACTTTCATCACTTATGGATGAAAGTATACTATAACAGAAGAGCTTTTTAAGAATCATGAGTCATTCAATGGATTCAGTTTACTCTACAAGAAATTTAACTTAAAGTGGTATACTAGAAGATCGTGTCATAAGGTCCATATTTTCATGTATGCTATAGAGTAAAAATCAGTAAGCTCTTAAGGTAAAGGCCAACATTCATGAGTAGATTATATAAATAAAAGATATCACAGTATAGTTAATTTGATATTAAAATTTTCATATCAGATATCCTTTTAGTCTACTTTATTCTCACTATTTTTTCATCAGGTCAATCTTTTTAAAATCTTCTATAGTATACATAATGAGGAATAGACAGTTAAAGAATTACTAGCCAAATATGTGTGAAGAAGAGATTGAGTCAGGAGAAGAAAAAGAGCGTAAACTTTGATTCACATTAAGTTAGTGAAAAAGTAGATAAAGAAAGAGTATACCTAAGGTACCGAAGGCAGAAAAGAAAAAGCATTTATTATCGCATTAGATAAAGCCATTAATAAAATTATCAGATACTTCTGCAAAAAAAAAGAGAGACCTAAAGAAAAGTTGCATAAAGTGTAAAAAATGACTACAAAAGAAAAATATTCTTTACTATTGTGTATGTTTTGAATCCAATTTCTTATTCTACCTAATGTACTGACTCTAGTATAGTATACTTGTTTATATTGCCAATAAGTTACAAAACTTCCTATTAAGAAGATCTCTGACTGAAAGTGAACGATATGTTCTCATTGAAAAATAAAAAAATATTTGCTTATTAAGATAGTTGGATACTATAGGATAGTCTTAGATCCTGAAATAGATTTTTATTTTAAAAAAAATATTTTTATGTTATGGTATCAAGGTTGGAAAGAGTAATAAGGCTAATGAAGAAAATAATCTTAGGATCATCAAAGTTGACTGATTTTGTAATATATGATAAAGGTGATGAGTACTATGGTAGATATACTAAGATGGAACAATAAAAAGGATCATTAGTGAAATTTCTAAAGGTACAAGATATTGTACTTTAGTACATAATGCCTAGCATACCATATCAAAATGGTGTTAGCTAAAGGAAAGAATTAGGTGCTTAAAAAAAAAGTTCAGATCATGATAAGTTATTCTAAGCATTAACTTATGGGGTGAGGTGATAAAGACAGCTACGCATATCTTAAATAGGATTCCTACTAAGGCAATTCAAAAGATATCTCATGAAACCTAGTTTGGAATATATGCGTATATGGGGTTATCCAGTTGAAACCAAGGTTTATAACTCATAAGAAAAATATATTTGATCTCAAAACAACCAATAATTTTTTATTGGTTATTCAGAGAGATCAAAATAGTATAGATTTGATTGTCTATCTCCTACACCATAGACAGTAAAAAATTAATAAAGTTAGATTCTAGAGATTGACATGTTTAGTGGGAGTAGAGAACCTTAAGATATTGCCTTAAGAAAATACTAAGCCTATAAAGTAGACTGAAGTAACAGTTTCTATTGTTATTCTTTGAAATAATATTCAGGAGAAATCATCACTTCATCAAGTTCTATTCTATGAGATTTTTATTGCCAAAGAAGTAACTGTCTAACTACCATCCTAAATAATTCAAGAGGCAGTTTTTTAGAGATATATTAAAGTAAAAAAATCTGCTATACCTCTAGATTATATGATATATCTGGCTAACATGGGTAAAAAGGTTACCGACCTTAAGACGTTCTTACTAGCTATGAGTGGTGCGAATATCTTACAATGATTAGATGCTATAAAAGAAGAGCTGGGCTCTATGGATAACAAACATATCTAGAAATAAGATTAAATGATATGAAGCCAGATATGTAGTAAAGAGATTTGCACGAAAAAGAGCATTGACTATTCTTTTAGAATTATCATGATCTTAGTAGCTCATTTTTGATATAGAGCTATATCAGATAGCTGTAAGAATAATCTTCCTTAATAGTGATATAGAGGAAGAGGTATATATGGTACAATATATGAAAAATTTTATGGTCAGTGGACAGAGGCATATGGTTCAAATTCAGTTATAAACTTAAACAGACTTCTACATTATGGTATCTCGATTTTAATCGAATAATCAGTATCTTTGAGCTTAAAGAAAATTCTATATACCCAAAGGTCAGTGGAAATAAGTTCATAGTATTCTGCTTGCCAACAATAATTAAAGTCCACTTAATAAAATTAAATAGTTTCTATCTCTAAATTTTAAGATATAAGATATAGGTAAGTCACTTAAATTATTAGCATTCAGACTCATTGAGATAGATCCTTAAGGCTACTTAGACTATCTTAAAGGACTTACATCTCTAAAGTACTAAATTTAGGATAGAAAATATTCCTCTAAGTGTGTTTATAATATAAAGTGTGACACATTTAATAAAATTTAATATCCAAAAATTAAGATAAAGATAAAGCATAGACAAGCTGCAAAGAAACTCATGCATTACCTATAGGATATAAAAGTTTATATGCTCACATATAGTCGATCTGATCATCATGAAGTAATAGGCTATTATGATTCGCACTTTGCTGAATGCACGAATAGTAGAAAGTCTATTATTGAGATATTTTTCTACCTATAGGAGGTGCTAATGTCATGAATGTATGTAAAATAAGATTTTATTTACTACATTCATTATGGAAGCAGAGTACGTAGCCTATATAAGATTTTCTCACAAGCTATAAGGTTATAAAATTTTATCACAGAACTTAGAGTTGTTGACTCTATTAGTAGACTAATAAAGATATACTGTGATAATATCATTTGTAAGTAAGATTCTCCTACAGTATGAAGAGTATAAGTACCAGCAAGTATATTAGTATTACATACTTGGCTCTTCATGATAGAATAAAGGATATAGTATTTATGGAACATATCACATAGAGCTAAAAATTGTAGACCCCTTGACTAAAGAACTTATTTTCGAGATTTTGAGGGTAAGGTGGATCATATAGGGATAGTTTATTTAGTGGTTGATGTGTATTGAACACTATGTATAAAGTTATCATATTGAATTTTATAATTTAATTTATTTTATGCCGATAAGCTATTTATCATGCGATATAAAGTTGACCAAAGAATAGACATAAAATTTTGTCTATTCATAAAGCTAAAGTTCTACATAAAGAACTTGATTATGAAGTATCATTAGTGTAGTAATAAATGGAAGATTGTATGTTGTTTGATAACACATTTACCGTCATGATTCGCACTGATGATTATTTTATGATCAAGTATACAGTATATATCCTATGGAGGAATGAAGTTTTCAAATGTGGCCACAATAGTTTTCAACTATCAGATCTAAATAATGTTTCACTAAAGATTTTTGAAATGATTTAAATGATTAAAACAAAGATGCTTGTGTTAGGTTGGACTAAATGAGAGAATGTTGTGATTTCTTTAATTGGGTCAATCTGGATGTGGCCCATACTAACACGCATCGGAATTTATTTTATATATTTTAATTAATTAAGACTTTGACTAAAGATAAACTTTCTATTAAATGATAGGGATATATTAGATGGTTTGATGAATTTGAGCTCTATTCAACCATCATGAATAACATCTATCTTACAGTCTTTGCGATTGATTCAGATACCACCTTTGACGAATGAGGTACGTTATAAAAAGATGTCTATGGACTCGGTTTCCTATTCATCCGAGAGCTTGTGAGATCCTTTCCATCGGATATACTCGGAGTAGGATTAGAGAAACCAAGGCACTTATTGTCATTCGTGAGAAGCATCCAGTATATTCTCTTATGATCACAGGTTACAAATTGTTGCAGTTGTAGATTTTAAAAGATGATTCGTTCATAACTTAAACAACAATGGCAAGATGTATGATTTTTTTGCAATCAAGTTTATGATTTTTTATGAGCTTTTCATATAATAAAGCTCTCACTTTTGTCTTTGGCTTTCTTGAACTGGATAGCATTAGAGTTCAATTATACTGCCTTGCTAAATACTCTATTTATGGTAGCCTCAACTCTTCCCTTCACTTCCTTGCCATCAAAGGCCATAATGAGGTGTTCTAATCTTGCTTTTCTTTTTTTCTTCTCCGCATTATAATGTTTTCCCTCCCATTTATTGATTAAAGTACTTAACTCTCTGGTTAGATTTTTGATACTACTTGACGATAATATCGACAAGAATTTGAGAAGCTACCATTATGAGGTATCTGATCCTATTATTATTTTTTTACTATCAAATTAACCCTTTTGATTATTATTATTTATTCCTTTTTTAATATTTTTGTGAAGTTATTGCCGATGCAAGCATACTCGAACGGCCATTACGCGACAGTGTAAGCTTTTGCTATTCTTTTGGAGGCAATGTATATATTCTACGGATTTCATATCTTATCTTTTATATATATATATATATATATATATATATATATATATATATATATATAGAGAGAGAGAGAGAGAGAGAGAGAGAGAGAGAGAGAGAGAGAGAGAGAGAGAGAGGTATCAGTTTTTATTTATCATATATTTATTTTTTTTTAAAGCACCGTACGTGTATGTGTGTCTTCGAAAAAAAATCCTCATCTTGGCCACACCAAGCTAACGATCGTATGGGAGTACGGTGCATCACTATTCCCTAACATCGTCATGACATTCTTCTTCACCTTTTTCTCCTTCCGAGATAGCAGCCATCTTCTCCATTAACACTGGCGACGTGTTGTCGAGATTGTAGATCTAGAGTCGCGTCGCCCATGCAAGGCATGAGGCTATAAACTAGTTAATATACTGATGAAATTTATTTTAAATTTTTAAAATTATATATATATATATATATATAAAAGATAAATAAAAAAGATATAAGGCACTTCCTCATTATAATAATATTATATATTAAATATAAGTATAATTTATCATGTGCACAGAAATGTAGAAGAGAACAAAATAAAACAATCTTTCCTTCAATTTTCCACCAAGGTGTACAAAAATCTCTATAAGATTGTTTCTTATCGGTAGAAATAAACTATTAAAAAGGATTTTGACATTCAAAAGTCTCATCACCCAAGAAGTTCTACTTTTGTGAAGAAAAAAATTTAGAAATACATGATGCTTAAAGGCTTGAGCCCCGTTTGGCTAAGCTTTTAAAATGTGAGAAAGAACTTTTTCATTCTTCAAAAATATTTTTAAATAATATAGTGATGCTTAGTAAAAAATTAGAAAGTTATTTTAATTTTACTAAAAAATTGAAAAGATCTATTTAAAAAAATTTTATTTTGAAACTTTTTTAAAAAATATTTTTCTAACTAATATCGAAAAGCTATTTTGATTTAAATAAAATTTTTTAATGATCAAAATATCCGCTAACAAATTTTATAATTATATCTTATATCATATTATATTATATCATTATACTATAAATATATTATAATAAAATAATAAATTAATATTATATATATTATAAATATATAATATAATCTATTATAGTATTATAATATTATAAAAATATAATCTAATATAATAATAACTAATAATATAATAATATTATTATATTATAATAATATAATATGTTATATTATAATTTATTATTAGATTAGATTATAATCCATTATATTATATAACATTATATATTACATCATAATTATAATATTATATTATACTATTATAATATAATATTATAATAGACTATATTATATTTATAACTTAAATATTATTATTGTTGGTGCAGAAATCCGTCCTCGTCGGAGGTCGCTGGAGTCGAGGCCGCCGAGGTCGCCGTCGGGGACCTGCAAAACGAAGTCCCGTCCGGAACCGGTGGGGGGTGGCTCCGGCAGGACCCTCCGACGGTCAAGTTAGTTTCCGGCCAACCGTAATGGAGTGCTCGGAATGAGTTCCGGAGCTTAGAGATGAGGAGGAGAGCTTAGAGAGTCGAGAGTTCAGAGAGCTTAGCCTTGGCGTATCTGGAGGGGTCCCTTTATAGCGGAGCTTAGTTGATGGTGACGGCCGTGCCGTCTGGCAGAGAGTCGTCGGACAGCATGGAGTTCGGTACGGAGAGGACGGCATCATTCGGTGGATCGTGGGAGCCATACTGGCACGTCGTGGGCCGCATGGAGTCCGGTACAGAGAGGAAGGCGTCGTCCGGTGGATCGTGGGAGCCATACTGGCGAGTCATGGGCCGCATGGAGTCCGGTAGGGAGAGGAAGGCGCCGTCCGGTCTTGCTGCAGGCGACAGTTCGTCCAGAGGAGTTCGGACTTGTAACAGAGTTCGGCTGAAGGGAAAACCCGGGAGGAGCTCGGCTGGCTGAAGGGTCGGCCATCTGTAGAGTTCGGCCGAGGGACGATTGCCGAGGAGTTCGACCGCCTGGAGTCGGTCCGAAGGGGTTCGGCCGCCTGGGCTCGCCTGGAGTCGGTCCGAAAGGAAAACCTGGGAGGAGCTCGGGTGGCCGAACGGGCGTCTGGGAGGAGTCCGTCTCCCGAAGAAGTCCTGCCGCTTGGAGTCCAAGGAGCTCGGCCGTCAGGAAGTTCGGCTGGCGGTGGGAGTTCGGCCCGGAGCCTGGCGCTGGGGAGTTCGGCAGCTAGGTAGTTCGGCCCGGACCTTGGCGCAGGGGAGTTCGGCCTCTAGGCAGTTCGGCCCGGACCTTGGCGCAGGGGAGTTCGGCCTCTAGGCAGTTCGGCCCGGACCTTGGTGCAGGGGAGTTCGGCCTCTAGGCAGTTCGGCCGTGGTAGGGGCTCGGCCTGGCGCCTGGCGCTAAAGCTCTTCAGCGGCTACTGGTTGCATTGGGCCGAGCATCGGGCTAGGGCTTCGGCGGGAGCGGGATTTATCCCCAACACTTGCCCCCCCACTCCCAAGTTCGAAGCTCGAAGGAAGGGAGTGCAGGAAGAGCGACTGCCGAAGTCTTCTTCCAGGCCCCGTGCTCGCTGCAGCTGAAGCTCGGGTGTAGGTCTCGTCGCCAGCCAATGTTGACGTCGAAGTTGAAACCGGGGCCCGGGGGAGACCTTGTCTCTAGTCGATGTTTGGAGTTGAAGTGGGACTCGTTTCCAGCCAAAATTGGTGAAGCTGATGTTGAGGCCGGAGTCAATGTCGCCCCCGTGGTCAGGGTCGGAGTTGACATTGCCTTCATCAACCGAAGTCGATTCGGGGGAGACCTCCTCTCTTGCAGTCAAGGTTACGATCGCTTGGGGGAGATCTCGTCTCCCGCTGATGCTGACACCGAAGTTGAAGCTGAGGTCCGAAGGAGACCTCATCTTCTGCAGCGAAGCTTGCCGTAGACTCTGGGGCTCGGCCTTGGACCTTGCTCACGTTAGGACGAGGTTCTCCTCCTGTTCCTAACGGGCTATGGGGGTACATTCGGACCGTCGTCCGAGCTTCTCCCCCCATCCCGTTCCTTCATGAACGGGGCCTTCGACTTTGCTCACGTCAGGACGAGGTTCTCCTCCTATTTCCTAACGGGCTGTGGGGGCACATTCGGACCGTCGTCCGAGCTTCTCCCCCCATCCCGTCCTTCATGAACGGGGCCTTCGACTTTGCTCACGTCAGGACGAGGTTCTCCTCCTGTTCCTAACGGGCTGTGGGGGCACATTCGGACCGTCGTCCGAGCTTCTCCCTCCATCCCGTCCTTTGTGAATGGGGCCTTCGACTTTGCTCATGCTAGGATGAGGTTCTCCTCCTGTTCCTAACGGGCTGTGGGGGCACATCCGGACCGTCGTCCGAGCTTCTCCCCCCATCCCGTCCTTCATGAACGGGGCCTTCGACTTTGCTCACGTCAGGACGAGGTTCTCCTCCTGTTCCTAACGGGCTGTGGGGGCACATCCGGACCGTCGTCCGAGCTTCTCCCCCCATCCCGTCCTTCGTGAACGGGGCCTTCGACTTTGCTCACGCTAGGATGAGGTTCTCCTCCTGTTCCTAATGGGCTGTGGGGGCACATCCGGACCGTCGTCCGAGCTTCTCCCCCCATCCCGTCCTTCGTGAATGGGGCCTTCGACTTCGCTCATGTCAGGACGAGGCTCTCCTCCTATTCCTAACCGAGGTTGTTCACGGTCGCTCGGGAGAGATCTTATCTCTAGCCGAGGTTGAACTGCGCGCTCGGAGGAGATCTTATCTCCTGCGGCCGAGCTTCCCTCGGGGGAGATCTTATCTCCTACGGCCGAGCTTGTTGCTCGCGTTAGGACGAGGTTCTCCTCCTGTTCCTAACGCGGCGATTATTGACTGCTGCTCTCCTGTCATCGCATAGTTTTCGCATCCAGAAATAATATTATGCAGAGGGGAGAATTTTACCGAAGGGAAATCACGGACAGCGCGTTCTCGTTTGAGGGGTCGACGGGGCGTTGTTCCTCGGAGCTCCCTCGAGCAGCAAGTCCCGTCCAGACGACCTCCTCTATCTCATGCCGGCCTTCATAATTTGGACCATGCTTCTCTTGACTTTGTCGCTGGGGATGACAATCACCGATGTAGCTAGCTCCTAGCTCCTCCCCGGGGTGGCGTTGATGACGCCGCGGGACGGCCAACCTTCTTGACTTTTCCAGTTACAGCAGTGCCTATAGCCGATCTTCTCCTTGATCGCGCACGTTTGGAGAGGCCGTAGTCCTTCAGGTCTTGGCGGCTGGCTCTTAACTTTGCCGAGGATTCGAGTTAGAGGAGCGGGTCGAGGATTCGAGTTAGAGGAGCGGATCGTAGCTGCGGAATCTTTCGGAAGGAGGATTTCTTCGCACCCTTCTGTCGGGGCTTCCTTTGCGGTGAGCTCGAGAAGTTCGGGCTTCGCTTGCGTGTAGCTTCATTCCGCTTTCCCGCGAAACTTTCCGTGGGAGAACTTCATGCTTCTTTGTCGGGGAGTTCGGCCTCGATCGCCCTGGGGCGGTCTCGAGCACGGTCGAACTTCACTTGGGTGATCTGCTGCGAAGTTCGGCCTCCTTTATGCCGAACTTCAGGCGTGGGAGAACTTCGTTCCGTCCTTGCCGGTGCCGAACTTCATTTCACCTTGATGATGAGCCTTGGGGGAGCTCGGCTTTTCTTCGAGCCGAACTTCATTCCTCTTTCCCACGAGACCCGCCGTGGGAGAACTTCCTGCTGCTCTTGTTCGGACGAGTTTGGACGAGCTCGAGGGGAGCTCGGCTTTTCTTGCCCGAACTTCGTTCCACCTCCGGTGAACACTTTGTAGGCGGTTCCTTTGGGGGACATACTGGAGCGTGAGTTCGGCCTTACTTGCGCCGAACTTCGTTCCGCTTTCCCGCGGAAGCTTCCGCGGGAGGACTTCATACTTCTTTGTCGGAGCTTCCTCGATGACGGGCTCATGGGTGGGTTCGGCCTTCCTCGCACCGAACTTCATTCCGCTTCAGCGGAGGAACTTCTGCTCTCCGTTTCTCTCTTAGGGGCGATTGGGCTCTTCCTTAAGGCTGATTCCTCGCGCCCTCATGGCGGGCTTGCTGGTGGAGTCGCCACCGGAGGTTGCTGTATAGCCTGCAACGCCTCCGTGAGGCCACGGATCTGTCGGACAAGCAGGCCAAACTGCTTCACATCCACCGTGGGTGCAGGTGGAACCTAGGCCGCCGGGGCTGAAGCAGGAACAGACGGGCCTGGACGGGATCGGGTCGCAGAGGCCACCGAACGCCGTGCGGAAGCTCTCCTGGGTGGCGTTTTCTCTTCGAAAGAGAAAAGGAAGATCTCTGGAGAGGGAAGAGAAGGGTCGCCGAGCACTCCTTTAAGAACAAGGGAACCTCGAAGGTTCAAGCCCTTCCTCTAGCGCCAATCTGTTGGTGCAGAAATCCGTCCTCGTCGGAGGTCGCTGGAGTCGAGGCCGCCGAGGTCGCCGTCGGGGACCTGCAAAACAAAGTTCCGTCCGAAACCGGTGGGGGGTGGCTCCGGCAGGACCCTCCGACGGTCAAGTTAGTTTTCGGCCAACAGTAATGGAGTGCTCGGAATGAGTTCCGGAGCTTAGAGATGAGGAGGAGAGCTTAGAGAGTCAAGAGTTCAGAGAGCTTAGCCTTGGCGTATCTGGAGGGGTCCTTATAGCGGAGCTTAGTTGATGGTGACGGCCGTTGCCGTCTGGCAGAGAGTCGTCGGGCAGCATGGAGTTCGGTACGGAGGAGGACGGCATCGTCCGATGGATCGTGGGAGCCATACTGGCACGTCGTGGGCCGCATGGAGTCCAGTACGGAGAGGAAGGCTCGTCCGGTGGATCGTGGGAGCCATACTGGCGAGTCGTGGGCCGCATGGAGTCCGGTACGGAGAGGAAGGCGCCGTCCGATCTTGCTGCAGGCGACAGTTCGTCCAGAGGAGTTTGGACTTGTAACAGAGTTCGGCTGAAGGGGAAACCCGGGAGGAGCTCGGCTGGCTGAAGGGTCGGCCATCTGTAGAGTTCGGCCGAGGGACGATTGCCGAGGAGTTCGACCGCCTGGAGTCGGTCCGAAGGGGTTCGGCCGCCTGGGCTCGCCTGGAGTCGGTCCGAAAGGAAAACCCGGGAGGAGCTTCGGGTGGCCGAACGGGCGTCTGGGAGGAGTCCGTCTTCCGAAGAAGTCCTGCCGCTTGGAGTCCAAGGAGCTCGGCCGTCAGAAAGTTCGGCTGGCGGTGGGAGTTCGGCCCGGAGCCTGGCGCTGGGGAGTTCGGCAGCTAGGTAGTTCGGCCCGGACCTTGGCGCAGGGGAGTTCGGCCTCTAGGCAGTTCGGCCCGGACCTTGGTGCAGGGGAGTTCGGCCTCTAGGCAGTTCGACCGTGGTAGGGGCTCGGCCTGGCGCCTGGCGCTAAAGCTCTTCAGCGGCTACTGGTTGCATTGGGCCGAGCATCGGGCTAGACTTCGGCGGAAGCGGGATTTATCCCCAACAATTATATTTTAAAATATTATTTTATTATTATAATCAGATAATGTAATACAATATTGTAATATAATATAATATCATACTATATAAATATATAACATAATTTATTATAGTATTATTATATTATAAAATTAAAATTTGATATAATAATAAATAATAATATGATTATATTATAATAATATAATATAATATTATATTATAATTTATTAAATTAGATTATAATCCATTTATTATAAACATATATATTACATCATAATTTAATAAGATTATATTATAGTTACAATTTACATTATAATCAATATATTTATATTATATTATTATAAATTATATTAATAATTATAATAATATTTATATAATATAATAATATTTTAATACATAATAATATATAATTTTATATTATATTATTTTTTATTATTTAATATCTTGTGATGTCTTTTATTATCATTTTATCATATCAAAAAAAAATTATTTTAATTATCAAACATACGTTAAAATTTTGAAGTATTTTATAAATATAGTTATCAAATAGTAAACAATTTTTTTAAAAAAATTGTACTTTCAAAAATTTTACTTTTCAAAAGCTCTACTTATAAAAACTTCAAAAATTCTACTACTAATAGCAATCCCAAATAAGATCTTAGTATCCATGATTCTAAATACTTAAGCTATAGAATAGTAATTTACTTTATTAGACTGTTGCTGGCCCTCTCTTTGCTTCTTAATATAGGGCAGTTCTTCCAACAATTGCTTACAGAAAGGGACAGCAATAATTGTATCCATTTGCTCTAATTATGATTGGGTGCTTCAATGGTGTAAAGTTTTGCTTAATTTAGGTGTCACCTTTTCATTTGCTCGATTTTCAATAAATTAGTCATTACTACTTTCTCAAGCTTGAATTTTAAATATTTATTTTTATTATCAAACTTATATTTTGGATTTAGCTACCGGAAATAACTTATATTACAGATTTATGTTTCTATTACTATTTTTTTCTTATTTTCTATTTATATAATTTATTTTACATTTTTTAATGAATAATTTGATTTAATTAGTATTTTTGTTTATATATTATTTTTTAAAAAACTTGCATGTGCTCTATTTTATATTATTTATTAGTTTTTCTTCAATATGCATTATATGCATCAGATTGCTAGTTTAATAATTATATTTTTAATAAGAGGAGCCTCGAGGTGTTGCTCATGTGACAACAACTAATCTTATTGATAAATATATAATAATTTTTAGCTGATATAGTTTCTAATTCATGATAAACTTTTAGAATAATATTTTCAAAAACTATATGCAGAATGTCTCTGGATTCTCAATCTATGTCATTTCACTCAGACAAAAAGACAGCTAAATATTATTAATATTGTGATAATAAAAATAATTAATAGAATATGGCCGACATATAAACATGTATCAAAAATAATTCTGCTTTATGACGTATTTAGTTTTTTTTTCTTGGTGATTTTTGTAATTATGCATTGCCCTGCACTATTAAAAGTTTAAAACTACTCAGTCTTAGCCTATTTCAAGGACCAAACATAATTCAAGCTCAGGCTTTCTCGTCGATTTTTTTTTTTTTTTTTAACGATCGTAGCCTACCAACAAGTCTGAAACCCTAATGTAAGAAGATATATATATATATATATATATATATATATAAAAGAAAGAAGAGAGAAAACAGAGCTGGAAGAGTATTTTCGTCATTATGATATTCTCACCCTCTAATTATACACCTCCAGGCACCTGTGTTTGGTTATTCTAAGGGTGCCCAAATCTTTTCTTCCCACTTTCCATCGATCATCTCCGATCTCTCGCCGAACGATGACTCAGGACGTGGAGATGATGGAGCCGCAGGCGGCGGCGGTGGTCGCCACTGCTCCCTCCAACTCCGTCTCCTCCGCCACTGCCTCCTCCACCCTCCAGCGTAAGCACGCTGCAACCCTAAACGCTAGCTCTATGCTTTTCGTCTTCTTCTTCTCGATCGCGGTTGCGATGATGCCTTGAATCGGGGATCGGTTGCAGATTTGAAGGAGATCGCGGCGCTGATCGAGAACGGGGCGTACACCAAGGAGGTCCGGCGGATCGTCCGCGCCGTACGACTCACCATGATGCTCCGTCGCAAGCTCCGGGCTCCCGTGGTCGCCGCCTTCCTCACCTTCGCCCTCCCCTCCGGTTCCGAGGCCCATTCCCGGCTCTCCTCCTATCTTCCCAAGGTTATTCCAATGCAGTGCCCGTCCTTCTTGATCTGCTGTTACCAAGTGTCTTTGTTGTTCCAATTTCTGATCTTTAAGAAGAGTACTGGTTCATTGGTTTACTGGTTATCAGGTAGTTTCTGTTGTCAGGAGATGGTCTATAAAAGCTACAAAATTTCTATCTTTTGATCGCTTATATGTCGGTTGAATGGCAGAAACAGTAGTTTTCAGCAATGTGTAGCCGATAAGGTGGGTGGCTTTGGCTGAAATACGTAAAATTTGGGAGGATTGACTAGTCATTCATACAGTGATGTGGTTCTTGTGGGTTAGGGTTTTACAAATGGGTGAAGGATGGTTTCAGGTTGTTAAAAATAGAGAAAAAAAAATAGGCTGAATGTTGGGAAATCTATAGAAGAGGTGATAGAAAATTGAGGTTTGACGATTTGCAGAACTTATGTCTGAACATCTTTAGCTGAAATCAGATCTACCTTGTGAGGATTTAGTTTTTGAGTCGGATTTGTGCTACTTTAATGTTCAGCTCACTAGGGCAGGACAGGAGAAAAACCATTGTGCTAACATAACACCTTAAATTTTAGCCCCGCCGATTCCAAGTCTAATTGTCATTTGAACAACAATTGTCTCTTTCAACAATATCTTTACTAATAATTGGAAATATATAAATTTTCTTTCATACCCTATGTGTATATAACACTATGATATCTTCCTCTGTTCACCTCTTTTTCCCAAGCTTCTTATGGCCTATCCTCCTTTACTACTTTCCTATGCAAGCTCCATTTTTCTTACATGGACCTTTGACATCTACTTTTCCTCCATTGACCTACACAATTGCAACTTTCCACCCGGTCAATTTTATCCCAACCGGTGATCTGCTCTTGCTCAGCAAGACGCTAGCTGCAACTTTTTCAAAAATAGCAACTCTCAACTCTATTTAAGGCTATCAGCTATTATAAATGAAATATTTTTTGGAAGGTGATTCCAGAAATGATACACTTACTAAGTGTTGGGGATAAATCCTGCTCCCGCTGAAGTCTGGCTCGATGCTCAGCCTAATGCAACCAGTAGCCGCAGGAGAGCTTCAGCAGATGCGCTTCAGCCGAACCCCCGGCGTCCGAGCTTCTTCCAACCTGTTCAGCCGGCCGAACTGCTTAGCGGCCGAGCTCCTCAAACTCGCCACCGAGGAAGCCCCAACAGAGGGGCGCGAACAAGTTCTCCTTCCGAAAGGTTCTACGGCTGCGCCCCCCTCAATGCTCCTCGGACTCAAATTCTGACCAGCTGCCAACACTGGAAGGACCACGACCTCCCCAAGCGTGCGCGATCGAAGCGAGTAATGCCCCTACCATCGCCACTGAGGAATACATTCAGCTCCAAGACGAGATTAAAGAGCTCGTAAAAAAGGACGGCTAGGTAAATTTCTCCGGCACCAGTCTGAAGCAGGAAAAGATCGGCCAAGGGCGCTGCCATTACCAAAGACCGCAAGGAGGTCGGCCACCTTACGGCGTCATCCATATTGCCCCTGGGAGGAGCTTGGTGCATCAGCGATTCGTCATCTCCCAGCAACAAAAGTTTGCACCAAATTGAGAAGGCCAGCATGAGGAGGTCGTCCACCCCGAAACTTATCGCCGAAGAAATGCGGAGGAACAACGCTACCACGATCTTAAAATACAGAATTTGGGAATGCGCTACTAGTAACTTTCTTTCAATAAAATTCTTTCTTTCCAAATAATATTGTTTCTGGATGCAAAAACTATGCGATGACAGAGAACAAGCAGTCAATAATTGCCGCGTTAGGACAACCTCGGCTAGAGATAAGATCTCTCCCGAGCGAAGGCCTCGTTCACAAAGGACGAGATGGGGGGAGAGGCCCTGACAGCGGCTTATGGTTCGGCTAGATAAGATCTCTCCGACGAACAAACTCGGTTAGGAACAGGAGAAAACCCGTCCTAACGCGAGCACAACCTTAGCTAGAGATAAGATCTCTCCCGAGCGACCGTTGACAACCTCGGCTAGAGATAAGATCTCTTCCGAGCGACCGAGTCAACCTCGGTTAGGAACAGGAGGAAGAACCTCGTCCTAACGCGAGCATCAATCTCGGCTAGAGATAAGATCTCTCTCGAGCAACCGTGACAACCTCGACTAGAGATAAGATTCTCTTCCGAGCGACCGTGGACAACCTCGGTTAGGAATAGGAGGAGAACCTCGTCCTAACACGAGCACCAACCTCGGCTAGAGATAAGATCTCTCCCGAGCGGACCGTTTGACAACTCGGCTAGAGATAAGATCTCTCCCGAGCGACCGAGTCAACCTCACTAGAGATAAGATCTCTCCCGACGACAATCAACCTCGGTCAGGAATAGGAGGAAGACCTCATCCTAACACGAGATCAATCTCGACTAGAGATAAGATCTCTTCCGAGCGACCATTGACAACCTCGGCTAGAGATAAGATCTCTCCCGAGCGATCGAGTCAACCTCGGCTAGAGATAAGATCTCTCCCGAGCGACCGTAGGCCCGTTAGGAACAGGAGGAGAACCTCATCCTAATGCAAGCATCAACCTCGGCTAGAGATAAGATCTCTCCCGAGCGACCGAGTCAACCTCGGCTAGAGATAAGATCTCTTTCGAGCGACGCGAACAATCTCGGTTAGGAACATGAGAAGACCTCGTCCTAACACGAGCATCAACCTCGGCTAGAGATAAGATCTCTTTCCGAGCGACCTGGATAAGATCTCTTCGACGTTAGGAATAGGAGGAAACCTCGTCCTAACACGAGCATCAACCTCGGCTAGAGATAAGATCTCTTCCGAGCGACTGTTGACAACTCGGCTAGAGATAAGATTTTCTTCCGAGCGACCGAGTCAATCTCGCTAGAGAAAGATCTCTCCCGAGCGACCGTGGGTTCGTTAGGAACGGGAGGAGAACCTCATCCTAACGCGAGCATCAACCTCGGCTAGAGATAAGATCTCTTCCGAGCGATCGAGTCAACCTCGGCTAGAGATAAGATCTCTCCCGAGCGACCGCGAACAACCTCGATTAGGAACAGGAGGAAAGACCTTGTCCTAACACGAGCATCAACCTCGGCTAGAGATAAGATCTCTCACGAGCGACCGTTGACAAACCTCGACGAGATAAGATCTCTTCCAACGACCGTTGACAACCTCGACTAGATAAGATATCTCCCGAGCGACCGTGGGCCTGTTAGGAACAGGAGGAGAACCTCGTCCTAACGCGAGCATCAACCTCGGCTAGAGATAAGATCTCTCCGAGCGATCAAATCAACCTCGGCTAGAGATAAAGATCTCTCCCGAGCGACCACGAACAACCTTGGTTAGGAACAGGAGGAAGACCTCATTCAGGCAACACGAGCATCAACTCGGCTAGAGATAAGATCTCTCTCGACGACCGTTGACAACCTCGGCTAGAGATAAAGATCTCTCCCGAGCGACCGTGGCCCGTTAGGAACAGGAGGAGAAACCTCGTCCTAACGCGAGCATCAACCTCGGCTAGAGATAAGATCTCTCCCGAGCGACCGCGAACAACCTCGGTTAGGAACAGGAGGAAACCTCGTCCTAACGCGAGCATCAACCTCGGCAAGAGATAAGATCTCTTCCCGAGCAGTTCGGCCAGAGATAAGATCTCTCCCGAAAAGCAACCTCGGCCAGAGATAAGATCTCTCCCGAGCAACCACTTCGGCCAGAGATAAGATCTCTCCCGAAAAGCAATCTTGGCCAGAGATGAGATCTCTTCCGAGCAACCACCTCGGCTAGAGATAAGATCTCTCCCGAGCAGTTCGGCCAAAGATGAAGATCTCTCTCGAAAAGCAACCTCGGCCAGAGATGAGATCTCTCCCGAGCAACCACTTCGGCCAGAGATAAGATCTCTCCCAAGCAACCGTGATAACCTCGGCTGGAGAGGGCAACCGTGACAACCTCGGCTGGAGAGGGCGACCGTGACAACCTCGGCTGGAGAGTTTCAGCTTCGGCCTCGGCTGGAGAAAGCAACCGTGTCAACCTCGACTGGAGAGCTTCAACTTCGACCTCGGTTAGAGAAAGCTATCGTGTCAACCTCGGCTGTAGGAGACAATGTCGCCTCTGAGGAGTGCAACCTCCGGCTTCGATCGCAGTGGACGAAGCCCCCCTCAACCTCGGCTGGAGATGAGATCTCCTCCGAGCTTCGACCTAGGCCAGCTCAGAGCTCAGAGGAAGACTTCGGCAGTCGCCTTTCCTGCACTCCCTTCCTTCGATTTTCGAACTCGGGAGTGGAGGGGCTAGTGTTGGAGATAAATCCCACTCCCGCCGAAGTCTAGCTCGACGCTCAGCCTAATGCAACCAGTAGCCGCAGGAGAGCTTCAGCAGACGGGCTTCAGCCGAACCCCCGGCGTCCGAGCTTATTCCAATCCGTTCAACCGGCTGAACTGCTTAGCGGCCGAGCTCCTCAAACTCCTAGCGTCCGAGCTTCTACGAACCCGTTCAAACGGCCAAACTGCTTAGCGGCCGAGCTTCTTGGACTCCGAGCGGCCGAGCTTCTTGGACTCCGAGCGGCCGAGCTTTAACGGAATCCCCCGGCGCCCGAACTCCTCAGCGGTCGCCCCCTCGGCCGAACTCCCCAAGCGGCCCTCCCTTCAACCGGCCAAGCTCCTCCGAACTTCTCTACAGCCGAACTTCTCTACAGCCGAACTCCTCCCGAGCTTCCCTTCAACCGAACTCTCCTACAAGTCCGAACTCCTCTGGACGAAGGAGACTGGACGGTATGGCCGCCACTACTGACGACGCCACTCTCTCCGTAATCAGTCCTATGCGGCCCACGACCTGTCAGTATGGCTGTCACCATCCGTCTGATGGCACCTTCCTCTCCGTACCGAACTCCATGCGGCCCATGACTCGCCAGTATGGCTGTCACCATCCGTCTGATGGCACCTTCCTCTCCATACCGAACTCCATGCGGCCCACGACTCGCCAATATGGCTGTCACCATCCATCTGACAACGCCCTCCTCTCCATGCCGAACTCCATGCGACGGTATGGCCATCCCCATCAACTAAGCTCCACCTACAAAGGACCCTCCAGATACGCGAACTAAAATCTCTTTGATCTCTAAGCCCTCCTCTTCTTCTCTAAGCTCCGGAACTCATTCCCGAGCACTCCATTCCTGTTGGCCAGAGCTGACTTGAGCGTCGGAGGGTCCTACCGAAGCCACCCCCCACCGGCTCCGGACGGGACTTTGTTTTGCAGGTCCTCGACGGCGACCTCATCGGCCTCAACTCTAGCGGACTCCGGCGACGATCAGTTTCTGCTCCAACACTAAGCATGGTGTTGAACTAGTTATTTTCTTGCTGCATAACAGCTTCTTGCAGTCATATTATCATTTGTGCTATGATGATCCTAAATGTGCTAGTTATGCTTCTATCATTTCCTTTAGTCATCACGAGGAAGATTAAAATTATGTGTATATGTGGATGGAAGCATCTTATTTCTTGTGTGTGACACATGAAACCCATTTGCTGTGTGTGAGATGCTTGTACTTGGTGTGAGCCTTGCATCAAAATACTGTAGATGTGTTGTATACATAGCATTTAGGTGCGAATGATCTACATGTGCATGTATATGAGTTGAAAAATTTTGATAAGTTAATTAATGATAACCACTAAAAAGATAACATTATTTAGAAATGTTAGAAGCTGCATCTGATTGACCATGCCACCTCAACATTGTGATCAATTAAATGGATTAGCAGTTTTGATCAGCTGAGAGCATTTACAATGAACGTATTTGTCTTAATTTGAGAAAATTAAATTTCTTGATAGAAAACTTCATAAGCTTGAAATCCATATTTATGATTATTGTGGATGCAATATATTCAGTGCAAGATCTTTATGGGGGAACTTTTCAAGATTTGAATAAGACATCATAAAAATGAAGCCTTTTTTTGTATTTTAAATTTAAAAAAAAAAAAAAAAAACTTATGAGTGGTAGGCCCTCCTGATGTTATCTTGTCTATTCTCCATCATCCTGTCAATTACCTATCTTGCAGCAAACATCAAAAATTCTTCCTATTCTTATGGTCGTTCTTTCGAATCTTGGATCTCGTCAATCAATTCTCTACTTATCTTGACCAAATATGAAAAACCAAACTCCTGAGAAGGAAGAGAAATTGGTCATGCACCAAAGAATTGGGGTTAATATGTAACTTGATGGCCAGCCTAAGTCCAGTTGCTGATTTCTATGTAGGCCTGAAAATGAGTCGGTATTATCCAATGGGATTCATTTCCTTATCGAGTTAGGATTGAATGCAGATAGGAATCTTTGAAACCGATGGGATTCCTTTTCGGATAACTATTCATGGATTTTGCTGGATACACATCCAGATTCAGATGTTGAAGATTTTTAGGATATGGAGATCTGCTAGAAAAATCTATAATCCCACTCCTATCAAGGATCGAACCTGTGCCCTCTGACTCAGTCTTCAACACCTTGGGACAATATTCATTGCTACTTTATGTTGAAGCTTTATCTTTAAAACTTATTCACATCATAAAATAGCATTTTTCATATGTTACCTATTTTTTTGTAAAAAATCAATCCTCTTTACTATGATAAAAAATATTTCACCTTTCCCCTTTTGATATTTTCAAATCCTTGTTGTTTAAAATATTTAAAAATATCAATACATGTAGCATATTCTTACATCTATACATAACTTTTTTGCAAGTTCTTTAAATGTAGATAATTCTTGTTATTTTGTATTTTATTTTTTTTATTTTAAAACTTAATTTCTACTATATTTTTAATACAAATCTAATTGGGCAAATGATCAAGACCCTTGGTTGGGTTGGTCTCCATGTGAGTTTGGTAACTATGACCTTTACCTAGTTAGCTATGCATCATGTGGAACCATGATATTGGATTGCCTAATGCTCCTTCATGACCATGTCATTTATGTTGGGTTCATTATTGAAATCTGCTCAAAATCTGATTTATATCTGAATTATATCCATACTTGAACAGAAAAATAGGATATAACTAATATCTGACTTGTATTTATATCCGTTTAGAACAATTATAGATATGATTGATATTTGATTCGTATTTGTATCCATTTAGAACAAATATAATATTGATCTTGATATTGTTTAATATCTTTGTCCACATTCATATCCATCGAAAAAATGTGGATATGGAAATCGATATGCCAATATTCGATCCGTATCGAATGTATTTCATTCCTAATTTTGAGATAGGCCTAAGCTCAATCTGAGCCGACCTAATCAAGAGGCGAGTAAGGTTGGGTTGGGTTGAGCATATAGAACCATCCATTTTGACACCTACTTGATGATTAGGTTAGAGACTACCAAAAGATATGAATTTGGGTTTCTAGACATTTTTTATAGTATAGATTATGTTCAATGGTTTGGATCTTAACTCCTTTTTATTGAGCAAGGGTTTCTAGACATTTTAGTCTATCATTGATTTTGAATCATTAACTCCTTTTTATTGAGCAAGAGTTGGGTTATTTGATCCTTAGGTTAACATTGTGCTGGTACAAAAACTCATTTTGCCATCAACAACCTAGCCTTGTTAAGACTTGGCCGGACAGAGCTAAGGGTGGGCTAGGCCTATTGGCACCATTGAATCTGCTTCCCATGATTTAATATCAGCATTCTGACTTATAGTCGGAATCATCGACTGTGCGGTGGCAACATCAAATTCTCAACTGACAATTGGTTTCTCAAACTATGAGTCAGAGACAGAAGATTGGACGACTCCCAATTGGATAACCTTTGAATTACTATCGATGCCAAAATTGGATAAGCCGACTATTAACCGGTTTCGATGCCTGACTCATGGTCAGTGATAAGATTGATAGCCGACTGTCAATCGACAAACCGATTGATAGTCGGTAACTATCAATCGGCTTTTCTAATGAACACAACGTCTCAAATAGCCATCTAATTACTAACCGACAGTCAATCAGTATAACAATGACATCGACGTACAGTCGATATGATGCTCACCGACATATAGTCGGCATATCATAAATTACCAGCACAAAACATGCATAATAGCCATTCGTGGATATTAACTATTCACCCCACGATTAAATAATGCTAGAATAAGTGGGACCCACGTGTCTAATCGTTATAAACGGTTACCAACACTTTATCTATAAAAAGGAGGTAAACAAACAGCATGGGTAAGATACTTTTGGGCTACATTTTGCCAATTTTCATTCTATTTACTTGTTCGACCAAATTTCATTTCTAACTTAAGCATCAAAGGATCCCCACGGAAAATAATTCCGGTTAGTGTGGACGTTGTCTTGTAGGTTGCTTTCAACCTAAGCCAGGCGCATCAGGGATTTGGCCGTAACAAGGCCTATTATCAACTTTAGTCTCATATGTCACCCATAGCTTTGGAGTTTACATTTTGTTCTTTCTTTGCCCTATTTTATCACTTTGTTTTTATGTCCTAAATTAAATTGAATTTCTTGCATAGTATGCAATGCTATATATACTGTTAGATCTGATCCCGTTATGCCATGCAAGTCTCCCCTTATCCGAGATAAGCTCATTGTTTGCTTGATAAGCTGCTTTCATTCTTGACCGGTAGATGATTTGTTTGGTAAACTTCATCCACATTTTGACATATTTGGAAGATCTTTTTGCATGATAGATCTTTTAGATATTTATAATGTTTATTGTATTAACTTGATCTAACCATCTGTAGTAAGATTAGTCCATCTGCCTGTCCCCTCAACTTATTATTGTTTGGCACTTTTGGTTTCTGATGATGTTGGAGATGCAGTAGTTTATTCAGTTTTTAAAGGATTTGATGAATTTTCCTTCAATTCTATCATCTTGTTCTCTTCTCTTCACTGTCATAATTCTGCTTAATCAAGTGCCCCCTTTGATTGTTTCTTGTCATATCGATTTCTTGTTCTGCTTCTTCTTGTGAAGAATGGAAGACCTTTGAATTTCCAAACATTATTGCAAGTACTGTGAGGCCCCAGATTAGTTGAATAAATTTAATCAGTTGAAATAAATGATATAAGTGATACATTTATACTTGAAACACTGGGCTAACTCATGCCATGTCCTCTAGCACATTTACTGCAGAATTCCTACATTATTACATACTTATTGCATTACACTCAGAAAACATTGCATTTTCTACACCCTTTGGTATGGGTACATTTTACACGATGCAATAACCTTTCATGTTTTTAATTAATTTTGTGCGACAATAACCCTGGATTAGAATTTGGTGCTTCTGCCTTGCTGTAAAATTTGCTTGTGTTTATGCAGGTGTTCTTTTACCCTGTCAATATTAATTATCTTAATTTGTTGAATTGTACTATGCATTGAGACTTGTAATATGGAATGGTTCTCACTCAACTGTGGAAATCTTCCACTTAAAAATAATTTGTGACTTGTAATTTTCATTTCAGGAAGATGAACATGAGATGGATGTGGATACGGCAACTTTAGTTGGTCAAGTTTCTTTTAAGTACTCTCTACCAGAGCTTGAGATCTACTGTTACTTGCTTGTGTTGATATTTTTGATAGACCAAAAGCGGTACAACGAGGTAGCTTTTCTCTAGATCGCAACTTGCCTTTATTTTTATTTGCTTATGCACAAAAGGTTCTTTACCTTTTTCTTCTCCCTCCCAGGCTAAAGCTTGTTCCTCTGCAAGTATTGCTCGCCTTAAGAATATGAATAGAAGAACTGTTGATGTTTTAGCATCTCGGCTGTACTTTTATTATTCCTACAGTTATGAACTTACAAACAGTCTAGCTGAAATTCGTGGGTGAGTTAGTTTCCATATTATCCAAGATGCAGTTCTCATGACCAACACAGCATTGTGCTGATGAAGTGCCTCAAATTTAAAATTCTGATATCTCAGTGATTTGGTGTGACTGATGTAGCTTCTTCTCACACAGTGATCTTGTCTTGTCAGGACCCTCCTTGCCTTGCATCGTGTTGCCAGCTTACGGCATGATGAGCTGGGTCAGGTTTGTTGCTTTGCAGAGGCGTTTTATGATACATTTATCTGCTGAAACTTACTAATTATACTGGTGAGATGCAGGAAACCCTTCTCAACCTGCTACTTCGCAATTACCTCCATTATAACTTGTATGACCAGGCTGAGAAACTGAGGTCAAAGGCCCCGCATTTTGAAGCACATTCCAATCAGCAGGCAACACTTATTCTTATGACTTTATGAAATTACCTTTGGACTTCATTCTTATTGTGAAACAAATTAGGTGCTAACCTTGAGGGTTTTTATCCTATAGTTCTGCCGCTACCTGTTCTACTTAGGAAAGATCAGGACTATTCAGTTGGAATATACTGATGCTAAAGAAAGCCTTCTGCAAGCTGCTCGAAAGGCTCCTGCTGGGGCACATGGTTTTCGAATCCAATGCAACAAGTGGGCTATTATAGTCCGCTTACTTCTTGGGGAAATCCCTGAGAAAACTGTTTTTATGCAGAAAGGCATGAAGAAGGCTTTGACACCCTATTTTGAGCTTACAAATGTGAGATTGTCATTGTCACTCAATTAGCGCAAACTTTGTCTGAGTTTATATATTATAATTTAATATTTTAATATTTTGATCTTAGGCTGTGCGAATTGGAGATCTGGAGCTGTTTAGGACTGTTGCAGAGAAGTTTGCTGGCACTTTCAGTTCAGATAGAACCCATAATTTGATTGTGAGGCTGCGCCATAATGTGATCCGAACTGGACTCCGCAACATTAGCATTTCTTACTCGCGCATATCCCTGGCTGATATAGCCAGAAAGTTGAGATTGAACTCTGACAATCCTGTGGCAGATGCTGAGAGCATTGTAGCCAAGGCCATTAGAGATGGGGCAATCGATGCCACAATCGATCATTCAAATGGGTGGATGGTATCCAAAGAGACAGGCAATGTCTACTCCACAAATGAGCCGCAGATTGTGTTCAATTCGAGGATTGCCTTTTGCCTTAACATGCACAATGAAGCAGTGAGAGCACTGAGGTTTCCACCAAACTCTCACAAGGAGAAGGAAAGTGCAGAGAAGAGACGAGAGAGGCAACAGCAGGAGCAGGAGCTTGCCAAACATATTGAAGAGGATGATGATGATGAGTTTTAAATGGGACTGTAATCCTCTTTTATGTGGTTGATGCTGTTTGAGTAATTTATTTCTCGTTGAAGTAATGGTGGGGACCAAACTTTATTTCAAGAACCGACATTAGAATTTTTTGTAACTTCATTGCAAGTTTTTATGTTCTGTTGCAAATGGCGCATTGTCTAGCATTATTTTTCTTGATTCAATTCAGTTGAATGTTTGGTGTTGGATGATATGGTTAATGGAATATGCTTCCGAATTCTGAGGTGTAAGTCAAATTTGTTGTTGATGGCTAGAAGACATCTGGAATTACATGGTTGCATGTATGGCTGTCAATCTCTCATATTGGATGAATGAGATACAAGGAAAAAACTGAATAATTTTAATGCTAAAACGAGATTGAACTTAGCTTTGTCTTCTTTTCAGGTAGCTTGAAATGATGGTGCACATGAATGTGGAATTGGCAGCTATTAAAGCACATTTATGACAACTGGTCTGGAAAGAGCTCAGCAAGCGCATCAAACCATCATCGGTGGCTCCATCTTCAGTGTTCTGAGCGGTCATCCTAGCTTGCAGGCTGTAGTGGAGATCAAGGGATAGCAATGCAAGAGAACCAGGTAAAACAATTGGCCAATGCCTCATGCTACCCAACTAGGGTTTCAAGTCACCTTATACAAATCCACCTTTCCAGCTTGCAATGACTTTGAACAAGGTTTATGGAATTAAATTTGTAATGTGAGATTGAGGAATGTGCTCTGTTTGAAAAGCTTATCTCTTATAGCTTGTGTCAAGTGGTTGTTGGCATTTTTGACTTACCATTTACAGGTGAATTGTGGACTATGAGAAGCATTGAAGTATGTGGTAGTTGGTACTTTTAATCATTCGCAGGTGACTTGTGAGGTATGAGAATTAATGTCCAATCTTGTTTATAGCATGGGCTGTACCTTTGACTCCAAATCATGCATGTTAAGAGAAATTCAAAGTAAATTTTCTAGGACTGGACCGCAAGTGTTCTATTTAATTTTCAGGTATTAAGTAGACTTTTTGTAGATTTACATTCCTGAGGTCATTTAAAATGCAACATGGTCCTTTCTCATCATGAAACTGCTTTGACATCCTTGCGTTGCCCTTGTTTTAACATCACCAAATGACCAAGCATTTAAAGGGAGGTATTGAAGCTACAAATATTTGATTAGGAACTTTAGCTTTGACCTTGATAATGTATCCTTGTCTGACAATAATTTAAAAAGTTTTTCCTTTAAGCTTGTGTCACATTGGATCTTGTAATGTTGACAAAGAAAGTTTCTCAATGGGATTATTCAACGATTGAAACTAGATTCCAAGCAAGACATGCAATGCCCAAATTGACTTTAAAAAGTTGCGATGGGATTATTCAACGATTGAACCTAGATTCCAAGCATGACATGCAATGCCTAAATCGACTTTTAAAAGTTGCGATTTTGTTATTTTGGTGTTAGATATACATTCAGAAAAAAAAAAAAAAAAAAAGGGGTAATTCTTTTAGATCAAATGAAATAAAAAATATGGCTGTGTTTTATTGAACCTTGTTTCTTCATCGAAACCATGTTTGACTTATTTCAGTGTTTGGTACGATAAAATGAAGCAAGAAGTGATCAAGGTAAATTTGTAGTCCTTTTATCATGGACTCTTGCGCAACAAGGCAAAAAGGGTCTATGGCAAGATGAAGGCCTACATGGTTTAAGATCCAAATTGCTGAATTGGACTAAATACTTAGAATGCACTTTAAATGAAGTCAACAGATGCCTTTGCAAATAAGATTAGAGTAGTAGCTAACATATAATGCAGCAGACAGAATATATAGATGAATTAGAAAAAAGGAACTTGGATATCCGGGAAAGTGTGGCCTTAGCATTTGGAGATGAAGGCAAGAATCGTTGTACTGGATATATATTATACCATTTCGAATATACTGTGCCATAATATTATTGAGCCAGCACGTAGTTCCATACTATACTAACATTCAGCACGTTTTACAGTCTCATGTCATATGATGTATCGATACTATAATATAATAAAATGGTACTAATATGTCGATGGTGACCTCAGCCCAACCATCCATTCCCTCTCTTTTGATCACTTGTTGCTTCCCCGCCTCTTCCCGTTTATATCATCGCATTGGCCCGCATGAGAGAAGCTTGAGATTAGTTGCACTACAAGCTTTTAGAACCACAACAATGCCTTCGCTCTGGCTAATGGGTGTGGAGCCGAGCGCAAGCTTTGTACGAAATGGGAAGCCTTTCGGGTCGAAGACACTTCTTTTCCATTTTGGAGGTGAAGGCCGGGTTATCGTTGGAAGGACCATATGGAGGGCAGCATCTTCTCATCGATGTTGCTCTTCTCCTTGGCCGTCTGAGGGCTCCCTTCCTATCTTTCTAAAGCTTGTCCAGCGGTTTTATGGCGTATTTTGTGATTGTTGTCATAGCTTGTATGCATGCATTTTTGTGTTATTGATTAAGGTTTATAGCGAAGCATGATGAAGCAAATTGGACCGTAAATGCCTCCCAACCTGTGCTTTGTTTTGTTCAGTTCTCATGGATTTCTTCTTCTACGAATCCAAATGCATCAAACGTTGGTTGGGCCGCCATACCGTAACATCGATCCAAGCTGTTCCTTGTACCAATTTGACAGCTGGTGGAATTTTAAACCGGTCTCCAGGCCCGAATGGTAGTGTTATGGTCTGGACGTTGCTGACAATATTCACTAGCACTAGCACGAGCACATGTGGCGCAAGGCACCACAAAATTTGTATATGCGGGTTGCCTCCATCTTTGTATACAGATCTTTGATAGGATTCAGGTTGCCAAAGAAGGAAGAAATTTTTATTCCGAGGAACTCATTTCTGCTTGGGTGATGAACTACCCATTCCCTGGAAGGCCATCTACCTCAAGAGGTACTATGCGTAGGCTGCCCTTTGTTTGGATTCACATTTTGGCCTTACCTCGAGAGAACTTTGTTATGTTTGGAGTTTAAAGAGTAGGGAATATGTTTGTTGTCTAAGTTCTAAAAGATAGTAAGCTAGCGTATTCATTCATTAGTACGTTACCAATAGATAGGATGACTTTCTCGTTCTCAACCTTTCCCTGTCCTCTATTCGTGGGACCATTTCTTCCATGATGAACCTTTATACCTGAGTCAACTAAAAAAATATCCACCTCCCCTCTTATTCATTGAGGAAGGCAGGGGTGGGGATATCTACCAAATATGCTCGCTCCTATCGGATTGAAACATTATTGAGCATCTTTGTTCTCTCTTGAAAACAAAAAATCTTTTTTTCCTTATATCTCATCTAGGCCTTTCAGTGTTCCCACTTTGGATTTAGTATGATGATCTAAAGAGACAGCAGTCAGGCTGGATCTGGTGAAAAGTTAGGCAATGTATCATGAAGATAGGATTCCTTAAATTCCATTTTCATCCACTACACAGCAAAATCAACATCTTTGGAAAAACACTTTAATTTGCTTGCATGCCGAACTATTTCTATTTCTTTTCCTTCTTTCTATTGCTTACTTCTTTCTACGCTCTGTTCACTTTTTCCAGTAAATTATTACTTTAATCTAAACACCTGCAACGTAGAAAATTCCCAGTTATATACTTGATATCTAACTTGAGTTAGTTTAGGTCAAGGTGAATGACCATCTGAAAAGACCAACTCCTATAGTTATACAAGCAAGCATGAAATGAAAGGCACAGCGTTTGGTTCCAGAATAACAAGGGGATAAGTTGTCCATATTCTTCTCATCCCCCAAAACCAAGAATCATTCTAGTAATGATAGTAAAGGACCGTTAATCTTCACCGCGAGAGCAAGAACAGACTTATTACACTTTCCATTTCAACTGTGGACTACTTCAATCCTTAACCCAATAGTAATGGTTATGTATGGAATGCTAAACTAACAAGCAGTAAAACAGTGAAGAAAAACAAAAGCATCCTCGTTTCATCTCAAGATCAAAGAATGATAATAATTTATTATAGCCTGAAGAAAGAGATCAGACCAATACCTCTACATGGCCACCTCAAACTAAGAACGACCTCAAACTAAGAACGAGTTCCTAGCCATCATCATAAAACTAATATCAACAAAAGCATATATAGAAAAATTAATGAAAGAAAAGAAAGAATTATTGCATCTCTACAACGTTGTCGCCGGAGGTCGGGCTTCTTCTCCGTCCCATCATCTCCTGCGCCACCATCCTTCGGCTTCTATTAATAGTAATCAAGCACAAGTAGATGTGCTCCTCGAGCTCATTGAGCTGCTCCGCCAGCTCTTCCTCCCCTCCCTCCACCTCCCTCGCCGCCTCCCTCACCAGCTGCCGCTCTCTAATCCTCAGGACCAACCTCGCCACGTCCCGGCCATGCTCCACCTCGTCGTGCGCCCGACGCACCATCCGGCTCACCGTGTCCAGATCGCTCCCCACTATGTAAGCCCCCTTCGCCGCCGCATCCACCTGCGCCCCAACTCTCTTTAGATAACTCTCCCCTCCCACTCTCCCCCTTATCCACCTCCAACCCACCCTCGGCCTTGCCGCCACCGCCGCCGCCAGTCCAATGCCGACCACCGCATGCGCCGCGATCACCAATGCCGCCACCACGGCAGCCCCGCAGACGCCGATTAGGATGACGCCGGACGCCTTCTTTGCTACGCGGGTGAGATGTGCCCGTCGGGCGATCCTCCGGTTGGCCTTCGTGAGCCGGGCGACTAACGGGCGGTAGCAGGCGTGCAAATAGTGGAAATGGGCCAAGTTGATGGGGGAGAGGGGGTTGTCGAGCTCGACGATAATTTTGTTTATACTTGAAGATAATCCTATATAGAGAATATAGCAGGAAATCAGACTGTAAAATCCTTGATTTTTAATTGTATTTCGTTTCTTCTTCATGATATTTTCATTTCCTCTGCTTAGTTAGGAAAAAAATAGGAGAGAGAGAATAATGTCCTTTAATATTACTCTTTTAGTCTAATTACCAAATCTCATACTAACGGGAAAGAAACAAAGTATTTCTTGAACTTCAAAGATTATTACTATGTTGGCATTATCATTGTCAAAATGATCAATTATTTCAATATTAAACAAACATACTTCCAGACTAGCTAGTTTATTCACAAAAAACATTGCTCATCAAAAAAAATTCTTAGTCACAAAGAAAACAAAATGGTTTAGTCCAAAATTTATGTGACAAACTGGATACAAGATAAAGAAAAATCATTAATAATCCTAGATGGACTCATCAATGGATGTACTACTGTAAAAATGGCCTATAACAGCGCTTACTATAGCAGCAGTTTTCGAAATCACTGCCATAGCTCCTACAGTAGCGATTTTCGTTAACCGCTGCTATAGATCGGATCTATGGTAGCGATTTTTGTAACCGCTGCCATAGGTCCGACATATAGCAGTGGTTATAGAAAATTACTATCATAGATCGACCTATAGCAGCAGTTTATTATAACCGCTGCCATAAGTCGAACCTATAGCAGCGATTAGTAAGAACCGCTGCTATAATCTAATTTATGGCAGCGGTTAATTGTAACCACTATCATATATTTTTTTAAAATATTATATAATTTTAAAATTTAATGTCTATCTTTATTATTCATTATCTAAATAATTATCATTAGAGTGTCGTCACAAAAGATCGCCTAGATCCGATGGTCCTAGCTTCGTCGATCAGAAAAATTTAATTTCGACGACCACGAATGATGATACGATGATCTGATAGATGGAGACTTTCGATGGATCCAAAAACTTACAACGATAATCTAGGTGATATTTGTAGCGTACTATCAAAATTTTACTTCAATCGGATATCATTATTTTAGTTAATTTAGTATGAGTTAGTTTTGACTGTTAAATGATAAATGAGTGATCAAAGGACCAAATGGTGTCCGATTATGAGATAATTTTTTTATAAATGATCTTAACTACTACTTTAATTATTTTTTTATAATGATGATTATAAAGTTTAACTCGTGAGATGAAGAACGATCTAAAACTATACGTCTTCTGATAACCATTCTGAAACTTCACTAGTTGTTATGCTCGTGCTTTTGCAATATCTACTTAACATGAATAGTTTATATCAAAATAATTTGAATTTTACTATCATCATCGTATAAAATATTTAAAATTATAATAAAAATTATTTAACTAAAAAATTATCTCATAATCGGATGCTGTTTAACCCTTTGATCACTTATTTCTAATTTAACGGTCAAAATCATTCCGTACTAAATTGATCATGATAACGATATCCGATTGAAGTAAAACTTTGATGATATGCTACAAACATCATCAAGATCATTGTTGCAGATTTTTGAATTCATCGAAGATCTTATCTATCAGATCATCGCATCGTCATTCATGATCATCGAAATCAAATTTTTCTGATCGATGAAGCTAGGGCCATCGGATCGAGGCGATCTTTTGTGATGACACTCTAATGATAATTATTTAGATAATGAACGATGAAGATGTATATTAAATTTTAAAATTATATAATATTTAAAAAAATAAAAAAAAAATATTTTTTATCAATGGCAGCGGTTATCAAAAATCACTGCTATAGATCTACAGCAGTGGTTATTGAACCATTGCCGTAGATCTATGACAGTGGTTTGATAACTACTGTCATAGGTTAGGTTAAAAATTCTCAAATTTTTTCTTTCCTTCCATACGCGCTCGATCTCTCTCGCTCTCTCTCCCCCTCCTCTTCATTATCGGTGAGGCTCCTCCCCTCCCGACCGGCGTCGCCCCTCCACCCCCCGGTCGGCATTGCCCCTTCTTCACCCTCGACTGGCGCCACCCCTCCTATCCCCTCCCTCTCCGACCCTCCATCCCTAGCCGTCCCTCCCCGCCACCCGCTGTCCCTCACCCGGCCCCCCCACCCCTCCATCCAACCCTCCCTCGGGTCCCAGCGAAACCCTCCCTCTGGCGAACCCTTATCCGATCTTCCCTCGACCCTCCGCAAAACCTTTCCTCCGACGAACCCCCCTCCACCCTCACTTGGCCCCTGCGAAACCCCACCACCGCCCCCCCATCCGACCCTCCCTCGGTCCCCAGCGAACCCCCCTTCAGCGAACCCCCATCTGACCCTCCCTCGACCTCCTATGAAATCCTCCTCCAGCAAACCCCCATCCACCCTCGACCCTCCACCGGCCCTCCGTGAAACCCCTCCCCCACACTCTATCCTCCTCTGATCCCAATGCGAAACCAAACCCCCTTCCGACGAGCCCCCTCCACCCTCCTTCAGTCCCCACGAAACCCCACCCCCCCACCACGACCATTCTGATCCTCCTCTGACCGAGTGAGAAGCCTCCTTCGACCTCCTCATCACTGTGCCCCCTCCCTCTAACCCCCCATCCCTAGCCGCCCCTGCTCTCTCTTTCCTCTTTTTCTCTCTTCTCTATCTCACTATTTTGCTTTTATTTCGTAAATTAACTCTAGTGTCACCATCCTCCTCTAACATCATCGCCGGTGATCCTCAGAGCTTTCGGTGCGATCCGCTCTCTATAGCCATAAGTATATTTTTTTTTTTAATTTTATAGTATTATTTATTAATCATGTATATTTATAATAATTTATAAAATATTTATAATAAATATTATAAATATTTATTATAAATATTATAATTATCTGCATGCCATAATTTTTGGGCCGTGCCATGGTGGTAGCCTTGGATCGTGCCATGTCGGCGGCTATGGACTAGATCTATCAATGAATTGGGTTCGGATCAAAATCTGGATATTCAGATCCAGATTCAATTTTAATTATTGGTACCGAATCCAAACTCGATTATCCGATGGATCTGTACTTGAAAGAGAAAGGGAGGGATCTGGCCTCGCCGCCATCATTGGGAGGGAGGAAATCCGGCCTCGTCGGTGAGGAAAATCGAGAGAGGGAGAGTGGGAGATCGAGAGAGCGAGAGAGAAAGGGAGGGGTCCGGCCTTGCCGGCATCACTAGAAGGGATGGGGTCCAGCCTTGCTGGTGAGAGAGATCGAGAGAGTGAGAGAGGGAGGGATGGGGTCTGGCCTCACCGACGAGGGAGATCGAGAGAGGAAGAGAGGAAGATCAAGAGATGAAAAAGCTAGGAGGAAGAGGTTTGGCCTCGCCGTCGTCACTGACAAGAGAAATCGAGAGAGGAAGAGAGGGAGTGATCGAGGGGATGGCACATAGCCGAGCCGGCTCAGATACACAATTGAGCCAGCTCGAGCCATGATCGAGCCGATTAGGGGAGGACCCTAGCCGGATGTCTCAGGCATGGAGTCGCCTCGACTTTCGAGCGAATAGAATTTAAAATATCATGATATTATATTGATTAATGTTCATTAATATTGTAGGTCATGATGGCACTGAAACACCATCTAGCTTTCATCTCTATCCCTCGATGGATTACGCACAGTTCAGCATCCGAGGAGCAGTCAGAGCATGCTCCATCCACCTTGACATCGGCTACTTAGGGACCTCCACTACTGGCATCTACTTCACCGGTGGCATGTACTCCAATAGCAACTAAGCCTCTACCGTTGCCCATATCTGAGGCACATGCTACTATACAGGCATCTGAGTATATATTTTTATTATATTAGCATAACTTTATTTTTTATATAGTATTTGTATACTTATATATTTGCATAACGTATTTGCATTGCAGGTGCATCATCTAGTCAGATATTTTGCGGTCCCACATGTATACCATACGTGTGGAATCGCCAACATCAGATGATGGTCTATTACGATATGGAGGGAAGGTCGGTAGTGGAAACCGCATGAAAGATGCATTCTTTTTTTGGAGTGCTTATGAGACGGTCAGACATCATTCTCGTAGAGTCCAGAGACTGGCGTTTGATGGATACTACCGTCAGGGATCGAGTATAGGAGATATAAGTAAGTACGCGCATCTTAATTATATTTATGCATTTTATATATTTACATTATATATGTTTGATTAGAATAATTTTATAATCAATTTTTGATAAATTTGTACAAAGGAAGTACGACTTTTTCGATCATGAGAGGGCTCGAGATGCCTAACTAAAGAAAATCGGAGAGTTATATCGAGGTTATAAGGTCAAGCTCCACAAAGGATGGCTCGAGCATCGATGAGACACTTCGGAGGAGCTTATTCCCTAGATATAGGACTATCCTCCGAGTCAGTGGGAGAGGATGGTTAGACACTGGAGGAGTCAGAAGTTCGAGATAAAATTTTTAACTTTTAAATTTTTCAATATACTTAAAATTTTATTTAAATATTTTTAAAATATTTTTTATTTATTTGAATACTTATTAGACTACCTTCCATCAGAACCGTGCAGCCCAGGAGTATACGCACACTCTAGGCCGCGAGTCTATGGCCAGTCGTGTGCATAGAGAGGTAATTAATTCTAAATCTTACTAGATAAATTAAATTCATATTTTTTATTATCTTTTTGATAAATTTATTCTTTGTTATAGCTGATGAGAGATAAAATGATGCCCAGCCATAGCGAGATCTTTCGATCCAACTGCACAGACAAGATGGATAGGCTGATGAACACCGCGATCAGACGTATTTTTGTAAATATTAAATATATTAGTATATATGATTAGTATTATAGCATTTCTTATAAAATTTTATTTTAATTTATAATTATATATGATTAGTATTATAGCATTTCTTATAAAATTTTATTTTAATTTATAATTACAGGATCAGTTAGATGCGCTTGCGAGCGAGGGCCCGGATACCTCTGGGCCCTATGACCATCTATCTCAGGTCTTGGGGCCTGAGCACTCTGAAAGGATCTGATGCAGGTCCGAATATACGCCGACGAGCTACTGATCCAAGGCGAGCGTCTCCTCATAGACTTTCAGTGTCGTCAGTCGGGAGGAGCTTGAGGAGGCGTTGACATGGGCAAATCATGCTGCGATGTGGGCAAATCGAATTGAAGAGCGCGCATCTCATCTGGAGGGCATCGTGAGGGACATGATATCGACGCTCAACACACATTTTGGAGTCACGGGCTTCAAGGATATGTTGGCCCGCATTCTAGCTCCAACTCTAGCTTCGGCTCTAGCTCCGGCTCCGGCTCCGATTTTCGGTGACGACGACGACGATGATGATGTAGATTTAGAAAACTGTTAATGTATTTTATTTTTTAAAAAAATATTATAATAAATTTTATTCGGTAATAAAATTTTAGCATTTTAGAATAATTTTTTTGTTTATTATATTTTATTGTATTATATATCTGTATTTATTAGATAAAATATATAAAAAAATAAAAATTTTATTTTTTTAATTATTCAAGATCTATGGCAATGATTTTATAACCACTATCATACCAATGCCAACCGCTGTCATAGGTCCCTGGTGCCAACCGCTGCATTAGAAATATGGCAGCGATTAAGAAACCGCTGCTATAGATTATCTATAGCATCGGTTAAGAAACCGCTGCTATAAATTACCTATGGCTAACTACTGATATAGATAATCTATGACAGCGGTTACATAACCGCTGCTATAGGTCGATCTATTACAGCGGTTTATAAACCACTGCAATAGGCTATCTATAACAGTAGTTTTAACAACCGTTGCCATAGAGCTACGGTGATGACCGCAATAACAGTAGTTAGAAAATTATTGCTATAACTTATGACTGATTTTTTGAGCTATTGCAGCGGTTATGAACCGTTGCCATAGCCTTTTTTTGTAATAATGATGACTACTTGATGAATCTGATCTTTGAAGTGGAAGAAGACATCAACTTGGGTCACATTGTTCTCTCTTCCTAAACAAATGAGCTCCTTCAACTAGAAACTTTTTATGAGTCCAACCCTTTCTATTAGATCTAAGTAGCTCTGGAAGCAATATATTTATAGCTTGATGGCTTCACTTGCACCGCAGAGACAGAGACGGGAGACTTGGCCTCTCTGAGGAGGAGGATGAAGAAGATGGGAGAAAGGGTGGGGTGCTGTTTCTTTTAAGGCAAGTGAGAGAAGAGAGAGAAAGAGAGGCTAGGAGGAGGCCAGAATCCACACCGCCTCGAGAAGATCGATGCCGGTTGACACGTCAGAGGAGAAGGAAGCTTCCACTTCAGTGACCCCACGCGCTTCGCTCGATCTTACGGTTTAATGCAGGTATCTTCCTGACAAGCCAACATCGAGCTGAAGTGCCACGAGCACACGCTAATTGACTCCTCGCTACCTTTTCTTTCTCTCTCAGCCCTTCCCACGCTTTCTCTCCCTTCCACTCGTTCACCACCTTTTCTTTCTCTCTCATCATCCCGCTGCCACCCCAATTCTCTTCCATCAGGTTTCTAGAAGGGCATTATGTCCTATATTTTTTCTTTTCTTTTTTCTTTTTGGCCATTCTTGTATTTGAAAGAATAACCCCAAAGAAAGTTCGCGTTACAAGAAGGGGTGAGAGAGACAGCCAATTACTACCATCAGCATTTAAAACTAGCATTCGGCCAAAAATGCTATGTTAGTTTTATAGAGGAAAACGTTACAAGATATAATTCCCCATTGCCGATATTTACATCTCTTCTTTACTCTATCTTTTCATCCACATGACAAATCCCCTCCGAAGTTGAGAAATTGATAGGAATGATTATTCAAGATTTTAAGGGAATTATAGCTGAAGATTTTGTTGTACATTTGGCTTGGTGATGATACCTCTTCTGCCTTTAGCATCCCTTTCCTTTTTAATCATTTCATAAAATAGGATTCATTTGATTGATTTCTAGTAACTAATCTCATCGGAAAGATTCGCTCGACATGTTCTGTTGGCAGGGAAAAGTGTGACCATTAGAAGATAAGGGGACAACATTAATTTTCTCGTTGCTTTGTATGTTTAAAAATTGGAACTTTTTTCTTGCTACACAATGGAGATGACTCTTGTTCTCTTGGAACGTGATGCAAAAGTTCCAGCAGATACAGCCTTCATCATAAAATTTCGAAGTCCCAAGTGAAACCAACATAATGGGCTTGTCTTGATAAGAATGCCACGTTCCTTCATCACAAAACAGATCAGACGGTTAGAGTGGACGGCACAAACACGAGCCTATCAAACCTGGACAAAGAAACATTGTCCACCATTTGCTTGGAGTGCACTTAACCACAAGTCCATCCCCTATCTTTGGGTGCCACAAATCCGACGCACGCAAACCGGCCACGCTTCAATCTCCCGACAATAATCTATACACGTCGTACCTTAACAATAATTCTTGATAATTCGCAAACACTTTCTAGTTGTGGCCCCACCACCTGATCTCTCGTCAAAGTCGAGTTCCTCAAGAAATGGGTTTCGTGCCAAATCCGGCAACGGAGGAGAAAGAGTTGGTCATGTACAGGTGTTTGATTCGTTCCATCGGAGCATCTCTTTCTGTATATGTGTTTCCCCCAACTTCGAAGCGACAAAATATTGGATAACATGCGTCATCTTCCGTGTTCTCACGTACGTCATAATTCGGTGTACTTCATGATGGAATAGTTGGACGGGCTAAGATGCATGGATTGGGTGAACGAGTGGAAGGTTGTGACGTCGAACAGGCATCGGGGTCTGGGAGAAGAATTTAGGGTGGGAGCGAGAGGGATGGATGCTTCAACGGTCGTTCCGCCGAGGTTTCACGCCGTCCGCGGATTGCCACGTTGTGATTCGTGAGATTGCTGGGTACATGGAGTCTATCGAGACTGGGCTGTGATTGGCTGCATGCAACTCATGCTGGAAAGTTGATGGGTGAACGAAAGGGCGATGAGGACGAGGACTCACCATATCTTTTGGCGTGTTAGGAAGTCAAGATCCGCGATATATAGTATATTTTCTAAGGGGAATTAGAAGCCGATCCTTTTTTTCTGTTTTTTCTTTAATTGCCATTTTACGTTTAGACTCATGCACACTGGATATTTCTTGTATATCCCAGCTGGTATATAGTTGGGATGTTGTACTGCACATTTAGTTGTATCTAATTACCCATATCCATCCTTCTAAGATCATAATGGCTAAGTTGTATCTAATTCTCGAGTTTCAAATCAGACAGCCTAAAGCACCAGCAAGGGTATGTTTGCTAGAAGGAAGTTAAGACTCCAAAATGGGAGTGAAAACAAGTGATTCATTTTAGCCATTTGATTGCAAGGAGTCTCATTTCTATTCCGGGGGTTCCGAGGAATGGAGTTCTCTGATTCTCTAAATCTAATCCTTACTTTTCTGTAAAATTCAAATCCCGTTCTAATCACAAACTAAATATGTCTATGATATAATCATTTCAGTTCCTATTCCAATATATTCCGATTCAAAACATGAAATAAACACCCTTAATGTGGCCAGAAAAGTGACTAAAATTTAAATGATGTTCAGCACACGATCTCATGAAATTGTAAGGAAAAACCAGCAACCTAGGCCTAATCAAGAATCTAGGTATCAAGTGACTTGCAAAGAATGGTGGTACCTAATATCATATCTAGACATAAGAAGGTAAGAGAAAGCTAACGGCTACAAGAGGTTGGCATCTCTTTGATTTTGGAATACCTCAATACCACATTTCATTCATCATGACCTCAGACCATATTTCAGCGAGCAATGCGGATGCTCCATGTATTCTATTTTTGTACACCCAATCTAGGAATTGCAACTTGGAAGGGTTGGACCAGACTAAATTGTAAGTGAGCTCAAGCCAAGCTTGACATGATGTGCTCAAGCTCTTGCTGAACTGAGCTTGTTCAAGTTTTTTCTTTTTTTGTTTTTAATCAGGCCGAGCCGAGTGGAGGGAGAGGTCCTACACATTTTTGCAAGTGAAAGATATTAGAGCTCGGCTCAGCAACTTGAGTGTCAAAGTCGTCAAAAAAACATTGCTGACGAAATTTTAATACAGTTGTGTGCCGAATCACCGCCTAGAACAGTGTCACTCGCAAATAATTCAGACTTTTTTAACACTCACATTCCACATGGGCCTCTAAAGCAGCTGATGCACCAGGATACAAAATGAATGATTTTAACCTAAAAGTTATTGTACAAAGCCTGGGATCAATTCAGAAAATTGGGTATAGTTTGGCATTGTGGAAACTTAACATCTGGAGGGTCATGAGCAAGAAGAAAGGGGAAAAGACTAGGAGGAGCAAGGATAGGATAACAGTCTTGGCAATATTCACAAGTGCAGCTCCACTACAAAACACCAAATTTACAACAATACATCTCCTATCAGTTATATTAGAGAGGAAGAAGCAACACAGGACAGGGGATGAACTATGCCAACAAATTTCCATCAACATGCTTTGAATGGATTGCTTCCATTCTCAAGACTACAAGATCCAAGTCCAAGTCATCAGCAACCTCACCTATAATAGCAGTTTGGCATCTTTCCTTCTCCAAGCCACTCCATCAACCCAAATTCCTTAAAACCACCCGACAAAGAAAGAAAGAGTCTCAATCATATGTAACTGGTTCTAACTACTGAAAGGACAACCAAACAAAACCAACCCTCTGAAAGGTGCCATCTGATACTAGATGGTGGAGTGTCATGCTCCGGGATTGACTCTTTCAGCTTATCATCAATAACCGCAGGGAAGATGAAGTTCTGTATTCCTTGAAATCCCTCGTTCAAAGGTCAATCTTGCCAAAATAATTCTACACAGCTCGTGTATCTCTAGGAAAGTAGTTGCAACTGAAAATTCTGCAAGCATACCGACGACCGTGATGTCTGCTCCATACTTTTTAGCCGGAGCAGTGGTGGTTGATGCAGCCTGCCAGAGACAAAATTTTATCAAAGAAAATAAAATACCAAATGAAAATTGTTATGAAAGGGGTGAGGGTCTAAACATAATATCTCACAGAGCAGGAAAATTATCCTCACGAGATTCTTTAGAAAAAAGGATTTTCTAAAGCTCATCTTTAGTAAGATGTCGGACTGGGTTTTAGGTCAAACAGGAATCTTGTAAAACCTAAAATTATATTTTGCAAGATACCTATTCACCCTCCTTTGGCCCTCTAAACAAGTTCCCTTCAATCTCAAAATTCCACCTTAGAAACCAAATCTTCCATATCCTCTTCTACATCCGCACTTCATAAACCTGCTCATCCTCTGCTCCTCACCTCCTCCGGTCCCCACACAGGTTCTACCTTCTCATCCACCCCTCCTCTTCCTCCTTCAAGCTGTCCTCCCTAGTCCCCTCTTTCCATGGAAAAGAAATTTTTTTACATTTTGCCTGAGCAAGCATTGATGCAGCGATCAACAGGTATATTGAGGATTGGGAAATAGAAAGGACCTGTCTTGTTCCCTCCGAAAGGTAAGGATTTCGATCAGTAACTGGAAGAAGCACATGCTTGACATTTCTGAAAGCATCTACAGCCAAGGAGCTTTCAGATTCATGCATCTCTGCCCTTGCTGAAAAGGGACAAAAGAAGGATTTAGCTCTAAATCACATCACCGTAACCTTAACGGCATCTATTCCAGCTTTATCAGCTTTATGAATTCTAGCATGCTTTCTGGATACCCATATTAATTCCATTCCCTTCTTTTTTTTTTTTTTTTTTTTTTTTTTTTTTTTTTTTTTTTTTTTTTTTTTTTTTTTTTTTTTTTTTTTTTTTTTTTCATCTTCTTCCTTTGCATCAGTGCATATTCATTCCAACCAAACATTCTATTTTAACTTGCACTCTTATTTAATCATTTTCTATATTTAGCAAATTAATACATATTCATATTTGATTGGCACTCATATTTGATCTTTCTTCTTGTTTAGCAATTCTATATTTTATTTCTCTTTACTTAATATCTAATTGGGATATTACTTTCTCTATATTTAGTATGTAATCGAGATATTACTTCTTCTTATAATTGCTATAATAGATGACCTTATAATCTACATATACTCTTATTGAATGTCAATGAAATATAAGAATCAGAAATAATCCTCAATAAAAAAATTACCATTTTCATGGTATTAAAGCTTTGAAGCTCCAACGAGCATCCCTTCTTCCTCCTTCAGTGCTCTTTTATGGCCACCGATTCATTTATCTCCATCTTCTCCAGTCCCTCTTCTCCTCCTCCACCCAACACAACAACCCCTCTCACTTTTCCATCGGCACAGCATTTTTTATCCATCAATTTGAATGCATTCAATTTTTTTGATCTGGAGAAAGCAAATTACTCCCTTCTTAAAGGGTTAAGGCCTGTTTGGGTTTCTTGATGGCTCTCACCCACAGTCCATCGATCTGATTGCCGCTGCTGTTTGGCAATAACAAGATGCTCAACTCGTAAGTCTTCTTGTTGCTTCATTATCTGAAGATTTGGTTTCTCTTATTCTTGATAAATATACCAATTTTGAGTGCTGGAGCACTCTTCATGAAGCCTTTGGTTCAGCATCTCCTATCCGACCCATGTCTCTGCATCTAGAGTGGCAGAATCTTCGTCAAAAATCAGACGAGACCGTCACCTCTCTGCTCCGACATGCCAAAGCTGTGGCTGATCAACTTGCTATCTCTGGTAATACCCTCAAGCCAACCGAATTTAATCTTCATGTATTGTGTGCCTTATGTGATGATCTATAAGATGTGGTCCCTGGCATTTTCAACCGACACACCCCACCGACATATATTGAACTTCATGGGCTGTTACTTAGCCATGAAAACATGCGAATATTTAGAAAATTAACCGTTGCTGATGCCACTCCTATCAATCTTACTGTCAATACTGCTCAATGGTTCGTCCATTCTTCTAGTAACCCTAGGCCCTCTATTGGTAGTGGCTTCACTCGAGGTCGTGGAGGACGTGGTCGTTTTGGTCCACCTGATGGCCATGGTTCTCAATGGTGTTTTTTTTGCAATCGTAACAACCACTCTAATGCCACCTGCTTCTATCGCCCTCAGCAGCCATATCCATACTTTTTCTCTTTACAATCTAATACTAATTTCTCATATTCACCATATCCACATCTAAATACATCTCAACGTCACCCTAATAAACCACTTCTCCCTACCCCTCACCCCTCCACCACCCTCACCTGGTACCCAGATATAGGAGCATCTCACCATATCACTCCTGACATTCATTCTATGTCCTATGATGAGTACACTGATCCAGATCAGGTGCATATAGGTAATGATAAGGGATTACATCTATCACATATTGATCATGGTTTTTTTTTCTCTCCTTACTCTTCTCTTTCTTTTCAGATATCTAACATCTTACGCGTCCCTTCTATTTATAAAAAATTACTTTCTGTATAATAGTTTGCAAAAGACAACAATGTCTTTTTTGAATTTCATCCCTCTCATTTTCTTGTGAAGGACAGAACTACCAAGATCACAGTATTATCCGATCCAAGTAAAGGAGGATTATACACTCTCCATTCCAGTCCTTCTTTGTCTGCATCTGTTCACGTAGCCAAGAGCACCACTCTTGATGGCTGGTACAACTATTTGGGCCATCCCCATTATTGCTTGCTTCGCTCCATGGTGAAGACCAATAATCTATCTTGCAAGTCTGTACATCTTCATCTTCTTTGTCCCTCATGTCAATTAGACAAGTTTAGTAAGTTGCATTTATCTCCATCCCATCGTCGTAGTCAGTTTCCATTGGACCTTATTTATAGTGATGTTTGAGATCCTTCTCCTACTCCATCTTTGTTAGGACACCACTACTACATAATTTTTGTTGATGATCAAAGTAAATATATATCCATTAATGCGCAGATCTGATGTATTCTCTATTTTCTTATCATTTCAAGCTTTGGTTGAACGACATTTTTTTAGTATTATTAAATCAATCCAAACTGACTAGGGAGGAGAATTTCATTCTCTTCCTTAATTTTTTTGTAAAATTGGCATTACCCATCGTGTTGCTGCTCCTCACACCCATAAGCAGCAAGGAGCTGTCGAACGTCGTCACCATCATATTATGAAAACCAGCCTATCCTTTCTTGCTCATGGGTCAGTGCTCATGTCATACTAGCACTATACTTTTGAAATGGCTATTTTTCTCATTAATAGGATGCCATCTAAAGTCTCTAGTGGTGTGTCCCTCTTCGAACTCATTCACAACAAACCACCATCCTATACCTTCCTACGAATTTTTGGATGTCTTTGCTACCCCCTTCTTCGTCCTTACAATCGACATAAAATGGAGTATCGATCTCAACCATATGTGTTTCTTGGCTACAGTCCCTCTTATAGTGCCTATTGATGTCTCGATCTAAAAATAAACCATACATATATCGCTAGGCACATTCGCTTCGACGAATCTATCTTTCCTTTTCAATCTCAGTCTTCATTAATTTGTCCACCACCAACATCTTCCTCTTCCTCACCTTGGGGCGTTACATCACTTCAATCTCTATAAGAGGCCACCCCACTATCATCTGTTCCTTCACCAGTTTCACATTTTTCTTTGCATCATTTGTCCACCTCAACATTGGTTGCATCCCTATTTTTCGGTCTGTCTCAACACCTTCTCCTATGACCGATCCCACTTCAAGCCCTTCTAGCATTACCGACTCTGCACCTGTTCGGACCAGATTACTTAATGATCTCTATTATAATTTCTCATCAGCAAAACCTTCCCTTCCCACACCTTCCCCTACAACTAGCTCCCAGCAAGATAAAACCTCCCCTAATCCACCTATCCAACCCACTCATACACATTCCATGGTGCTTCGACCTCATCCTAACCAGCCGTCCACCCTCACTACCACTATCCTCCCCATAGAATCTACTTGCTTTACTCAAGCATCTAAACACTCTGAGTGGCGTGCTGCAATGATTGAAGAATTTAATGCTTTAATTTGCAATGGTACGTGGTCTTTTGTTCCACGTTTATCTTATCAAAAAAAATTGGTTGGCTGTAAATGGGTGTACAGGATCAAGAGAAAAGCTGATGGATCTCTTGAGCACTACAAAGCGCGCCTAGTTGCTAAAGGGTTCCTTCAGCAATTTGGCCTCAACTACAATGAGACATTCAGCCTAGTTATCAAACCTACCATCATTCCGTCTATTCTAAGTATTGCAATCTCTCAAGATTGGTCCATCTGGCAACTAGATATTCATAATACCTTTTTGCATGGCAACCTGACAGAGAAAGTATACATATCCCAACTGTCAGGTTTTAAGGACCGTAACCATCTAAATTATGTCTGTCATCTTCATAAATCTATATATAGGTTAAAACAAGCATCCTATGCCCGATTTCACCATCTCTCCTAGTTTCTTCTCCGACTAGGATTTGTTGCCAGCAAGACCGATCCTTCATTATTTATTTTAAGGATGAAGTCTCACGTCCTGTATGTGCTCATCTATATTGATGATATTTTGGTAACCAGCAATGACTCCAGTCAAGTCTCTCTTCTCTTTTATCAGCTTGCTAAAGAATTTTCTATTAAGAAACTTGGTGATCTCCATTTTGTCTTAGGAATTGAGGTTATTTGGAACTCTACTTGATTATTATTATCTCAAAAATACTATATTAAAGATCTTCTTTCAAAGGCAGGCATGGTTGACTGTAAACCTATTCAGACCCTAATGGCCATTATAAAGAATTCTTATTCAGAAGGTGCACCCCATCCGGACCCCACACAGCATCGCTCCATTATTGGAGCTCTTCAGTATGTTACATTGACACGCCTAGATATTTTCTTTGTAGTGAATAAAGTATATCAGTTTATGTAGTCTCCTAATATTGATCACTGGATTATGGTCAAACACATCTTAAGGTACCTTCAAGCTACAGCTGATCATGGGTTACACATTCGTCGATCCACCTCTCGCTCTCTCCAAGCCTTCTCGGATGCAGATTGGCAGGTAGTGGGACTAATAAGCATTCCACTGGGGGCTATGAAATTTTTCTTGGTCCCAACCTCATTTCTTGGGCAACTCGTAAACAAAAGATAATTACCCACTCATCCACAAAGTCTGAATATAAGGCCTTAGCGGATGCATCTACTGAACTAATATGGCTTGAGTTATTGTTTCAGGAACTTGGCCATCCCTTGCATGGCCCTCCTAACATATTGTGTGATAATATTGGGGCCACTTATCTCTCAGCCAATCCTATTTTCCATGCTCGTACAAAGCATGTCGAAATTGATTTTCATTTCGTTCGTGAATGTGTTGCACGATATCAACTATATGTTCAATTCATCTCCACCCAAAATCAGTTTGCCAATATTTTTACCAAATCCTTGGGTACCTTACGTTTTAGATTCCTAAGGAACAAGCTGGAGATTCGTGCTATCGATTCTTCATCTTAAGGGGGTGTATCAGTGCATATTCATTCCAACCCAATATTCTATTTTGGCTTACACTCTTATTTAGTCATTTTCTATGTTTAGCAAATCAACACATATTCATATTTGGCTAACATTCTTATTTAGTCTTTCTCCTTATTTAGCAATTCTTTATTTAGTTTCTCTTTACTTAGTATGTAATCGGGATATTACTTTCTCTTTACTTAGTATGTAATCGGGATATTCCTTCTTCTTGTAATTGCTATAATAGCTGGCCTTATAATCTATATATACTGTTGGTGCATAAATCCGTCGCCGCCGGAGGTCGCCGCAATCGAGGCCGCTGGGCGCCGCCGGGGACCTGCAAAATGAAGTCCCGTCCGGAACCGGTGGGGTGGTGGCTCCGGCAGGACCCTCCGACGGTCAAGTTAGTTTCCGACCAACAGTAATGGAGTGCTCGGAATGAATTCCGGAGCTTAGAGGTGAGGAGGAGAGCTTAGAGAGTCGAGAGTTCAGAGAGCTTAGCCTTAGCGTGTCGGGAGGGGTCCTTTATATAGTGGAGCTTGATGGTGACAACTGCAGCCGCGTGCTGGCGGGCCGCTCGAGGTTCGGCGGAGTCAGTCACGGGAGGTGCATGTGCGGCGGATTGAGGGTGACAGCCATCGCCGCCTGACAGTGGGTCGCTATGGAGCCCGGCGGAGAGGAAGGCGTCGACCGATGATCGTGGGACATACCGGTGTGGGTTGCAGAGCTTGCCGAATGAAGGGGGAAGGCCTCCGTCGTGTGCCCATTTCGGAGGAGTTCGGGCTCCTGAAGAGGAAGATAGGAGGGAGTTCGGCTCCCATAGGCGTCTGGCTAGAGGTATGCAGCTAAGGCTCGTCCGCAGAAGAGTTCGGCTGCTGAGAATCCGAAGCTCGGCCGTTTGGGGTTCGGCCGGCTGTTGGACTTCGGCTGAGGCTTGGACACTTGAGAGTTCGGTAGGAGCTCGGTCGGCCGAAGTTTGATGAGGGCGACCGCTGAGGAGTTCGGCCCAGTGACGACTGCTGAGGAGTTCGGGCTCCTGAGTGACGACTGCGAGGAGTTCGGGCTTGGGGATTCCACTAAAGCCCGTCCGCTGAGGAGTTCGGCCGCTGAGAGGACTTCATTGAAGCTCGGCCGCTTGGAGTCGGTCCGAAGGAGTTCGGCCGCTGAGAGGACTTCGGGCTCGGTCGCTTGGAGTCGGTCCGAAGGAGTTCGGCCGTGGGAAGGAGAGTTCGGCCCCGGGAGGAGCTCGGATGGCCGAACGGGCGTCTGGGAGGAGTCCTCTTGGAGTCCAAGGAGCTCGGCCGTCAGGAAGTTCGGCTGGCGGTGGGAGTTCGGCCCGGAGCCTGGCGCTGGGGAGTTCGGCAGCTAGGTAGTTCGGCCCGGACCTTGGCGCAGGGGAGTTCGGCCTCTAGGCAGTTCGGCCGTGGTAGGGGCTCGGCCTGGCGCCTGGCGCTAAAGCTCTTCAGCGGCTACTGGTTACATTGGGCTGAGCGTCGGGCCGGGCTTCGGCAGGAGCGGGATTTATCCCCAACAGTAGCCCCCCCACTCCCGAGTTCAAAAATTGAAGGAAGGGAGTACCAAAACAGGCGACTGCCGAAGTCTTCTTCCAGGCTCCGCATTTGTTGCAGCTGAAGCTCGGGGGAGGTCTCATCTCCAGCCAATATTGACGCTGAAGTTGAAGTGGGACTCGTTTCCAGCCAAAATTGGTGAAGCCGATGTTGAGGCCGGGGTCAATGTCGCCCCCCATGATCAGGGTCGATTTGAGTCCTCGGGGGCGACATTGCCTAAATCAACCGAAGTCGACTCGGGGGAGACCTCCCTTTTTTGCAGTCAGGTTATGATCGCTTGGGGGAGATCTTATTTCTTGCGGCCGAGGTTGGTGCTCGCGTTAGGACGAGGTTCTCCTCCTGTTCCTAACCGAGATTGTTCACGGTCGCTCGGGAGAGATCTTATCTCTAGCCGAGGTTGTCAACGGTCGCTCGGGAGAGATCTTATCTCTAGCCGAGATTGATGTGCGCGCTCGGGGGAGATCTTATCTCCTGCGGCCGAGCTTCTCTCGGGGGAGATCTTATCTCCTGCAGCCGAGGTGCGCGCTCGCGTTAGGACGAGGTTCTCCTCCTGTTCCTAACCGAGGTTGTTCACGGTCGCTCGGGAGAGATCTTATCTCTAGCCGAGGTTGATCTCGCGTTAACGGGTCGCTCGGGTTGTTCAGAGATCTTATCTCTAGCCGAGGTTGTCAACGGTCTCGGGAGAGATCTTATCTCTAGCCGAGGTTATCAACGGTGCGGGAGAGATCTTATCTCTAGCTTGATGTGCGGGGGGGAGATCTTATCTCCTGCGGCCGAGCTTCTCTCGGGGGAGATCTTATCTCCTGCAGCCGAGGTGCGCGCTCGCGTTAGGACGAGGTTCTCCTCCTGTTCCTAACCGAGGTTGTTCACGGTCGCTCGGGAGAGATCTTATCTCTAGCCGAGGTTGTCAACGGTCGCTCGGGAGAGATCTTATCTCTAGCCGAGGTTGATGTGCGCGCTCGGGGGAGATCTTATCTCCTGCGGCCGAGCTTCTCTCGGGGGAGATCTTATCTCCTGCAGCCGAGGTGCGCGCTCGCGTTAGGACGAGGTTCTCCTCCTGTTCCTAACCGAGGTTGTTCACGGTCGCTCGGGAGAGATCTTATCTCTAGCCGAGGTTGATGCTCGCGTTAGGACGAGGTTTTCCTCCTGTTCCTAACCGAGGTTGTTCACGGTCGCTCGGGAGAGATCTTATCTCTAGCCGAGGTTGTCAACGGTCGCTCGGGAGAGATCTTATCTCTAGCCGAGGTTGATGCTCGCGTTAGGACGAGGTTCTCCTCCTGTTCCTAACCGAGGTTGTTCACGGTCGCTCGGGAGAGATCTTATCTCTAGCCGAGGTTGTCAACGGTCGCTCGGGAGAGATCTTATCTCTAGCCGAGGTTGTCAACGGTCGCTCGGGAGAGATCTTATCTCTAGCCGAGGTTGATGTGCGCGCTCGGGGGAGATCTTATCTCCTACGGCCGAGCTTCTCTCGGGGGAGATCTTATCTCCTGCAGCCGAGGTGCGCGCTCGCGTTAGGACGAGGTTCTCCTCCTGTTCCTAACCGAGGTTGTTCACGGTCGCTCGGGAGAGATCTTATCTCTAGCCGAGGTTGTCAACGGTCGCTCGGGAGAGATCTTATCTCTTGTTAGGATGAGGTTCTCCTCCTGTTCCTAACCGAGGTTGTTCACGGTCGCTCGGGAGAGATCTTATCTCTAGCCGAGGTTGTCAACGGTCGCTCGGGAGAGATCTTATCTCTAGCCGAGGTTGATGCTCGCGTTAGGACGAGGTTCTCCTCCTGTTCCTAACCGAGGTTGTTCACGGTCGCTCGGGAGAGATCTTATCTCTAGCCGAGGTTGTCAACGGTCGCTCGGGAGAGATCTTATCTCTAGCCGAGGTTGTTCGACTACGCTTTTTTTTTTTTTTTTTTTTTTTTTTTTTTTTTTTTTCTTATTTTTTTTTTTTTTTTTTTTTTTTTTTTTTTGTTTCATCTTCTTCCTTTGCCATTCAGTTGCATAATTTCATTCCAACCAAACATTCGGATTTTATAACTTGCACTACTTATTTAATCATTTTCTATATTTAGGAATTAATACCATATTCATATTTGAGTTGGCACTCATATTTGATCTTTCTTCTGTTATAGCAATTCTATATTTTATTTCTCTTTACTTAATATCTTAATTGGGATATTACTTTCTCTATATTTTAGTATGTAATCGAGATATTACTTCTTCTATATAATTGCTATAATAGATGGACCTTATAAATCTACATTATACTCTTATTGGAATGTTTCAAATGAAGTATAAGAAGTTCAGAAATTAATCCTCAGGATAAAAAAAATTACCATTTTCATGGGCGTATTAAAGCTTTGAAAGTACCAACCAAACGGAGCATCCCTATCTTCCATCCTAGTCAGTGCTCTTGTTATGGCACCGATTCAGTTTTATCTCCATTCTTCTCCAGTCCTCTTCTCCTCCTCCACCCAAACACAACAACCTTCCGTCCACTTTTTCCATCGGCACAGCATTTTTTATCCATCAATTTGAATGCATTCCAAGTTTTTTGATCTGACGAGAAAGCAAAAATTACTCCCTTCTATAAGGGTTAAGCCTGTTTGGGTTTCTGATGGCTCTCACCCACAGTCCATCGAATCGATTGCCGCTGGCGGTTTAGGCAATAACAAGATGCTCAAACGTCGTGGAAGTGTTTCTTTGCTTGGTTGCTTATTATCTGAAGATATTGTTTCTCTTATTCTATTGAAAAATTATACATATTGAGTGCGTGGAGCACTCGTCAAGATTGAAGCCTTGGTTCAGCATCTTCCTATCCGGCCCGATAGTTCATCTGCATATCTTAATACGAAGTGGCCAGAATCTTTCGTCCAATAAATGCGACGATGCCGTCACCTCTCTGCCTCCGACATGCCAAAGCTGTGGCTGATCTAACTTGCTTATCTCTGTGCGTAATACCCTTCAATGCCAACCGAAGTTTAAATCTTCATGTATTGTGTGCCTTATTTGTGTATCTATAAGATGTGGTCCCTGGCATTTTCAACCGACACACCCCACCGACATTATTTATGGAAACTTCATGCTGGCTGTAATCTTTAGCCATGGTGAAAAACATGCGAATATATTTAGAAAAATTAACCGTGCTGCATGGCCACTCCTATCTAATCTTACGTTGTACAATACTGCCAATGGATTCGTCCATTTCTGTCTAGTAACCCTTAGGCCTCTATTGGTTAAGTGGCTTCACTCGAGCGGGCTCTGTCAGAGGAGGAACGGTGCGTCGTTTTGGACTCCAGCCTGATGGCCATCGGTTGCTTCGAATGAGTGTTTTTTCTTGCAATCTAACAACCACTCCTAATGCCACCTGGTTTCTTACTAAAAATCGACCATACTCGAAGCCAGCCATATCCATTACTTTTTTCTCCTTTACAGTCTGAATACGTAATTTCTCATATTCACCATATCCAATCATAAATACATCGGCAACGTCACGCCGAATAAACGCAACTTCTCCCTACCCCTTCACTCCCGCCACCACCCTCACCTGGTACCCAGATAAGGAGCATCTCACCATATCACTCCTGACAATTCATTCTATGTCCTGATGATGAGTACACATGATCCAGATCGCGCTGCATATAGGTAATGATTAAGGGATTACATCTATCAACATTATTGATCTATGGTTTTTTTTCATTTCCTTACTCTTCTCTTTCTTCAGATGATCTAACATCTACGCTCCCTTCTATTTTATATAAAAAATTACTTTCTGTATAATAGTTTTGCAAAAAGACAACAATGTCTTTTTTGGAATTTCATCCCTCTCATTTTTCTTGTGAGGACAGAACTACCAAGATCACAGTATTATCCGATCCAAAGTAAAGGAGATTTATACACTCTCCATTTCCGAGTCCTCTTTGTCTGCATCTGTTCACGTAGCAAGAGCACCACTCTGATGGCTGTGTACAACTATTTGGCGCCATCCCCATTATTGCTTGCTTCGCTCCATGGTGAAGACCAATAATCTATCTTCAAGCTGTACATCTTCAATCTTCTTGTTCCACCTCATGTCAATTAGACAAGTGTTCAGTTAAGTGCATTTATCTCCATCCCATGCGGTTAGTCAGTTTCCATTGGACCTTATTTATTAGTGATGTTTGAGTCCTTCTCCTACTCCATCTTTGTTAGGACACCACTTACTACATAATTTTGTTGATGATCAAAGTAAAAGTATTATCCATTAGATGCGCAGATCTGATGTATTCTCGTATTTCTAGTATGCATTTTCAAGCTTTTGTTTGAACGACATTATTTTTAGTATTATAAATCCATAATCCCAAATGACGATAGGAGAGAGAATTTCATTCTCCTATTTGCCTTAATTTTTTGTAAAATTGGGCATTACCCATCGGTTGCTGCTCCTCACAACCCATAAGCACAAGGAAGCTGTCGAACTGCAGTCACATTCATATTATGAAAACCAGGCCTGATACCCTTTCTTGCCAGGGTCAGTGCTCATGGTCCATACTTAGCACTATACTTTTGAAATGGGCCTATTTTTCTCATTAATAGGTGCCATTCTAAAGTCTCTAGTGGTGTGTCCCTCTTCGAACTCTTTCACAACAAAACCAACCATCCTATACCTTCCTACGAATTTTTGGATGTCTTTGCTACCCCCTTCTTCGTCCTTACAATCGACATAAAATGGAGAGGTATCGATCTCAACCCATATGTGTTTCTTGGCTACAGTCCCTCTTATAGAATGACCTTATTGACTGTCTCGATCTAAAAATAAACCATACATAATCGCCTAGGCACATCGCTTCGACGAATCTATCTTTCCTTTCATTCTCAGTCTTCATTAAAATTTGGGTCCACCACCCAAAAAACCATTTTCTTTCCCTGTCTTTCCCCCTCACCTCTGGGCTTACATCACTTCAATCTCTATAGGCCACCCCACTATCATTCTGTTCCTTCACCAGTTTCACATTTTTCTTGGCCATATTTGTCCACCTTCACATGGTTGCATCCCTTATTTTTCGGTCTGTCTCAACACCTCTCCTATACGACGATCCCACTTCAAGCCCTTCTAGCATACCGACTCTGCAACCTGTTTCGGACCAGATTACTTTAAATTGATCTCTAGTATAATTTCTCATCAGCAAAACCTTCCCTTCCCACACCTTCCCACTAAACTGAGCTCCCAGCAAGAATAAAACCTCCCTCTAACCAACCTATCCAAACCCACTCATATACACATCCATGGTGCTTCGACCTCACTCTCTAAGCCAGCCGTCCACCCTCAACTACCAACATTATCCTCCCCATAGAATCACTTGCTTACTTCAAGCATTAAACCACTCTGAGTGGCGTCTGCAATGATTGAAGATATTTAATGCTTTAATTGCAATGGTTACGTGCGTCTTTTGTTCCACGTTATCTTTATCAAAAAAAATTGGTTGGTTGTAAATGGGTGTACAGGATCAAGAGAAAAGCTGATGGCATCTCTTGAGCCACTACACCAAGCGAGCGGCCTAGTTGCTATAAGGGTTCCTTCAGCCAAGTTTGGCCTCAACTACAATGAGACATCGCCTAGTTTATCAAACTACCATCAGTCCGTCGATTCTAAGTATTGCAATCTCTCAAGATTTGGTTTCCATCTGGCAACTAGATATTCATAATTACCTTTTTGCATGGGCAATCCTGACAGAGAAAGTATACAATCCCACTGTCAGGTTTTAAGGACCGAACCATCTAAATTATGTCTGCCATCTCATAAATCTTATATATAGGTTTAAAACAAGCAGCACCTATGCCGCGATTTCACCATCTCTCCTGAGTTTCTTTCTCCGACTAGGATTTGTTGCCAGGCAAGGACCGCATCCCTGCATTATTTATTTTAAGGATTGAAGTCTCACGTTCCTGTATGCTGCTCATCTATATGGATGATATTTGGTAAACCAGCAATGACTCCAGTCAAGTCTCTCTTCTACTTTTATCAGCTGCCTAAAGAATTTTCTATTAAGAAACTTGGTGATCTCCATTGTTCTTAGGAATTGAGGTTATTTGTGAACTCTACTGATATTATTATCTCAAAAATACTATATTAAGATCTTCTTTCAAGGCAGGCATGCGTTGACTGGTAAGACTATTCAGACCCTAATGGCCATTTATAAAGAAAGATTCTTATTCAGAAGTGCACCCCATCCGGACCCCACACGAGCATCGCCTCCATTATGGAGCTCTCTCAAGCATGTTACATTGAACACCTAGATATTTTCTTTGTAGTGAATAGAAGAGATATCATCAGTTTATGTAGTCTCCTAATATTGAATCATGGATTTATGCGTCAAACACATCTTTAAAGGTACCTTCAACGTACAGCTTGATCATGGGTTACACATTCAGTCGATCCACCTCTCGCTCTACTCCAAGCTTCTCGATGCAGACATTGCAGGTAGTGGACTAATAAGCCATTCCATCTGGGGCTATGAAATGTTCTTCTGGTCCCAACCTCATTTCGTTGGGCAACTCGTAAACAAAAGATAATTTACCCACTCATCCACAAGTCTGAATATAAGGCTTCTGTAGCGGATGCATCTACTGAACTAATTATGGCTTGAGTGTTATTGTTTCAGGAAACTTGGCCATCCCTGCATGGCCCTCCTAACATATTGTGTGATAATATTGGGGCCACTTATCTCTCAGCCAATTATTTTCCGATTGCTCGTACAAAGCATGTCGAAATTGCATTTATCATTTTTCGTTCGCGTGAATGTGTTGCACTGATATCAACTATATGTTCAATTTCATCTCCACCCAAAACAGTTTGCCAATATTTTTCCAAATCTTGGGTTACCTTAGGCTTTTGATTCCGTAGGAGGAACAAGCTGGGCAGGAGGATTCGTGCTATCGATTCTTCATCTTAAGGGGTTGTATCAGTGCATATTTCATTCCAATCCCAATATTTCTATTTGGCTTACACTCTTATTTAGCATTTTCATGTTTAGCAAATCAACACATATCATATTTGGCTAAACATTCTTAGTTTAGTCTTTTCTTCCTTATTTAAGTGCAATTCGATTATTTAGTTTCTCTGTACTTAGTAGTGTAAATCCGCGGATATACTTCTCTTACTTAGTATGTAACGTGGGATATTCCTTCTTCTTGTAATTGCTTATTTAAATAGCTGGCCTTATAATCTATACTATACTGTGTTGTGCATAAATCCGTCGCCGCCGGAGGGTCGCCGCATATCGAGGCCGCTGGGGCGCCGCCGGGGACCTGCAAAATGAAGTCCCGTCGGAACCGGTGGGGTGGTGGCTCCGGTAGGACCCTCCGACGGTCAAGTTAGTCCGACCAACAGTAATGGAGTGCTCGGAATGAATTCGGAGCTTAGAGGTGAGGAGGAGAGCTTAGAGAGTCGAGAGTTCAGAGAGCTTAGCCTTAGTATGTCGAGGGGGTCCTTTTATAGCGGAGCTTAGATGATGGTGACGGCTGTGCCGTCTGTAGAGAGTCGCGGCAGCCATGGAGTTCGAGTACGGAGAGGACAGCATCATCCGGTGGATCGTGCGAAGCCATACTGGCACGTCGTGGGCCGCATGGAGCCCGATACGGAGAGGAAGGCGTCGTCCGATAGATCGTGGAAGCCATACCGCACGTCGTGGGCCGCATGAGTTCGGTACGGAGAGGAAGCACCGTCCGGTCTCTGCTGCAGGCTGGACAGTTCATTCGGAGGAGTTCGGACTCCCTGAAGAGGAAGATAGGAGGGAGTAATCGGCTCCCATAGGCGTCTGCTAGAGGTATGCAGACTAAGGCTCGTCCGCAGAGAGAGTTCGGTAGGAGTCGTCGGCCGAAGTTTGATGAGGACGACCGCTGAGGAGTTCGGCAGTGACGACTGCTGAGGGAGTTCGGGCTCCTGGAGTGACGACCGCTTGGGGATTCCACTAAAGCCCGTCCTGCTGAGGAGTTGCGCCCAGTGACGACTGCTGAGGAGTTCGGGCTCCTGAGGGTCGGTCCGAAGGGGTTCGCCACTTGGCTCGCCTGAAGTCGGTCCCGAAGGAGTTCGGCCGTTGGGTCTGAATGGTTCGGGCTTGTAGGAGAGTTGCGCTGAAGGAAAACCCGGGAGGAGCTCGGACGGCCGAACGGGCATCTGGGAGGAGTCCGTCTCCCGAAGGAAGTCCTGCCGCTTGGAGTCCAAGGAGCTCGGCCGTCAGGAAGATTCGGCTGGGGGTGGGAGTTCGGCCCGGGGCCTGGCGCTGGGGAGTCGGCAGCTAGGTAGTTCGGCCCGGCCTTGGCGCAGGGATTCGGCCGTGGGAGGGGCTGCGGCCTGGCCGCCCGGACGCTAAAGCTCTTCAGTGGCTATGGTTGCATTGGGCTCGAGCATCGGGCCGAGCTTCGGGTAGGAGCGGGATTTATCCCCAACAGTTAGCCCCCCCCACTTCTCGAGTTCAAAAATGTGAAGGACAGCCGTAGTACCAAACAGCCAAGGCAACTGCCGAAGTCTTCTTCCAGGCTCCGCATTTGATATGCAGCTGAAGCTCGGGGGAGACCTCATCTCCAGTCGATGTTTGGAGTTTGAAATGGGAACTCATTTCCAGCCTAAAGTCGAATGAAGCTTGATCGTTGAAGCCGAAAGGAAGTAAACTCGCTCCTACCTGCGTCGAGGTTGGATTGATCCTCGGTGTTCTCGTGTCTAGGCGGTGACATATATTGTCTTCATCAGCTGAAGAGGTATGGACTCGACGGAGACTCCTTTCTCTTGCAGCCTGAGGTTGAAGTGCGCATCTCCCGGGGAAGATCTTATCTCCTTGATAGCCAGTAGGTCGTGCACGTCTCTCAGCGTCTTAAGGACAGAGTAGGTTCCTCCTTCCGTTCCTAACCAGAGAGAATTTGTTCACGAATTCGGTCGCGGAGAGATCTTATCTCAGCCGAGGTTGTACCAAAACGGCTGCATAATTGTCCTTCGGAGGAGACTTAATCTCTATCCATCCAGCCGAGGTTGATGTGCGCGCTTGGGAGATCTATTACTGCTCGATCTCAGTTCTCGGGATGCTCTACTTCTTGCTCTGGATCGATTGTGCGCTACATGCGGTTGCGTCGCGTTAGACGAGGTTTCTACCTACCTGTTCCTAACCGCAGATTGAGTCACGGATAATCCGGCTTTCGGGAGACTGGCTTATCCATAGCCCGGTGCAGGGGTACTAGTTTGGCTCCATCAATCGCGCTCGGGAGGATTCTTATCCCAGTCGACGGTTTTCGATGTCTGACGCGATCTCGGGCGGGAGATCTTTATTCTCCTGCGGCCGAGCTTCTCTCGGACGGTGATCTTATCTCTTGCAGCGAGGTGCCTCTCGCGTTAGGATATGGTTCTCCTCCTGTTCCTAACCGAAATTCTCTCAACTAGAGTGATAATCGCCGGGAGATCAGTCTCTATCACTAGCACGTTAAGACGTCTAACTGTCTGCTCGGAAGCATATCGATCTTATCTCTAGCCCGAAGCTATGTATGTAGTCAAATCTCGGCGCTCGGATCCGGAGAATCTTATCTCCTGCTTTCGGCCTGAGCTTCTCTCGGGGAAGATCTTATATGGTCACTGCAGCGAGGTGCGCCGCCTCAGCGGTGTGACCGATGTTCTCCTTCCTGTTCCTAATCGATTTAAATAAGACGTGTTCTACGTGCGTTCAACGGCTTTTCGGAGAGATCTTATCTCTTAGCCGAAGGTGATGCTCGCGTTAGGACGAGGTTTTCTCTCCTTTCCTAACCAGTTGTTCACGGTTCGCGCGAGAGAGATCTTATCTCTAGCCAGGTTGTCAACGGTCGCTCGGGAGAGATCTTTATCTCTTGCCGAGGTTTGATGCTCGCTTAGGACGAGTTTCCTCCTGTTCCTAACCGAGGTTTGTGCACGGTCGCGTCGGGAGAGATCTATCTCTAGCGAGTTGCAACGGTCGCTCGGAGAGATCTTATCTCTAGCCGAGCGTTAATCAAGGTTGCCGGCGAGAGATCTTATCTCTAGCCGAGGGTTGATGTGCGCGCTCGGGGGAGATCTTATGCCCTACGGCCGACTTCTCTCGGGGGGAGATCTTATCTCCTTGCCAGCCGAGAGGCGCGCCGCGTTAGGACGAGGTTCTCCTCTGTCCGTAACGAGGTTGTTCACGGTCGCTCGGGAGAGATCATTTAGTCTCTAGCCTGAGGTTGTGCTCGCTTAGGATGAGGTTTTCTCCTGTTCCTTAACCGATGTGTTCACGGTCGCTCGGGAGAGATCTTATCTCTAGCCGGTGGTTGTCAACGGTCGCTCGGGAGAGATTCTTATCTCTTGCCGAGGTTGATGCTCGCGTTAGGACGAGGTTCTCCTCCTGTTTCCTAACCGAGGTTTGTCACGGCTCGCTCGGAGAGATCTTTAAATCTCTAGCCGAGGTTGTCAATCGGTCGGCCGGGAGAGATCTTATCTCTTGTCGAGGTTGTCAACGGTCGCTCGGAGAGATTCTTATTCTCTAGCCCAGTTGATGCTCGTGTTAGGACGAGGTTCCCTCCTGTTCCTAACCGAGGTTGTCCCGGATTCGCTCGGAGAGTCTTATCTCTAGCCGAGGGTTGTCAACGGTTCGCTCGAGGAGGATCTATTATCATCTTGCCGAGGTGATGGGCTCGCGTTAGGACGAGGTTTTCCTCCTGTTCCTAACCGAGGTTGTTCACGAGTCTCGCTCGGGGAAGATCTTATCTCAGCCAGAGGTTGAATGCTCGTGTTAGGACGAGGTTTTGCCTCCTAGTTCCTAATCGAGTTGTTCACGATCGCTCGCGGAGAGATCTTATCTCTAGCCCGAGGTTGCAACGGTCGCGGGAGAGAATCTTATCTCTTGCCTGTTAGGCTATGTTGACTGTTCTAGCGACTGAATAGGACGAAGGTTTTCCTCCTGTCCTTAACCGAGGTTGTTCAACGGTCGCTTCAAGGGAGGAATCTACTTACTCTAGTCGAGTTGATCTCGCCGTTAGGACGATGAATTAATCTCCATCCTGGTCCTAACGGGCTGTGGGGGCACATCCGGGACGTCATCCGAGCTTCTACCCCCATCCCGTCCTTTCGTGAATGGGGCC
>QRFJ01000388.1:563437-616181 GCA_006176705.1 Cocos nucifera | reverse complement strand
CTTCGACTTTGCTCGCGCTAGGACGAGGTTCTCCTCCTGTTCCTAACGCGGCTGACTGCTTCTTTCCTGTCATCGTATAGATTTCGCATCCAGAAATGATTTTATTGAGAGGGGAGAGTTTTACCGAAGAGAAGATGATCGCAGCGCATTTCCGTTCGAGGGTTGTCGGGGTGTTGTTCCTCGGAGTTCCCTCGGGCAATAAGTCCCGTCCAGACGACCTCCTCTATCTCATGCCGGCCTTCATAATTTGGACCATGCTTCTCTTGACTTTGTAGCTGGGGATGACAATCACCGATGTGGCTAGCTCCTAGCTCCTCCCCGGGGTGGCGTTGATGACGCCGCGGGATGGCCAACCTTCTTGTCTTTTCCAGTTACGGCAGTGCCTATAGCCGATCTTCTCCTTGATCGCGCATGTTTGGAGAGGCCGTAGTCCTTCAGGTCTTGGCGGTTGGCTCTTAACTTTGCCGAGAATTCGAGTTAGAGGAGCGGGTCGTAGTTGCGGAACCTTCCGGGAGGGGGGCTTCGTTCCGTCCTTGCCGGCGCCGAACTTTATTTTGGAGGTTGAGTTGAGGAGTTCGGCTTTCCACCGAGCTTCATTTTACCTTGATGCCGAGCTTTGGGGGGAGCCCGGCTTTTCTCCGAGCCGAACTTCTTTCCGCTTCGGCGGGGAAACTTCTGCTCTCTGTTTCTCTCTTCGGGGCGATTGGGCTCTTCCTTAAGGCTGATTTCTCACGCCCTCATGGCGGGCTTGCTGGTGGAGTCGCTACCGGAGGCTGCTGTATAGCGTGCAATGCCTCCGTGAGGCCACGGCCACGGATCTGTCGGTCAAGCAGGCCGAACTGCTTCACATCCACCGTGGGTGCAGGTGGAACCTAGGCCGCCGGGGCTGAAGCAGGAACAGACGGGCCTGGACGGGATCGGGTCGCAGAGGCCACCGAACGCCTTGCGGAAGCTCTCCTGGGAGGCGTTTTCTCTTCGAAAGAGAAAAGAAAGATCTCTGGAGAGGGAAGAGAAGGGTCGCCGAGCACTCCTTTAAGAACAAGGGAACCTCGAAGGTTCAAGCCCTTCCTCTAGCGCCAATCTGTTGGTGCAGAAATTCATCGCCGCCGGAGGTCGCCGCAATCGAGGCCGCTGGGCGCCGCCGGGGACCTGCAAAACGAAGTCCCGTCCGAAACCGGTGGGGTGGTGGCTCCGGCAGGACCCTCCGACGGTCAAGTTAGTTTTCGGCCAACAGTAATGGAGTGCTCGGAATGAATTCCGAAGCTTAGAGGTGAGGAGGAGAGCTTAGAGAGTCGAGAGTTCAGAGAGCTTAGCCTTAGTATGTCGGGAGGGGTCCTTTTATAGCGGAGCTTAGATGATGGTGACGGCTGTGCCATCTGGCAGAGAGTCGTCGGGCAGCATGGAGTTCGGTACGGAGAGGACAGCATCGTCCGGTGGATCGTGGGAGCCATACTGGCACGTCGTGGGCCGCATGGAGCCCGGTACGGAGAGGAAGGCGTCGTCCGGTAGATCGTGGGAGCCATACCGGCACGTCGTGGGCCGCATGGAGTTCGGTACGGAGAGGAAGGCGCCGTCCGGTCTTGCTGCAGGCGACAGTTCGTCCGGAGGAGTTCGGACTCCTGAAGAGGAAGATAGGAGGGAGTTCGGCTCCCATAGGCGTCTAGCTAGAGGTATGCAGCTAAGGCTCGTCCACAGAAGAGTTCGGTAGGAGCTCGGTCGGCCGAAGTTTGATGAGGGCGACCGCTGAGGAGTTCGGCCCAGTGACGACTGCTGAGGAGTTCGGGCTCCTGAGTGACGACCGCTTGGGGATTCCACTAAAGCCCGTCCGCTGAGGAGTTCGGCCCAGTGACGACTGCTGAGGAGTTCGGGCTCCTGAGGGTCGGTCCAAAGGGGTTCGGCCACTTGGGCTCGCCTGAAGTCGGTCCGAAGGAGTTCGGCCATGGGGTCTGAATGGGTTCGGGCTTGTAGGAGAGTTCGGCTGAAGGGAAAACCCGGGAGGAGCTCGGATGGCCGAACGGACGTCTGGGAGGAGTCCGTCTCCCGAAGAAGTCCTGCCGCTTGGAGTTCAAGGAGCTCGGCCGTCAGGAAGTTCGGCTGGGGGTGGGAGTTCGGCCCGGGGCCTGGCGCTGGGGAGTTCGGCAGCTAGGTAGTTCGGCCCGGACCTTGGCGCAGGGGAGTTCGGCCTCAGGGCAGTTCGGCCGTGGGAGGGGCTCGGCCTGGCGCCCGGCGCTAAAGCTCTTCAGTGGCTACTGGTTGCATTGGGCCGAGCATCGGGCCGGGCTTCGGCAGGAGCGAAATTTATCCCCAACATATACTTATATTGAAAATCAATGAAATATAAGAATCAAAAATAATCCTCAATAAAGAAATTACCTTTTTCACCTTAAAACACATATGTACAGGAAAAGAAAACTACATACACATACTACACAATTTCATAAACATTAGAATTTGATGTGCTCACCGTTCACTTGGATATATATACTTTTCTTCTTTATTCTTAATAACAAATTAAAATAATTATTTATAAAAATATAAAAAATAAACTATCCATTTCAGAAGAATAGAAGAATCCATACAGAAGCCATATCTAGTGATTTATCTCCTAGAGAGAGAATCCTTAAAATAGAGGGCCACAAAAATTGAAAATAACAAAAACAACCACGAGGGTACCTAAATTTTATACACCGGCAATGCCCAAACCAAAATTTTAGTCCATACATCTTAAGCTACCGCTCAGCATTATGAGCTTGATTGGCAAATGAACACTTAACACACTTGGCAAATTACCTCTCATACCCAAAAAGAAAAGAAAAGTAAAAGAAAAGAAAAACTATATCTTCACACATACCTAAAAAAATGTAATGGATAGACAAGATACATCTGTACGATCAAAAGTTGCCACATGGAATTAAATTCATGCAATTTCCATGTGCTCCAAAGGCTGTTTAGAAGACTAGCAATTTTGAGGCAGCTACTTCATAAATTAACTTCTATCTTGAATAGAAGCCTTGAGTAAATCACTAATGAGACAGATAAGATCTTTGTTTAAGAGCCGACTTGGATACGCCGAAAAAAATCCAAAAGGATTAAAATCTACAATAAATGACTAATGGTTTTGAGAGAATTCTTCGGACAAAAATTATTCTTGTATTTGTCACATGGATGATAAAAAAAAATTATATATATATAAAAAAAATTAAAATTAAATTAATTATTAAAAAATTATTTAATGATAAACAAAATTTATTATCCATAACTGAATCTCGGCCAGTAATACAGTTCAATCTTTCTATACCAATTTTTCATAAAATAAATAAAAAAAATAAAGAAATGGAGAGATACATACAAGAGAAGCACTTTCCGCCTTCTTTACCTTCGTTCATTAGTGAAAATAATAAAGCTGTGGATAGTATTTAGATAACCAAATATTATTTTTAGAATAAAAATATAAATTTTTAGAAAATAATTATTTCTTATTATTATTCTAGATTTTTATTTAATTGAAAATTTAAAATTTTCATCTAAAATAAGTAATTAATATAATTTAATTAATATAGTATTATTTTTTATTTTTAAATTAAAATTTATTAAAAATCTAAAATAAGCTAGATAGATAGAAATAAGAAAGGTTCCACCACCATATTTTTATTTATTTAGAGAAATAAGATGGAATAAATCCTTGTTCATAACCAAAAGCTACTGACGACCTGGATCTAATCTTTTATGGGGAATCCGTGACAATCAGATCTATCGATCAAAGATCCGGCGGTCCAAATTTAATGGAGCCGTTCACTTCTTCGCGGTGTAACATAATTCGCAAGTTCTCTTCACCTCCTAGTCGAGAAACTCAAACCCTAATAAAACCCTAGCCGTTCTTTCGTTAAAATCTTAACGCTAACCCTAATCTCGCCGAAGATGGCGTTCACAGGGAGGATGCGGGAGCTGAGGAAGAAGTACGGGAAGGTGGTGCTGGGCGTCCACTTCTCCGTCTCCGGCGCCTCCATCACCGGCCTTTACGTCGCCATCAAGAACAACGTCGACGTCGAGTCCCTCTTCAAGAAGGTTGGCCTCCTCAACAAGGATCCCTCCACCGGTTCCACCTCCTCCTCCGGCGCCGGCGGCCTCCTGTCCGGCGACACCGCCTTCGCGTTGGACAGCTACGATACCGGTGCTCCGCCGGCGCCGCCACCCGTCGGGGAGGAGAAGAAGAGGAACAGGACGGTGGAGCGCTCGCCCTGGCGATCCTCTGCAACAAGGCTCTTTTTCCGGTGAGGATTCCGATCACCATCGCCCTCACACCGCCCATTGCGAGATTTTTGGCGACGAGGAAGCTCGTCAAAATTCACGTATGAGCATAAATTCATCTCTATCTCGGTGTTTCTTCTTTTAATTGTGCCTAGATATTGTGAATTCTTTTAAGAAAGTATCGGGAACTTATGTATCATTTAGGACCTGTTTTTGATCCAAATTAGTTCCCAAAGATTGAAAAAAGAATGGAAAAATTGTATCTTGGCATAATTTTTTGCTTCTATCACAATAGATTATTATAATTTTTTATTATTGCAGTTTGGATTCATGGGAATATATGGATTTATAACTCAAGAGGTTAAAATTTTTGATGTCTCAACTCTTACAAATATTAGAAGATATTTGGTTCTTTCATCGGCTCCTCGTGGGGAATCTCTGAAACCAAATCCAGCATATTTTACAGCACATGTCTCCTCCCTTGTGAATGAAAGACATTTGAGATCCTCAAAATGATCTAAAGATTAACCAGCTATAGAATCTTCCCTGATATGCAGTTAAGTTTGCATATAGAATAAGATTTAAGCAACAATTTGGTCCCCTTCATGTATGGTTAAGCAAATACTATCTTTAGTGTTTGCTAGCATTACAACTTTCTGATATCCTCTGTCCTTGTCCAACTTGGTTTTACCTATACTGGACTTTCTTCCTCTTTTGTTTTGTTTTGTTTTGTGTTGTGTTGTTTTGTTGATTAGTTTTGTTATATGATTATCTTGTTCCATGCCTCAAGTAGTCTTGGATATCCCAAAATAGATGTGCTAAATCTTCCTTCCACATTTTACATTCTTGATACAACCAACGTGCTTAAATTATTCATCCTTGAGAAATGGAAGTTAGCTTTCATTAATTACATTTGACTCTCAGACCCATCAATGTCTCCATAACTTCATGCACATCTGACTTTATTCTGGTCTTTCTGTGATATTGAGTGGAGAAAATCAGGCTGATTATCCAGTGTCTTTGCCTCTTAGATTATGAATCCATGTTTAGGTTGTCTTCCAAAGGGATTAGTGCCAAAAGAATGCTCGGTAACTCCTGTTAGATTTCTTTTCTTTTATTTCATTGTTAGATGGTATGAGTTTCTTCAGTTATTTTGTCATGAAGAGTTGTCTAGTGTCTTGCAGGCTTGTGAGGTGAGGCACAGAGAGAGAGAGAGAGAGAGTTGCTATGAAGTTATATGCTGTATACCCTCCAACAAAGATATCCACTTGTTCTAACTAATCAATCCAGTAAATCAAAGTATGGTCCGTTAGCCATCATTGTCATGATCCCCTTGTTTGAAGCACACTCCATGAATTTATTGGCCTAAAACCTGACTTCTCCTCAGATTGTTGATTTTAGGAGTTAGCATGTTCATTGTCTCATCCCAATTAAATTGAGACTATCCTTGTGAAAATACTCGTCGCATACTGTCCATATCAGGACATTTATTTCTTCCCAATTTGAAAATTCATCTTTTGCTTTGGATAAGTCTTAGCTCAATCACCTCATGTCTACTAACGTGGTCATTATTTTTTGTTCACAAGGGACTGCTTTATTACCTGTCTTTTCATGAACATTTGCAAATGTTGATGTATAACAAAAAAATTGGAGAATTTTCTATGACCTGGGATCCTTATTCACAATAGCATCTTCTGAATTTTATTTGTGGAAACAAGATTCATCATTGTAAAATTAGGTTTTTGGTTGGTGCTTGCCAAACCATGGTGATTTCAAGTTTGATCCATCACCATTTTGGGTACATATTAAGTTAAGGCTTTGATCAATTTTCCTATTTGGTTACTTGTTTCCTATAGTTTGGCATGGTATAGGTGATCCAAGGACCCCCAAATAACTTTGATTTCAGGGCAATATTTGTGATATATGCTTGTAATGATGGCATTGAAGGGGGCTATTTGATCTAAAAAGATTCTAGTAGTGTTTGCACCTTCAGTTCTAAGAGTCTGCATCTTTATTTCATACCCCCTGCATGATTATATGGAGAATGCAATGCCTAGGAAAAACAAGCTCCAATGATACTTTTCACCCAAGCATTTTCGTAAGGGCCAACTCTATGCCTATATTTTCGACCAAAGCCCCAAACAACATGAACGACCATTTAAAAAAAATCACCAAATAACATTATAGGAAATTGCCGACATTATAAATGTCCAAGTGGTGAACATGAGAAAACAATAAGCTAATGCTAAACAGAGGATAGAATACAGAGAGAGGATAATTTTAAATAATTTGCAAAAAAATAATAGGAAGGTTTTAAAGTTCCCACTCACCAATATTTATGCTAGCACTTACTGACTTTTTGCCCTTATAGACAAGTAACAACATGCATCTCATACCAGAGTTTATTTGAAAGGTGAAATCTTCTTTATTTTCACCTCTCTTTATTCACATCCACACAAAAAGGCATAAAGACAAATCCTAATGATAAATTTAAAAGTTCCCAAAAATCACCACCGATCTAATCACCTTTGCCCGTTAACCACCCTGCAGTCCAACCGCACTTCTTGTCCACCCATTATTTCACTCATTTTGATCATAGAGTTGACAAATGCTTTATTGAATTCTTCTTGTGAGGTAGCAAATATGGAAGCCAACCCTTTGGTCTTGGGATCGGTTAGAAGAGCTTGGTCTGAAGAGAACAGACTCTTCCCTTGCAGGAGTAGCTTGTAATAGACATTGTCGAATGTTGTGGTTGTGGAGTCCATGGTTGATCCTGCATTTTTCACCTTGTTATGAGCAGGGCACACCTTCTGAAGGCTTGCTGCGAAGGAAGGATTCATCGAAGGGTCGAGATTATGGCTAGAATCAAAGTTGTGTATTCTATTCTCGAAGGAGGAGCAATGGGAGAACCCTAGGGTGTGTCCACCTACAATACATGCACAAAGAATTCTTTAGTCATAAGAAATTGTGGAATGACCTGCAAATCTGTTCTAAAGGAAAACAAAGTGGCACTTCTGAAAAATGTGAGAGTTTGTAGTGTGCCAATCTTAAAGTAGCTAAAAAGGTGCCACATCAGTGGAATGAGATTTTTGAGTTGTGCTGGCAGTCCTTTCTAGTTATTTGTATTTATAAATTGCATGGATTGTAGGAGAGCTGTCAATTGGTTTCCATTGGAGCTAGCAAATCCAATTTCTTTGCTAGGTCTAAAATCGGTTCAATAGGGGAAATTTCAAGCCAAACTCGTAGTTGCCCCACAGGTGGAGATTGTTTTTTTGTTAGATGAGGAACGTAGAACGTATTCCAACTCTGGCGTTTCTTTGTGTCACTACCTGAGAGTGCCATCAGATCTTCTGTGGAAAGGCCTCTCTGGGAGAAGCTTTGCTTCAGTTGGGAGAAGTTGAAGGTGGGAGCTGGCAATTGAGTTGTCTCACTGGCCTTGGAAACCCTCCCATCTAGTCTTCCTTTAGGAACCTCCCATGTGGGGCCGCCAGACTGTAGAGGAATAAGAAAGTTTTCATAGTTATGAATGGGTTTACATGTTGATGAATAGTTTGTCTCAAGGATATGGTAAGAAACTTTTATTCGTAAAATAAGTCATGATCAAAAGGCAAGGCCTTGGATGGCAATGGTTTGGATGAGTCTGGCCTCACTAGAAAACCACCTTGGGTCCATTTCACTCTGCTTGGGTTCCAACCAACTGTTTACTTACCAGCACCACCGCATCTCTTGCAGCAAGAGCCAATATATCTGCGCATGAAACCACACCTGGGCACGTTGCTTCCACTGCTTTCTTAGCATTGTCAATCACGTAGAAGGCATGCAATGAGATGTTGGGAGGTCCATCCTTCTCTGCTGTGTTATTTCCCTTTGAGTTCAGTAACACTGAACCATCACAGCCCTTCAACAAATAACGAATGCATACTGTTAGAAAGGCAGTTCAATGCCAACACAATTTAGAGAGAGAGAGAGAGAGAGACCCTAATGAAACAATCATGGAAATGCATGCGAAGCAATGCTGCAGGAACTGTTCGATCATTAGCCATTGCATTCTTCACTGCCTCCGTTACTGCCGTCTCAACATTTGGGCAAGTCTCGGCATAATAATCTACACTCAGAGCATCACCAACATGAACAAGGGAGAGAATGAGAAGAGAAGAGATTAGTGCTGCCATTTCTTTTGCTTCTCTTTCCAATTTTTCTTTGGCGTGGAAAAGGTTGGGATTGATGGTATATATAGTAGTGACTAGGGAAGATGTGTGGACTGTGGAGTCGTTACAGTCTCTTAAAGATGACTTAAGTGTTTGGTGAGCAAGAATATTTCATGATAATGGAGTAGTGTTCTTGAAGCTTTCTCATCTACTTGACCAAAGGTCGCACTCGTTTTCTTCATTGGAAGTCTCTGAGCCATTTTACTTATTTATTTTACTTCTTTATGAAGTGTATGTGAGCTTCTGGATGATAGAATGGCCAGTTGATTGGAAATATAGGCCATGAGATCAGTTCCACGACACCTTTAACCATGAAAAGAAAGAAATAATTTGATCTTAACTTGGATTTCTTCCGGAGGAAATCACAACTGGATTGAATTAAGATATATGATGGTGATTTTTTTGTTTTTTTTTTTAATGTAACAGCATGTGGAAGTAAAATTTCTACAGGACTAGGGATTGCGACCCAACAACAAATACCATCAAACATTGGTATATGGTTAACTGAATTATTGAGTGTACCTCTGCCGAGTATAAAATTTCTCTTCCTACACTGTGTTCGACATGCTACACTTGTCCATGACAAAAGAAAATTGGAAAGCAACCATGCATCCAAATTTGAGATGCAAGTTATATAGTAGCGGCAGGTCATGATTCTAGCCTGACATCCAAATAAGATATGTGAGATTTTTACTCCATATAAAACGGTGAATATCCATTCCTTACTCTCAAAAACAATGAATATCTATCTGTTGTTGTTGTTGTTGTGTATGATTTGGTTGTTATTTTTAAGAAATATATGTTGTTGTGACTACAACATGCTTGATTCTGAAGAGTCTAAACTTAAATATTATGAGACAAGTACTGAGGATGCATAATGTTCTAGAATAATTGCAATCCCAACACATAAGCAGCAACCATTTCCTTTGTTACCTTTTTTTTTTTTTGGATGAACCATTTCCTTTGTTACTTAAGATTGGTGGTTGCACCTCCAAACGGATTTTACCTTGTTTTCATAATAACAAAGCATTTTCACCTCCCCTTCTGTTCAGGATAATGACACGAGGCTACGTCGCTTCACTTACAACTATAACTTGTGTTCCTTTTTAACAGCCACCATGCTTTGCTAAGAGAAAGGAGGAACATGGTGGGTAGAGTTGAGCTATCAAATGGCTTCAAGCTAGAAAGCTTTGTCTACAAGCCTCTATTATTAGAAACGTGATGGGGTTAGGGAGTAAGTTGGAGTAGGAGGAGACCCAAACACCAACAGCATGTTCGTGGGGGTTCATGGATATATCATTCTTTGTTTCCACTTCATCTATTCACTCGGAGACAATGCACTATAAGACGATTCTCGTGGTTTATTTCTTGGCTTGGAAGGGCATTTGACGTAGACATGGATTTATGATTGGTTCCTTCACTTGTAATTTAGGATATATAAAGATTTGGCAAGTATTCATGCCAGACTTTTACCTCCAAGAATGAGTGTTTTTTACAAGTAATTTTACATTGCATTGATCTGGTGTGGGAGAAGTGAAGGTCACTCTAACTTTGTATTGATCGATCAATTTTATTTTGTTATTTTTGTCCTTTTTGTTATATCTCTTTTTTGAGAAGTCCCACATCGGATTTGTGAAAGTAAGTTTTTTTTTGCTTAAATGAAAATCCTATCTGATGGAGCCAAAGCCAGATGGGTTGCTCGCGCGCGCGCGCATAGTGCGGCCAATGGGTTTTCTCTTTTCAAAATATTATAAATATTTTATTTTTATTATTTTCATGTATTTTTTTTAAAAATAATTAAAGGAGTCATTTGCTCAGGATCGAGCCGAGTCAAGTTATTGTATCTTAGAAACAATATTGCCACTAGCCCAGGGCAATATTCTTACACGCCTCAAGCCAAACAAGCTTTCAACCAACTGATTTATGGATATAAAATTTTAATTTATTTTATTATTTTAAAACAAAAAAGATACCATTCTGCTAACATGATATATATATATATATATATATTTGCCTCATTTTTCATAATGATAAGGGCAACGAGTTGCAATATTCCATTCTTTTCGAAAGATGAAGTCAAATTTTTGGATGGTTTGCACATAAACTTTTTGTATGCACTAAATTTGCTCCTTGTTCTCATTGCAAAACCATCCAATATTTGTTTTGCGCATGGCATGAGAATATACACGTGTTATCAGGTTGAGGAAGAGATTAGGGCGATACAAATATTTGTAAGAGTGACAAACCAGTGCCATGAGTTGAGGTCTGACTAACGATAAGAGTATGATATCAAGGCTCAACTCCGAGAGTACGAGAGCTCTAACGAGCCCCCATGGCTTCAAAACATTTTATCCTCTGCTTGAATGGAAACTAACAAAATACAATTTTCAAGCTTCCGTAACACTGTTAGACGTTTTGTTTTAAATTACTGGGATGCACGCTCCCAATTACAAAAAGAGCAATCGTGATGGAAGTAATCTCCTTTGGGAAGACCATGAACATTGGCCACACTTGCCATATGTTGAACTAATTCCTATAGGGGATGATGAATTTGAAGCAAAAGTGGTAGACAAGATGCTAGAACAAGTAATAACAGAGCAAGAGGACAGCAGTTTTGAATGATTAATTAATGACTTTGGAGAGCGATGCTCAAAGTGGAATCAGTTGATTCTAGACATCTAGGGTATTTAACCATCCTGCAACTGCACTTAGGGCTTTCTCAAGGGCTACAACTTGAGCAAAATATTATAATATAAAAAGATAGTGATTGTAGTTTAAAATGTGCAAATAAGTTATTTTAAAGAATTTTCTTGTTTTGATGATTTTTTTTTTTTTTTTATAAGATGGATCGACCAAATCCTTCTAATATAAATACATCCAAAATAATCAGAAAGCAAAATAACCCAAGGAGGTCAGGGTCTCTCATAAGTCAATCCAAATAATGATCCAGAATGCTCCGCAACAAATATAGCTACCAAATTAACTACTGTATTCGTCTCTCAAAAAATGTGTCTAATGGTGAGATCTGCATAGCCCGATAGCATAGCCACAATGTCCCATAAAAGAGGATGACTGGTGTTCCCCCACATATACTTTTGAAGCTAGATCATAGCAGTGGCCGAATCACCTTCAATAAACAAATGATTGGCATGAAGGATCCAATGAGCATGAGTGATCTCAGCCCATGCAGCCTAAAGCTTCACGGTAGGAATGGACGGGTCAAAGAGATAACTGTTGCTGGCTGCTACTAGTTTGGAGGTATGGTCATAGATAACAAATCCAGCTCCACCACTCCTATTTCTAGCGTTGCCATTAAAATTGACCTTAAGAAACCTTGGAGGAGGAGACTCCCAGATGATGAATACCTCGCGAGCCACTGTATGAGCCGATTGGGAGTCCCAAATCTTCAAAGGTCTCAAGGTCACATCAATCATCTCAATAGCCAAAGTCAAGCCTCTCTCTAGATAAATCTTGTCGAACACCTTCTAGCCTCAAATATCAAGCTATTCCTAGATAGCCAAATGTGGTAAGAAATATAAACAGCCCGAATGCCAATCGACCTCAGTGCTCCAGCACCAATGCTCCCTCTCATTAACTCACGAAACTCTTGGTCCAAAGTCTCCTCTTAGAAGGAGAAGCTATGCACACCCACCAAATGCCACACCGGTGCTGCTCTCGGACATAAGAAAAGAACATGCTTAATAGTTTCTTCCTTCCTAATGCAGATCAGATAGATAGACTGAATATCCATGCCTCTCATCCTTAGGATATCTGATTGGAAGCTGCCTCCAAGTAACTTTCCAAAGAAAAAGACTCACCCGTAAGTGCACTCTAATCCTTCAAATCCATCTAATATTTATCCACCTTGATTGCTCCCTCTAGAACTGACGATAAAGGTCCGCCATTATCGTTCTCGGCATACATGAAGATGAAGGTCCTCCAGAATTGATGATAGAATCGCTAAGAACTGCACATGCTCTTCCAAGATCTTCCTGAACAGCTGGGTCAGACCCACTAAATTCTAGCCTCAACCATTCTATTCAAGCAGGTCACACACTCTTATAAAGTCCCCAACTTTTGTACTAATAAAGGTCGGCCAGTAGATTAATGGCACCTCAGCCATGCACGAATCCAGCAGAACATTCATGGATTGACCATCCCCCACTAGCCACCTGATCTATGAAATGACTTCGGGGGCCCATGCGCAAATCTCCTTCTATAGGAGCACCTCCGACTCATCTAGATCTCTACTCCGGCATCCCACAAACCATACAAGGCCCTTATCGCCGAGCTCTACCAACTGTCAAAGTTAAGTAAGAATCGGGCAGTATGTCGAGCAATAAGGGCCTCTTGCCTAGTGACTAGATCCCTAAACTGCCATCCGCCAGTGGCTGGCACACAACATCCCAAGCCAGCAAGTGCGCACTGCCACCTCCAAGCTTCGAGCCCCATAAAAATCTTTGAAAATGCTGCTCGATCTTCACCACCTAAGTCTTTGGGAGGATAGTGTTGGACAAGAGATAGACAGGTATAGCACTTAGGATTGATCCCAACCCTCCAATTGCTCTTAGATCGACTACTCCACCCTTATCCTCTTAGTCCTTCTAAGCTGGTGACTTGCCATGGGAAACTCCAAGTAAAGCAAAACCTCATTGTGCTCCGCTACTCCAAGAATGCCCTTGATCATATGCCGAAGCTAGATCGACGTCTTTGGGCTGAAATGAATTGCCGATTTATGGATGTTCACTTTTTGGCATAAAGATAAGTAGTATTCCTCCAGGACCCTCTTGAAGCTAGCAGCATTCTGGATAGAAGTCTTACCCACCAACAAGCAATCATCTATAAAAAGCAAGTGTGAGATCGACTGAATTCCCAGAGCCGATAGATAAGGATCCAGATTCAGTCCTTAGGATGCAGCATGAAGAGCTCATGAAAGGGCATCAGCACAAAGAATGAAGAGATATGGAGATAATAGATAAGCTTACCATAGCCCCATCATCGAGCAGAAGTAGTCCAAGGATATCCCTGATCAAAATGGCAAAGATGGGACTGCAAATGCATGCTATAATCTAATTGATCCAGTGTGGATGGAAACCAAACTCCTTTAGGGCTCGCTCCAAAATCCGCTAATTCATGCAATCGTATGCTCACTGCATGTCCAGCTGATTGCCATAAGGCTATGGCGAGAGAAAGCCTAACAAAGATCATGTATAAACTCCTCAGTAATAAGGATATTATCGGAGATGCTTCGGCCACTAACAAATGCCTCTTGCTCTAAGCAAATCAACCATATGAGAATCGGCTTCATTCTGCCAACCATCAGCTTAGCACAAATCTTATATAAGATTGTGCATAGATTGATGGATCTGAAGTGTCCTGGCTTTGATGTGTTCTACCTCTTCGGCAAAAGGATAATGAAAATTTGTGCATATGACCTGTAGCAAAGAACTTCAATATAGCAGCCACTATTTCGACTGAAAAATGGACCAATATCATCTCAGAAAAAGAGGAGGAAAGCTATTAGGCTCGGAGGCTTTGTCCTCTACCATCAACAACAATGCCCGACGCACCTCATCTGAACCTCCTCCTTAGTCTTCTACTATCCATCAGCCTCCCCTGATTGCTTGAACCTAATTCCGATGTCTTTGGATGATGGTGACCTAATAAAAAAATCTTGTATTTTATTCCTCTTCTCTTATTCAATGCATCTTGAATTTCTACCTTCACAAAATCTCTTGCTGTCTCAAAAGAGAGTGGTACTCCGAAAGCCTACCCTAAAGATGAACTAACTCGTGATCATCAAACCAACCATCTCTATTTTGACGATTGAAGCCAAAAGGAAGTTGCTATAACTGTTTACTTTTTCTTTTTTTTGCTTAGGGATAATGTATCTTTGGTCCGTAGGTTTTTTCACTACTTTGTTTGAGGATTCGAGGATGGAAGAGAGCCAGGGTCTTCTACAAATGTTCAATGGGCCGGGCCAAGATTTCAGATTCCATACCTAGACCAGACCGGAAACCCAGGAATTCCAAAACATTTCGAGCCCGGCCCGGGTGCGCATCACTGATAGCCTTCATCGACACGTGGCAGATTCTCGTTTGCGAAAATAGCTACGCAGTGCTCTAGTCCAAGCAGCAAAGGCCTGTCGATAGCCCTGCGCGGTGGAGATCGGAGTCCCGCCCCCCTCTCTGCGACCCCGAACTCGGAGATCGTCCGGCCGCCGCCGCAGCCGAAGATGATCGTCTGCGTCGCCGTTGTCGGCCACCAGGTCCGTACTCCCATCTCTCGCTCGCTCGCCCCTTTCCCCCTTAGATTTCATCTGACGGCCGTGATCCGTGGCACAGAACAATCCGCTGTACCTGCAGAGCTTCACGGAAGCCGACGATGCGCTGAAGCTTCACCACGTCGTCCACTGCTCCTTGGACGTCATCGAAGAGCGAGGTCCCTTCTTTCCTTCTCCTATTTCGCTTTCGCCTTAGAACCTTTTTCTTTTGGGCTTTTTATGCTGCAAAAATTTCTTTGTCGGTTCACGGATTGTTATTCTTTTTTACACAGTTCCTGGATTGTGCGTCGATCTGGTGAATCACAATCTTGAGTCCCATTGTCATCTTTGTCTTGTATGAGATAATGTTGCTAATTCTCCGGGGACTGAATTAATTCATTGTTAATGGAATAACAGCATGATAACATTTTGTAGGACTTTGAAGTATTTCTCGCATGAATGGTTGTGAGTGTGCACATTCCACCTATCCTACAAATCAACATATTGAAATACTTCATAACCTGAGGCATGTTTTGTATTGCTTGTACTTTTTCTTTTCTTTCTTTTTTTTTTTTTTTGAAAAACCCAAGGGAAAAAATGAACTAGGTGAAACCCTTTCTTTTATTTTGTTTGTAGAATTTTTAGAGCTTTTGGTACCAAGATTTATTGCTTCCAGAAAGAGTGAAAATAAAAGAAAAGAATAGCCAAAGTCCTGTGCAAATTATATTTCAAAATCCATCTCTAGTGGTGTTCCACCATGTGGGGAAACAAATGATATAAAAACAGCAACAGCTTCCCCTCACTGCCGCGCCCCCCACCCAAGTTAAAGCCACTTCGGTATTTTACTGTTTTGTGGAGCATTTAGCATCACTGTCTTTGTTTTTTGAAATACCAGAGGTCAAATTTAGCAGATATGATCCTGTAATTAAGCTGACTGTTTCTTAAAACTTTATAGTTGAAACTCCTCAGTTCTATTTGTTGGTTTTTATTTCGTTTGGGGAAAAAGGGGGGAAAAAAGCTTTGCTCATCAGAATTCTTTTAGATGTTAAGACACATTTATCATATCCTCAAGTAAAGTTTCAACACTCTTGTTCTCCTGTATTGCTTAATTACATTCACCCAGATTTGGTCATTTTTGCTTTTCAATGTCAAATACATTTTTAGCAAAACCGGATTTGCTGTAGTTGTTTCCTCATCCACAATGCCTCTAATGTTCTTTTGCTTTTCAATGTCAAATACTTCCAATAATGAATGAGCTTTATTGACCTTCAAGGTAATTGGCTGTTGTTTTAGAAAGGCTGCAAACTTATTGTGAGACAATTATGTATTGAGAGGTTGAGGTACTGTAAGTTGGAGTATAGTGAGATAAGTATCACATTGACTCCAGTCTTGACTGTGTTGATATGTTCCATTTTGTGCCGTACCAGCCACCATATTATTGATGCTTGAATGCTGTTATTTCTAGTTTTTTGTTGCTCCTAGATTCCAAATACATACATTATTGGACATGAATGTTGTCTTGGGGACCTAGATACGTTGTCAGATTTGCTATCAAACATTTGCAACATGGACACACATGTTTTCCTTCTGTTTGTCAGTTTCTGAACTTCACTGTTCCTTTGGAAGTGTCTTTGCAAAGATTTTAGATGTTTCTGTGTCCAGTTAGTGTTTTTCATGCTCTAGTTTTGTAGGATTAGTACTACAGATCTCACCAGACTCCTCAAAGGAGCATGCCGCTTTTTAATACATAGATCATTCAAGATGATCCATATTTTGATGTGTTTTCTGAAGTGAAATGATTATACGTCAAAGTTTGTAATATATATATATGTGCAAGCAATGCTGCTATCATACGCTCATTGAATTTGAAAAACTTCATTGATTGGCGAATCTTGCAAGCTGCAATACCATGTGCTAGTCGTTAAGCCTCCAACATAAATCCATCTCTATTATCATTCATGAGTTAAGTCATGAACACAAATCTTATTTTTTGATGAGTACAGATGTTATGGCATCATGGAAAGGGAAACTACCAAGATATTTTAAGAGGAATTAATGATTAAAAAATAATTTAATGATGAATATTTCATAACAAAACTATGTATATATACATATTCTCATAGCTTGGTTCTGATAGATGAAACGAATGCTGCAAATTGTTCACCCAGAAAGGACATAGAGACAATATCTTGATTCTTTGTCCTTAATTGAGGTGCAAATCTTAAAACATTAATTGTTTGTATCTGAATATAACTTATTTGCTAGATCAGTTAAAAAATTTATTTACAGTTATGTAAATAACTGACATTAATTCTTTGTTGATCCTCAAATTTTTTCCCAAAATTACGAAACTGACAATAAAATATGTAAAAATTGGGTTATGAGAGAAAAAATGAAAGCTTTATTCATTTGACCTCTTGGCTTTTAAAGGACCATATGTTGTTGACATTTTTTGCAAGTAGAGGGTATGGCATTTTATTAGAGGTATCACATGGTCCACACAATTAAATGATGTCATAATTAGATGTTAGAATAAAGGTCAAAACTTGTTTGGTCACATTTTGAAGTATACATTGATCCAAAAGTTCTAGCTTTTGTAGTTATGTGGACATTTAAGTGCAGAACTATTGATGCTTTTATTCACCAAGTCAAGAAAATTATATTTTAGTGCATGCTCAGTTAAGGGCCCATCAATCACTAACTTTGAGTAACATTTTGCTCTTAAAGTCCCTACAATATGACTTGCCCATTTTCTCTAAGGTACTTTATGCTTTGTTCACAATTATAGATTTTGTCAGTGACCTAGTTGGAATGGGTTTGGGAATCCAAAATTTGAGATTATGATAGATTTGTTGTTCAAGTTAATTGGGCTACCACAATAGAGTGGAGGCCAAAACAATTTTCTCCACTTTAACCCCTTCTCCCCAGTGCATCTTTAACAATTGATGACTTGCTTCTTTGAAGCATTTTTGCAAGTGGGCTACACTGATTTTACAGTAATAGTTTCAGGGTTGTGGAACATCAATGCAGCCTGACCATTGTGGTTTTCTCCATTATTCTCCTACTGCTCTCAAATTCTCTTCTTTATGTTCGCTCTCTTCGTTGCTCTTAGATGCCATTCTTCTTAAAGGGAATGTTGCTGACTGTTGTATATCCCACCATTGATGGAAGCCCTAGGGAATTTGTTGCAGCTATTTTGTTCAATAAAAAGTTGTTATCAATCTCAGTCTCACCTTGTTCCTGAATTGTCTATATGGGTTGTTAATAGCAGATTATGTAAGTACGTCTGGTAGTTTTGTGGTTGTTAGCTGCAACACAACTTTACCCATAATTATTGTCCCAACCATTTGGTATTGGTTTTATGGTTGTAAAAGGGAATAGCTCCTTAAATATATTACTCAAGATAATATAAAATTTTATGCAGCTTTCTGTCTTATTTTTGTTCCTTTTCTTGGACAGTAAATAATCCCAAGAAAAGTGGAACTACTTTAAATGAGACATTTCTTGGTCTTCTGTATCCAACAGAGAATTACAAAGTGTAAGTTTATTGGAGTCACTTCTTTGTTGGGTCTGATGTGCAGACACCGCATGCTTAGAGCATTGTATCCTTTGCAGGTATGGGTATCTGACTAACACAAAGGTCAAATTCATCATGGTTATGACTGATTTAGATGTCAAAGATGCTGATGTAAGAAGTGTAAGTTTCCTACACATGATGTTCAACTCTTACTAGATTTGCCCTCTTTGCCCTGTAATTTAGTTGATTGAATTTGATCGGAAGGGTTGGATGAATGTAGACATATTGTTGATAGTTTGGTCTTAGGATATTGCCACCATATTTTTGTTGTTTAGTCTCTTATGCTTTCAGGATTCATAGAAAATTAAATAGGTGCTATCTTCATTCTTTCAACTTGCAAAATTAGCACTATTGCATCGACATGTATCATATTGTTTAAGTGGTATAAATAATTCCAACTTCTCGATATGAGTAGCAAGATTATCTGAATAGTAGCCAAAGAAGGATTGGTGTCTGAGCCTGTGTTTTACATTGCGTATCTTCCTAGTCCTAGAATGGCATGTGTTATGGCTGCATGCCCAACTCCTCCAGGTCAGGGGAATTGGTACCCATGCATGCTAATGCATGCCGAGCACTGGCATGGTATGTCACAACATGTATTCTGCAAGTGCCCACCCATCTTATGACACATACAAACGTTGTAACTAAATGCTTCGCTGTATGATATCTTTAGATGAAGTTTGGTGCATCACATGTTATCGAGAGTATATTGCAGGATGACCAAAGAGAGATCCCCATCAATTGATTATCACTAAAAAATAAAGCACATTTTTTAAGTTATAATCTTGAGTTGATGTAAGTAAAACATAAAAGGCAAACTAGAAAAAGTGTTCAACTTATTAAACAATAATGGGCATTGCCCTGATCTAATGGTGAAGCCAAGATTCTGCTTAGTGATCCATATACTTGAAGAAAATATTTATGCATACATCGTGTAATTAAAACAGGTTGGCAACTGTAAAAATATAATTGTCACCTAAATGCTTAAACAAAGCGGACAACCAGATTCCATGGTAAATCTTGTTTCTGCAAGCTTCACTTACAAATTTAGGCATTCAGTTAAAGTATTAGGAGTGCGTGTTGTCCCCCAAATCACCATTATTAGTTTCTTGCTTTCTTAAGCCAAAAGCATGTTTTAGAGTACTATATTGTGGGTCATCGAACTTATGTTACAAATAGGTGGCCCAATGCATGTGGCTCCCATCATTGCAGAGTCTGGAAAGGGTGAAAAGTACACAGCCTTACCCCTGTGTGTTGAGGAGCTGTTTCTGTATTTTGAACTAGTGACCTCCAAGGCACAATGAAGCAATCTTACTACCCCAAGGCTCACACTTACAAAATACCATATAGCAACAATTTAGTATCGAAAATTTAATTTTAGCTATCGGTACCATCTACAATGAAACAAACGAAGGGAAGCAAAATGAATGCTTTGCTGGTTTTTGGCAGCTGCTTTTGCCTCTTCCTCTTCTATGACTACTGGCTTTCTGCTGTTATTATTATTCTTGACCGAACATTTGGAATATAGATCTGCTGCTATTGCTAATGAATCAAATCCAGTCCTGTGAATTAAACACTGTGAAGGAATTACACATGATATTGCTTCTTTTCATGATTTTAAAAAGTCTGAAATATATGTCCACGATAGTGTGAAATATATTAAACCCAGTTACCCAGTCAGTCAATGTAAATCAGATAAAGTGAAAAAACACATCAAAAGCAAAGAAAGTACAATATATGAGAAAGAAAATGGAAATCAGTACATACCTGCTCTGTGGGAATGACTTCACTCAGCTGATGCAGTATTCTATTCCCGTTTACTGAACAGTTGTCTTACAGATCTGCAGCAACTTTGAACAAATCAAACCCAGGCCTATATGTGTGTATACATATGTATGCATTAGTTTGAAGTAAATCAAAACCGGAAACTGTGTTGGTCAGTGTGAAATAGGTAAATAGTGAAATGACATGAGCCGGCAAAAAAATACTTCAGTAGAATTTTCTTTTTTTTCCTAGAACATAAAGACTACCATGTGTCTGCTTTGGGGAAACTTATTCGGCCAAAGAACCCAATAATTTTCATGTAGACAATTTTCTTCACGTTATTCTATTGCTAAATGACATCAAATCCTAACATCTTTTATACTTGGTAAGGATTTAGCACTCAATGACTGGACTTTTGATTCAGAACTCAGGTGGACTTCAAGTTGCATGTCAACGGGTGGCTTCTAGCAGGCAGGTTTAATAGGAAGGTTTTAAAGATGGGCCCTTTGCAAGTGCAACCTCTTGTTCTTAAAATTATAGGAAAAATGCATCAGAGCTGCATACAAGTAATTTTAATATTGTAAAAGCCAAGCCCTTTAGAGAGAGGCTTGAAAAATGGGTAAAAACGCCCAAAGCCTCAATGTTCAATAGTTTTCTTCATCTTGAAATCAAGCACTTTATGTTTTTCTCCTTCGATTAACAGGCCCTGTTGGTATTACCATTGCTGAATGTTAAAAGCACCAAATCCCTTTTTTTCCATGATTGGGAGTCTACAAGAAAAAAATATGTGATGAAGATTACTTTATTCCATATTTTTTAAATGCCATCCCTGTTGGCTGTAATTGTCTTCTGTGCTATGTGAAGCAAGTACTTATAGTGCTGATAAAGTAGACACTTCAGAAACTTATAAACCAGACTGTAAAGTTCTAATTTTAGGGTTCAGATGTTTTTTCTCTTTTTCCTTTTTTTAGTATGTTGGAAGCTAGAATGCAAGAAGGCGGGTCAGCAGAGCAATGTCCCAGAGTTTAGGATGAGAAAAACCTTTAGATAGTGGAGAACTATATTTGAATCAAGCTCTATCCATTGCATAAACCTAAACATTTTATTTAGTTAATTTACATGTAGACTGCCGCCTTGTGTTGGTAGAATCACCTTTAATTCAGTCTACGATCTCAAAGAATATGGATTTTTTTGATTGATCATTTGAAGAATCTTTAAGGTGCCCTTCAAAAGAGTGTGCGCTGACTTTTGATGATTGGTATTAAAAGGTGGCCAGAGAATGAAATCAGTCCAGATTTGTTTGACTATTAATGGAAAAGGTCGCCCCTGAACTTTAATGAGGTGGGGCTTTGGTTGTAGTCATAGATACTACTGCACTTTCTTTTGGGTTACCTAAAATTAATGGTCTCTATGCTGAGGGTATGCATTATGCCTTTGGACGGAAGCAAGATTGTCTCTGTATTTCCTTGTCAAGACTAGTTTCTGTTATGTTTTCCCTGCAGTCAAATATTGTAGCAGTGGCCCTAGACACATATATTATACATCAAGTAATGGCAGCCATGGGGACCTAAATTCCCAACTAAAATTTACTGGTAGTTTTTGTATGGTATAGGTGCTGTGCTTTGAACGGGATATGAGATTGCCTCTTTAGAAAGTCGAACAGTTATAATCAGTTTTACGACAAATCTAGTGGTTAGAGACACCATTTTTATCCTTCAAATAGTCTACATATTTGAGAACAAAGCTGTGGAACTTGCCACAATATGTTGATGTTTCCAACTTTGATCTTATTGGTTCCTCAGTTTTTTAGCAGGTTCCACGCCGCATACGTCGATGCTGTCTCCAACCCCTTCCATGTCCCAGGGAAGAAGATTATCTCCAAAAGCTTTGGACAAAGAGTTAATAGCATGGTCGAGTCCTTTGTACCGGGTGCAACTACATAACAGCATTGCTATTGTGAGCTTAGTTTCAACATCGGTTGCATCAGGGTAAAGGTACGTCGTTTTCCTTTTTAGCCGTCAAAATCACTACCCCTATTCTTATTTGTTCCTTTCACTCACGTAGATTGGACCATGTAAGATGTAAGCTTAAGAAAGTGCTTTTAAGAGAAATATATGTGAATGAGATATTTTTTTTAATTTTGGTCCTCTGAGGTTTCTAGTAATGAAGTGAGATATATTTGAGGGGCGTGTTTTGTTGCTATTGAAACGAGTCATGGAACAACGTCCACTCAAAAAGTTGGTGGATCTGGGATATGGTTCTGGAAGTTTCCAGTATTAGCTAGATTAAGATAGAAAACGAAGATATCAAAACATGCTTAGAATGCCCTTAAAAGGAAGACCAAACAATTTTTTTTTAAAAAAAAACTGTATTTTAAAATGATGAAATATTCACCTCTTCTTGTGCACTCCCACGCAGACATATTTGTTTGCATGAATTCTAAAATTTGGTATCAAATCATCACATTATCAATAAAAAGGCTGTTAAGCTTGTACATGACCGGAACAAAATTAAAAAAAAATATTATCCATAAGTTGGCTCCAAGTTGAATCCTCAGAATACCCTTACCAAATATTCTTCAATTTTGCCAAAGTGGGAATTCATTTATCCAAAAGATCTAATATCACGATACTTCCTTTTTTTTTATTTTATTTTATAATTGAAAATGTGCAAATTCCATGCAGCACTCCTTATCCTTATCTATTCATGCATGCCACGTCCATATATAATTATATGCGTACACGTTCGAAAGCAGAGGTTGGTAAGCGGTAACACGCGCTGGTAAAATTTCTCCTAAAAGTTACAGTGGGTGAGAAGACGCCCTCAACTCACCCATACGACGAAATTAGAAAAATTTACATCAAGAACCCATTTCAAACTACCTTCTATATCCCCCCACCCTTCCTCCTCTTCTCCCGACGCTGCTCTCCATACCGGCGCCTCTTCTCGCGGCCACCGCTGGCGCCGTCGATCTGGGCCGTGGCCGCATAGAGATCGTCGATCAAACGATAACGCGGCCTCTTCCTCCGCGAGGCTCCACCAATCTCGTCCTCGTCCTCGTCGTCCTCGGCCACGGCCACCATCGTCCCCGGCGCCGGCCGCGTGTTAACGGATCGAGGAGAAGAAGAAGACGACGAGAAGGACGAGGAGGAGAGGGTCTTCCGGAGGGCCGAGTCGCCGCTGCTCTCGCTGAGTTGGACGAGCTGCTCCGCCGCCGCCAACTCGGTAGCCGTGAAGGAATCTTGGGGATAAGGAGAATAAGAAGGGATTGGGGTCTGGGTGGGAGGAGGGAATAAGAGGGGGGAGGTCTTGTGGAGGGTTTCCATCTCTCTCGGTCGCTTCGCGTTCGATTTCCCCGTCGTGGGTGGGGGGTGCGTGTTTGCTTGTTCGCTTGTGTAAGGCTTTAAATAGAGATATTTGAATTCCGATTCCGAGTGGAACAAGGAAACCGACCTTGAGGAGGATTCGTGTTGTGGTGTCTCGCGGAGAGATTTTAAGGTGCAAGGTAGTGGGTCGTGATTGGGACAGATGGGCGAATGAGACGTTAGCACGTATTCACTTGTGCATCTTGTTTAATGGCTGTCTGGATTTGTGGTGTCCGAGGGGATAAGGTATCCACCGGATGGGTGCTTTAACGGGAGATATTATGTGAAAGGTGGTGCAGTGATACGGTTTTCCAAAGGTGAGATGACCGTGCATCAAGCTCAGATTCTACGGGATAAGGATGGTGCAATAGTGTTATGCGACAAATGTAACGCTAGTCTACTAATTTCCATCTTCTATGAGCCTCATCGGCACCCAAACGGGTTTCCTTTCTGGCTTTGGAACCAGGTCTAACCCACTAGCAAATTTGGTTGGAACGAGACAATTTTTAGATTAACTGGACCAGCCAAGCGAGACGGGGTTAAGAATGCTGCGACTATTGCCCATATAGAATTTGTCTCAATAAAGATTTGGTATGCAAGTACATGATAGAAGAAAAATGTAGTGTTCATTCTGTTTCTAGAGGCAAAACTAATGATCTAGAAATAATTTGTTTAAGGTATGTTCGCATAGAACGCCGTAAATATGATCGTCGATCTTGGTTCAGCCTGCAACAGGTATGGATGATAGCTCTGATATTCAAAATTCAGATCTTTCTCCACTCTATGCTACGATCCTTTGTCGCCAACCCTAAACGCATTCTTAATGTGGGCACTACAAGTTAGAGGTTCAGTCTTTTCTTTTTCTATTAAAATAAAAAAACGAAGCTTTTCAAATAGACTAATTTTTTTAACCCAAATTTACCATATCCATGTGATCTAGATGAGTGGTCCTGAAGGGGCCTAATGGAGTCGTCATAGGCTGTCCCAACCCACATATGGTCAGGATCAGGTTTTTTTTTTTTTTTTTTGCATGAAACAATGATCGGCATATTTGGATCGTGTCCTACACAAATCCCGAAGTATAATGGATCTCGAAGAACCATTATACGATCCAATAATAGATTTACACGAAGTAAGGTGAATCTTTCATTCAAAGTTCGCACGAAAGATACCGATGTGTCCTTTTGGAGACGTCCCAATATAAAGAAAGAAAAAAAAGACCAAACCCATTAAAAAGGTTAAATAAAAGTATCTTTCTTTGAAGTTGCTTGTATTTGCTTTGGTCAACCCACCACAAATTTAGCGCTACAAATACTAGTGTTCTTGCTTATTGCTAAAGATACCTCCTCATGAACGCCTTTCCAAACTATAAGAAAAATTCAATTTAACATAAAGAAAACCTTCAGCGTATTCAAATAAAATACTAGGGATGATAATGGATCAAATATGGATCAGATTGGCCCATATCCATATCCATCTTGGATCAAATCAAGTTGGACTCCAAGAATGGATCAGATCAAATCAGATATATTCGAATCGATTTTCTTCTCCATTCTTCATCTCCACCACTGCCCCACCACCGCCCACCGCCCCCCGCCCCATCCAATCATCCCCAAATCCTACAAAATATCATGTTTCCACCAAGATTAAGCTCTCAAAACCTCAAGGGACAAACTCACGCTACCACAACTCAAACAAAATCACATATGCCCCAGAAAAAACCCCAATTGGAACTAAAAACCCTCCGATCTCCCTCGGGTGCTCTCCTTCCCCACAAATCATCTTCGAAAAAGAGAATGAAAGAAAAAGAAAATGAAGCAAAAAAAAAAAAAAAGATCAATCTTTAAGGGGTAAGGTCTTATCTTTCACTTTTTTCTATCTTTCTTTTTTTCCATTGATTTTTTCTATGTTTCCCCTCTCTCTGTTTTTTTCAACATCCTCAGCAATTTCAATTGAGTGGAAGGCTTGGAGCGGCCAAATCGGGAAGCTTAGATGATAGCTTGGGTTTTGTCAGCTAGGCCACCGCTGCTAGGAGTGGAGGTCGATAGGTTATGATGTAAACAAGAGAGAGAGGGGGGAGGGGGAATGGGGACCGCCGCATAGTGTTGCTTGGATGTTGGGGTTGCCAAGTCACCAGGTGGGACTGAGGGTGGGGGTGTGGGGTTTGATGTAAACAAAAGAGAGAGAGAGAGAGAGAGAGAGAGGTGCAAGTTTTGAATCTTTTGATGTAAATGAAAAGATATATATATATATATATATATATATATATATATATATATATATATATATATATATATATATATATATATATATTATTGGCGAAGGGCATATCATTATCCATGTTTGATTCGAATTTTCTTTGGATATTTTTTTCTAAAACTCATACAGTCCTGCCTCTTAACCGAATTGGATAAAACCCACTTCATTCAGATCGGATACTCATCGGATCAAAAAAAATTACCATCCCTACAAAATATTTAGCCTCTCCCAAGTGAAGAGGATGTCCATTGAAAGAAATATGCCCTATAAGTCAATCGAAATATATATTTTGATGGGCTATTCTTTTATCTTTCAAACTCATGTAAAGATATTTTTATATTAATAAAAATATTTATTTCATTATATTCTACATCTTAATTATATATTTAAGATTATGATAAACCCCATAAATTAGGACTATAATTTTTAGGGTTATGATAAGATTATACCAGTAAGATCTAAAATCTTAAAATCCTAATTTAAATATTTCTGATCGATGAAACATTGAGTTAGGGATCAATATTTTCGGTAAGACTAGCACATCCTATGTATGCTTGATAGAGAGGATGATTGATCTCACAATCACTTGTATATGACACTAATACAAGAATGTGGATGTTCATTAGAGAATGAGTTCACTGAATTGATCCAACTTAAGAACTTATAATAGAGTCTTATCTACATGTCAATAAATGATTCTCATAGTGAAAGTTGTGCATATAATCCTTTGACCTGAGACTACCATAGAATCTTATATGTATGAATCCATATTTTGGTTCATACTCATTCATGACTCAGTCATATACAGGATGATCTGGATATGGTGAATATATATAGATGTTGTTATATATGGATTTGTGCATGTAATTCTTTGACCTGAGACTACCATAAAATCTTATATATATGAATTCATATTTTGGTTCATACTCATTCATGACTTAGTCATATCCAGGATGATCTGAAAATAGTGAATTATATATAGTCAACATAGAATCGATCACTCCTAATAAGAGAAAATCGTATCCTACTTGCTTCAATCAAATCATAATTCAAGAAATCTTTGATCAAAGCATGATGAAAATTAAAAATAGTTTCTAATATTTTATTAATCGAATCATCATTATAAGATTGAAAGAAATATGAATATGATATTAGGTTTGACATATTTTCATACTCAGAGTTATATTTGGGATGTAGAAAGATTGAAGGATCCTGTTACATGGTAACTTTTTATTAAAAAATATTTTTGATATTTTCATCAAAATTTCATATATTCTGGATAGACATGATACGTTACTAAACGTCAATCTTATCTTATGGATTCAATCGAATTAAAGAGTTTAATTTGATTGTTAATTAGAAAGTGTTCTAATTTATCGAATCGAGTCAGCTCAATTTGACCTAAATCAGTTTGGTTAAGTTCTAACTAAATTAGGTCAAATTACATCCAGACCCACTGCTAGCTAGATGTGAAATCTAATGGGTCACACATAAAAAAAATTGATCAAGGATCTAATTGAATTAGATCATGTTTACAAGTTGAATATGCTAGTATATGTTGCAAATCCTAGTACCTAGATTCGAATCGGATTCCGATTTGAACTAATTAAATCCAATTTAAGTCAAATCAGATTTAGCTAATTAGTTAGATTGACCCTTGGCTTGCTAATCAAGGGATTAGACATCATCTATTAGCAACCCATATGTCAGAGACTCTCTTTCTTTGGAGTGTGGGATTTGGTTCATGCGCTAGGCACAAGTGGCGCATGGATGAGTTTGACGCCAACATCCTTCCTATTTTTTTACGTAAATTACATGATTTTCAGATCTGAAGGGGCGTAGAAGAGTCCTTCTGCAAGAGAAACTCCTTCATAGAAAATCAGAAATTTGGATAAGAGGGGACTCCTTGCCGCCCCCCTTATCTTGGCACCCCTTGGACAAAGTCAAAGCCCCTTGGGGCTTTGACTTTTCAAAGCTTATCTCCATGCCTCCCTTCTGATATGATGCCATTCTTTTAGTCCCTTGGATCAGCATTTGATGTTGATCAATGGTGAAATTAATAACGCCAATATGAAAGTATTGTGACCCTTCGGAAGAAAGTTACGTAGAATTATACGAAGAGTCCTTCTATTGCAAGGCATCTCTTCATATTAATTTTTTGAATTTCACGTAGCATTTTCTTTTGATGGAACATAATATTTTTGAATGGATGTGAGATGAAAATAAGGAATGGATGTGAGAAATTTTTTATGGCACCCCTATGTATATTATAAATAGGGATGCACACCGAGAGTCTAAGGTATTCAGATCTTCTTCCTTCTTTCTTACAAGAGGTTCCTTGTCTAAACAAGATCCTGATTTAAGGACAATAAGTCTTTCAATAAAATAAAAAGATTAGGAATAAAAATTAAGAAGATAAAAAGTAAAAAAAGAAGGCAAGAAAATGTTAGGAGGGTGATATTAAAAGCTTAGGAAGGTTATGTCCAAATAATTAAAGTTCTTATTATAAAAATTTTAATTAAAATAATCAAAGATGCTGATATCTTGATCAAGTCCCCGTGTGCATCAACATTGGTGGGTGAATACGTGGGCACCTGGTGGAACTTCTAATAGACTGCTGTCGATGATCAGGATCAAATTAGGATTAAGCGATCAGAGGTATGTTTTCATATCCTAATTTATGTTATAAATACATATATTATAATTTTAATTCTAATAAGATGGTCCTAGATTTTGGATTTGGTTTTATGATTTCATAATTTTGCTTTGAAATCCATGTTTTCATCTTATACACCAAATCCAACACCTAACACAGTCTTTATCTTGATGTGATAATTGGAATTATTTATATAAGTTACTCTTAAAATATCAAAATACCTTCCACCTCTTATAATCTTATCATCCCTCCTTTGCCGCCTTCTATATCCCGCAGTCTATTGCTCGATTCTAATATCTGAGCATGGGTAGAAAGCTCTCCTTGGTTTGCATGCCATTAAGTATATGTACACATATAACAGGTCTCGTTCTTTTTTCTTTTTTTTTATAAAAAAAAAAAAAGCACTGGTCTTTCATGTTATTTTTGTTGTCTTTCTAAATTTTTTGGTTCCGTTTTATTCTTCGGCCTACAAACGGTTATTTACAAACCTAGGGAATGTTTCACTCTTTTGAATACATTAACTATTGAAATCATTTCACTATTTGTGTCAAACATTAGTGTTTTTCTTTATGGGTGCTCGGTCTGTCTGGAGGAATCTTCTTCTACTTAATGCGTTACCCACTCTTGGCCTCTCAACAATTTTGGATTATTAGTTATAATATATAGAGTAATATAGCTATATAATATATAAATGGATTTCTTTCTTTCTCTCTTTTTCTTCTTGGCACTAGTTTCTTCTTACTTTTTTTAACAACTAAGAGAAGCCAACTCTAAATTAACAGGGAGGTACTATTGGAAAATTCAGAGTGAAATTTAATTTAAATAGCACGTCTATGCCATGCTTTGTTAATAGCTAAGTTTGTTATTATTAAAAAATAATTCCAATTCAACTGCAATATTTTGTGCTGAAGATCAGATTTTTATCCTTCATCCACATCAAAAAGGAAGGCGTAAAATCAATCTTATTTGATAATGACAAATATATTGAAACAACGATTGAGGAGGCTAATTTCTTAGCACTATTCTAGCTAGCAGAAATCATTAGCTAGACTCAAAGTACTACATCAGCTATAGATTGGGTCAATCACTACTGCCTATATCAGTCTCTTACACAAAAATAATCTATCTCATTCTCAATGCTTAACCGGGGTTCTTCTCGCACACAACGGCATGCTCAATAGGATTTGCCGAAGTGAAACCCTTTGCCAGCATGCACTGAAGAACATGATCGTTTCTCTTCTGAGCGACTGGACAAAAAACTTGAGCCATGTTTCATTATAAGCTTTCCTCTTCGGCAAAATAAATTTCTTTTCCTTACCGCAATAGCTTAGCCAATGATTTTATTATCCACTTGTTCTCTCTTCTCCCCACCACTTCTTGGCACAAATTTTAGTGATTCTGTTCTATTTTAATTATAATATAATATATCAACGAGGGAAGTGTCTCACTAACCTCATTTTCATCAAAAAAAAAAAAAAAACATTGCCAACATTCACCTCATAGAAGAAGAGTAGTCTAACCCTCTCGAATCCTGGCTTTCTTATCCCCCAAGAGGCCTCTTGCAGCCTGGAAGAAGCAAGAGATGGCCTCACCAAACCCCCCTTTTTTTTTCTTTATGCCACTGCCTCCTTTCCTCCAACCCCTCTGGATATCATGGTAGGGACGGCCATCGCAAACCCCTTTGATCTCCTCAGCGATGACAACAACTATGTCCCTCGCCTTTGCACGCCGCCTTACTTTCACGAGCTTGTCTGCAGGCTTGTCGTAGGGGGTGCCAGCGTGGGCATGGCATAGTGCTGCAAAAGGTTTTGACTTCGTTGGGTTGCCAAGAAAATGCAATGCTGCTCGATACTTTGAAACCTCCGGGGTGGAGTTTGGGTGGATGCCTTCCTGGGGTATTGAGAGGGACAATGGTTAGCCAAAGTGCGGCATGACCGTGGCATGATATCTGGGGGCTCGGGATGCATGATCTTGGCATGGCGGTGGACCGCCAGGATACTTGTAGATACTCGAGGATTTCTCTTGGTTTGAGAAGGGACGCGGAGCTTTGGTTGCATTTTCGACTCTCCCATGGCCCGTAGAAGACGGATCCATCGTGGCACGATTGCGGGGCAATGATGGTGCCACGTCCGGATGGTCTGATGTGCAGGCATTCGGGGCAATGCTGGTCGGACAAGCTGACCACATTGTGCGGGGTGAAAATTTCCAAGAGGTCCTGTCCTCGAGGAGTTGTCCAGGCTACTCCATACGTTCTTGATCTCTGTGGTGGAGCGAAGAGGCGATAGAAGATTAGTCGGACAAGGATGTGGCCTATCCGAACAGACAAGTCTCGTGAGCATCGCGGGTAAGATGTCTTGCCGGGATCCATGAGAACTGGTCGATCGTGGAGTGCAAGCTTGGCATATGGAATATCGATTGGATATGTGCTTTGAAGTTGGGCCAAGGATCAAGGGCGGTCAAGAGGGTCAGACCAAGAAGAGGACAGCTTTGATGTAAGGATTGCTGGTCGGATATATTCACTTGATGGGCAGCCTTGGATGCCAATATCATGGCAGGGCACTAGGTGCGAGCAGACCGTGGGCAGGTGTTGGACGGTATGGACATGAACCTTCAGGATCGTGGCAGTGCGCAGTGATGTGCGAGCAGACTGAGAACATTATCATACGGTATGGTCATGATCCTTTGGGATCGTGACAGTGCATAGTGATGTATGAGTAGGTTAAGAATATTATCCTACGGTATGGCCAGAAATAGAAAAGTATATTAAGGATGCAAGATCGGGATTGGGGCATAGAAGCTTATAGGAAGCTTGGATAAAGAAATCTAAGAGGGCTCGGACGTGCACGATCGACTGTAGCTTCGAGGAGCTGCAGGGCATGTCGGCTTGGCAAGTTTAGCTAGGCGACATTGAAGATGGATTGTCTGAGACTCATGCATTGCAGTGGCATTGCATGGTCGTGCTGTGGAGATTTGGTCTGTGTTGTGCTGTTGGACAACTTGGTGGGTTGTAGGTCAATGACACAGGGGTATGTCATGGCACGAAAGTACGCTGAGGATAGGGACACCTTGGATGAGCATTACTTGGCTTGAGGGCAAAGCCTGAGGTTGGCACAAAGGTGCCGAGTTGCGGAGCACTCTTGGGAAGAGTCTATGTTCAGGCACGGAGGTGCGTATGAGTATCATGGTCGACTCGAGGGGTCAGGTTGCTTGTGGGCACTTGAGAGTGTTATATGCGTTCAGTGCAATAGAGTTGCCAGGCAGAGGCATAGAGGGGTACGCTTGGCTTATGTGGCTGAACTGCTGCGTGCTTAATGGTATGTCCAAAGGAAGGACTCAGGAGGGTTGGCCTTGGTGTGTGGTATACTGGGACGCCGCAGGAGTGTTTGGGTCAAAAAATACTCACCCCATGATAGTTGATATCAGAGCCAGGTTGGCTAAGTTGAAGGTCGACGTTATTATTATATTGGCTTCTGGTACGCGTGGTATCAGATTGCTGACATTTAGCTACAAATACGAAGGTATCCAAAGCTGTGAAGAGACCCAGAGATATTGAAGTCCAGTTGAGAGGAGCTAGATGTCTGAGTCTATTGTGAGTATCAATAACTCAGAGTGGGAGAGCATGTTGCAAGGCAATATGCTCGGTGCTGAATGATTAAGGTTGCTCATTAGCTGCACAAGTGGATGGGAGCCTATTGAAGTGAAGGTCTACCAGTTTGTGGCTGAAGAAAGAAATTCAGGATGAAGAGTACTCATGAATGCTAAAACACTTAAGCTGTATGCAAAAGTTGCAAGGCAGAATATCTTAAGGGACTAGAATCTCCAAAGAAGCAAAAACTTAATGAGTAGACTAAGGTACGAGGGTGTGTTCTATAGTGCAGGAAAAGATGTAGCATCCGAATTTTAAAGCGCAGGTTGAGAAAAAGACTTGGAGAGTCAAGGGACTTAGGTGCATAAAGATGTGGAAAACATTGGAAAGAGCCATCTCTTGTGTAGGCGATCGTGGAGCTGAAGCACTTGAATGGCAAGAAATAAAATAATTGAACTTGATGGAACTGCTCTCAGGGTGAAGGCATTGGAAAGCCGAGGCACTAAGGATAGATATTTGAGTCAAAGGTGCTTACTCACTATGAAGACATACGATGTCAAGTTGTAGGAGATGAAGCACAAGGGTTGGTCAATGTTTGGCCAAGTTAGCTATGAGGTAAAATGGATCAGTAATGCTGTGAGGTACTATAAAGCTCGGATGTCTGATGCAGGAATGTATCGAGGTACTGGAGTCACAGGAGTGAGGCAGGCCAGTGGGGTAGCCTTGCATTGGTACTGCAGACTTACAGTGAAGATATAGAGGCAGTCAGAATAGGCCGAGAATTATAGAAAATAGCATGAGCAATTAATTCTATAGAAATAGATTGGTGGAGCTCGGAGTGAAGATTGTTATGTTGAGGTACTCGAGCAAAATAAGAAGTGACTTTGATTGGATATCAGGGTCTCGCTTGGTAGCATCTATGATTTGCATTGGTATGGGACGATGCAGATTTTTGGAGGCAACTTATTCATACTTAGCATTAGTGTGGTGTGGTAGAGTCCAAAGGAGCGTGGTGCTGCAAAGAAAGGCGGAAATACCACAAGGCCGCAGGGTGGGTATGAAGCAAGGCCAAGCATTTGGAGGTGAGTTGCCAAAGGGGACTCATGTGGTGGCCGTTCCAAGATCCAGATGGATAGGAGTTAAGCTTTAGAGGTAATCCAAGGAGAGCTGTTTGGTATTGCTAGCAAGCATATCCCACTTTGGTGGAAGAAGTGATCGCTCTCAAATGAAAGTCAAGAGTCAAGCCTTGGATGGTTCCGAGAAGTGCCGTGTAGTTGGAAGGTCAGATGACCAGAGGTGGATGACAGAAGTAGAAGCTGATGTCAAGGATCAAAATGGTTGGATTCTGTGAAAGAGTCAACATGGTGTAGATGATGGATTCTCAGTGGTGGAGAAAGGATCGAGGATATCAAGATCGTGGGGCTCTGGCTCAAGGAACCGTGGTTGCAGTGGATGCAATGGAAGCTTGGTCATAGCGATCATTGATCCAGAAGTGGTTTAGACGTTGATGGGGGCGTCGATAGTTTAAGTGGGGGAGAATTGTCACGGGCTTGTCGTAGGGGGTGCCAGTGTGGGCGTGGCATAGTACTACGAAGGGTTTTGGCTTCGCTGGGTTGCCATGAAAATGCAATGCTGCTCGATACTTTGGAACCTCCGAGGTGGAGTTTGGACAGATGCCTTCCTGGGGTATTGAGAGGGGCAATGGTTAGCCAAGGTATAACATGGCCATGGCATGATATCTGGGGGCTCGAGACGCATGATCTTGGCATGACGGTGGACTGCCAAGATACTTATGGATACTCGAGGATTTCTCTTGGTTTGAAGAGGGGCGCGGAGCTTTGGTTGCATTTCCAACTCCCTCATGGCCCATAGGAGATGGATCCATCATGGCACGATTGCGGGGCAATGATGGTGCCACGTCCAGATGGTCTGATGTGCAGGCATTCGAGGCAATACTGGTCAAACAAGCTGACCACATTATGCGGGGTGGAGATTTTCGAGAGGTTCTATCCTCGAAGAATTGTCCAAGCTACTCTATACGTTCTTGATCTCTATGATGGAGCGAAGAGATGATAGGAGACCAGTCGAATAAAGGTGTGGTCTATCCGAACAGACAAGTCTCGTGAGCATTGCGGGCGAGATGTCTTGCGTGGATCCACGAAAATCGATCGATCGTGGAGTGCAAGCTTGGCATATGAAATATCGATTGGATATGTGCTTTGGAGCTGGGCCAAGGATCAAGGATGGTCAAAAGGGTCGTACGAAGGAGAGGATAGCTTTGATGCAAAAATTGTCGGTCGGATATATTCACTTGATGGGCAGCCTTGGATGCCAATATCATGGCAGGGCACTAGGTGTGAGCAGGCCGTGGGCAGGTGTTGGACGGTATGGTCATGAACCTTCAGGATCGTGGCAGTGCGCAGTGATGTATGAGCAGGCCGAGAATATTGTCATACGGTATGGTCACGATCCTTTAGGATCATGACAGTGCACAGTAATGTACGAGCAGGTTGAGAATATTATCCTACAGTATGGCCAAAAATGGGAAGGCATATCAAGGATGCAAGATCGGAATCAGGGCACAGGAGCTTATAGGAAGCTTGGATAAAGGAATCTAAGAGGGCTCGAATGTGCACGATCGGCTGTAGCTTCGAGGAGTTGCAGGGCATGTCAGCTTAACAAGTTTAGCTAGGCGACATTGAAGATGAATTGCTTGAGCCTCATACATTGCAGTGGCATTGCATAATCGTGTTATGGAGATTTGATCTGTGTTGTGCTGTTGGACAACTTGGTGGGTTGTAGGTCAATGGCACAGAGGTATGTCATGGCCCAAAAGTACGTTGAGGATAGGGACACCTTGGATGAGCAGTACTTAGCTTGAGGGTAAAGTCTGAGGTTGGCACAAAGGTGCCGAGTTGCGGAGCACTCTTGGGAAGAGTCTATATTCAGACACGGAGGTGCGTATGAGTATCGCGGTCGACTCGAGGGGTCGGATTGCTTGCGGGCACTTGAGGATGTCGCATGTGTTCAGTACAACAGAGTTGCCAGGCAGAGGCATAAAGGGGTACGCTTGGTTTATGTGGCTAGACTGCTGCGTGCTTAATGATATGTCCGAGGGAAGGACTCAGGAGGGCTGGCCTTGGTGTGTGGTATACTAAGGTGCCGCACAAGTGTTTGGTTCAGAAAACACTCACCCTGTGCCATTACGACAAAAGATTGCAGCCAAAAAGCTTGTCCTTGAGTGCTCGGAGATGATGCCTTGAAGATCTTTTATGGCGACAAAGTTCCTAAAGACACCCATCCCTCCATCTCATGCTGCTGAGTCAAGGAACCTTGGTTAACTCGGTGGCATTGAGAATGAGATAGATTTTTGTTTTCTTTTAATAATAATAATAAAAAAAAGGCTAACAACAAGCAATGATTGGTCTACATTGATGTGCTAGACCGGGTCTAACTCTCAAGTGAAATTCTAGCTCCACCACCACTTGGATGAATAATATATTTATGACATGAGAGATGAACCAAATTTTCAAGGGAAGAACCTCCTTTCCAATTTAAGCTTGTTGTTACTGCTCAATTTAGAATTCGATTGGGAAAAAAGAATGCACCTTAGAATGTACTGAAGAATTCCATGGGAGAAGCTTCCTAAGGTTGAGTTTTGATATATTCCTTGAAGCAAATGTTGTTGTCCCTTGGCATGCTAAATATGTTAGATACTGCAAATGGCCTATATATGCATTGGAACTCCTATACTAATTTGCTGAGAGTGTCGCATGATTTCCTTGGCCAAGCATTTGTACTTTATAAAAAAATCAATGAAATCAATTAAAGGCCTCTTTATCCCCAAGGAAGAAAAATCACATAAAAAAAAGAAAAATGAGTTGTCAATCTCTCGCTTGAAATTACTGTCCATCTGATTCCTTTTTGGATGAAAATTATCCGGTTTGCAACAAAGGATGGGGTATGTCATGAGCAATTCATTCCAACAAATAGTTTTCTATTCTGATGTGACATAAAGGCTCTTGCACCAATCCTTTGTAAGGAGTAATTTGTATTGGATGCCTTAAGAGAGACCTCTATTTCTTTTTGCATCGTTCTGCAAGAGAACTTTGGAAGGCCAATAGGACCATGGAATTACACTTCTGGCTGTCTCAATATGACCATGGTGGCCGTTACCGACGACAAATGCATTTTAATAAACAATGCCATTCCCCACTCATGAAATGAAGCTTGATCTTTATTCATTATTTTAGCAATAATATATGTAGTACTGGATCAAGAGATCTTCAATCCGATTTTTTTTTTTTTTTATAGTTTATTTTTTTATGAAAATATTCTTCTTCGTTTTTTTTTTAATCTTATGTAGGGTAATATTGCACTACGAGAACTCAGTGAGCTTGGAGATGGAACTTCAATTCGACCATAGTCCACAAGAAATCGTCAGCAGGCATTAAAGGGGAAGCTTAGAGATGTAATGAAATTATAAGAATGGAGGGGTACGTTGGCGTGACCCATGGCTCAAGTCTGGAAACTTCCAGCAAAAGCTAGCCTCACTCAGCAAGGAGAAGCCTCTAGAAGACATCAGAACCGAAAAAAAAAGAAAGAACGTCCAATTCCGAAGAAATTTGAACCAACACAACCAACGACCTCCAACACTACTGACAATTCTATACGGATATAACAAGCAAACATGTGAATATAAAAATATTAAACTTGAGGCTTTTCTGTGATTTAATTCCTGAGCCATATGCCAGATTAAATGCAGTGAACTAATCCTGGATTTACTCTTTATCGTTTTCCAAATTTGGAGCCCCTCATCTCTATCTCTATGAAAATTCTTAGATTTGCCTGGCTACTATATCACATGCAACATCCCACGTCCAGGAATGCACGAGAAGCAGAGAGAGAGAGAGAGAGAGAGAGAGAGAGAGAGACTAATGATGGGACCGTAGATTATGTAAATTAACATCCCATCGGCAAGAATGGATACGTTACTACTGGAGATTTAGAAACCCCATACCCTTCATGCCCAACCTCAGAATTTATTCAGAACGATGCTGGATTCGACTTCCACACGAATCGGAATTAGTGGGAAGTATTGTTTTAATATTTTGTAACAGATAATCTATTTTTTGATGCCTTGAGACAACTAATTAAGAATGCAACTTTAGAAAGTTAATGCAAAAATTCTCTCTTTTAAATTGAGCTCGAAAGAAACATCTCATAGGGCCACAGAATTATACTTCCTTAATCTCAATATCATGGTAGCCGTTGCCAAATTCAAATGCTCATAAGGAGGGAACACACGGCACATTCAGAAATTTCCATTGATTTAAATTAAGCTGGAATCATTCAGCAAAGAGACCCCTCTTGGAAGGCATCAAAAAGCCAATTCAAAGAACTATTTATTTCTTTGGAAATTGATCCGGGAACCAAATAAATAAAGCTCTCGAACACCTACTCATAAACTCTAACAAATCTCGTGCGTCGACAAGCCTATTCTATGATTTAAATCTGGTTCCGGATGCAATACAAAAAAAAATGAAGTAAATTGATCCTAGTTTTACCACTTTCTCAACTTTCGCATTTGCATGGCTACTATATCGCATGCAATATCCTACGTGCATGAGAGGAGAAAGAAACAACGAAATTAAAACGGATTAACAAACCATAAATTACACAAAATATATACATGTTTCGAACTGGAGTTGAGAAGATTCACCATCAACTCTCTTATACACACCGAAATTAGAAAAAGATACAAACATAACCCATTCCAAAAGATGGCATATCTCTATTTGCCTCCTCTTCTCCTCTTCTGGCCACTGCGGCGCTCTTCTCCGCCAATCCGCTTCTCGGCGCGACCGGTTTCGTCGTCGATCAGAGCGGTGGCCGCGTAGAGATCGGCGATCAGACGGTACCGCGGCCACCGCCGCCGCGGAGCCCCACCAATCTTGTGCTCCTCGTCGTCGTCGTCGGCGTCGGCCTCTGCCGCCATCGCCATCGCCGGAGGCCGCGTGCTGACGGATCGAGGAGATGAAGAAGACGCGAACGAGGACGAGGAGCGGGTTCGCCAGAGGGCGGAGTCGCCGCTGCTCTCGCTGAGCTGGACGAGCTGCTCCGCCGCCGCCGCCTCGATCGCCGTGAAGAAACCTGGAAGCGGAGGGATTCGAATTACGGGAGGGGCTCCTTCCATCGGCTCCCCTTTCTCTCTCTCTCTTTCGTGGAGTCGGGGGTTTGTGGGGACCCCCCATTTTATAGGTGATACCAAGGATTGGGAACCGACTTAGTGACGGTCAGATGTCTCGCGGATGGTTTTAAAGGGTGCGTCGGACTCGGTTCGTCGGCGCTGGTCGCATGCTTGATTTCAACCAATAACGAATCGACACGTAGAGAATTTAGGTGTTCATACGATATACCGGAGGGGGATGAGCTGATACTGTGGGCTTCGGTGGTACAATATAAAGTTAAAAACCTATACTGGAGGGACTTTTTTTCTGGGATGGTAAAGGTTGCGGTTTTATGCAATACAGCGGCTTCTCCTTTAGTTTTAAAGTAGCGAATCATCAAGCAGCTGACGTGCCCAAGGGATAACCTACCTTTTTTGGTTCTTGTTCTGAGTGGAGAGGGCTAAACATTTGATTAGAAAAATGATCTCGGCATAAGTATCATGCACGTTGGGATGCTATCAATGCCGGGTTGCTCTGGGCTTCTAGGGAGAATAAATTGGGTTTGGTCAGCCCATTTAGACATTTAACCATGTTCATTTATTTACTTTTTTTTTTTTTTTGATAAGAATATTTACTTGTTTTTATGAAATGTCCCACGAAATTTTCTTCTTCTTTTTTTTTTTTTTTCGGGTAGGGGATTTTCATAAAGAAAGAATAATAAAAAAAAATAAACATTAAAAACAGAAGTGCATTCATTCTTTGCTCATTATGTTACATGATAGCATTGACCTGGTCCGATTTTCCTTTTTTTAGTGCAGTTTTCTAAGGAAGGATTTGAATCTAAAATGCATTTAGTTTTCAATCAAAATCAAAATAATTAAAATACTTATTAAAAATTAATTAAAAAAGAAATATTTTTTTAAAAAAATAAATTTATAAATAAATTTGATAAAATGGGATTTGAATACGAAGATAAAGTTATATTTAAATTTTGAAGAACTGAGATAATTCAATTCCCCCATAATAGAAATGGAACTCTCCCAAACTTTATTATAAATAGAGCAAAATCTTTTTTCATTCTCATCTAATTTGAGAGCCTAACTTCCCCAATCAAATATATTATCAATTCTTGATACATTGATGTGGAAATATTTTTAGAGAGAACTAAAGCTACTCATTGCTCTGCATCGGTGCTTCAACAAATAGAAAAAAAAAAAAAAAATCATAATTAATTATTTTTTAGATAAAGGTAATAGCCATGAGTTAATTCTAACCAATAATTTCTTATCATGAATAGACTAAAATTTTAGACTTTAAATCAAAAAATAACATGCGGAATAATTTAAAGTTTAAAGAATGATAGACGGTTGGACTTTACAACCGGTGTGAGTTAAATTTCTCTTTCGTTTCCAAAAGCGGGGACGGTTTACCAAGTTGAATACGCAAACAAGACAAAGTGTCACGAAATGGACAGGGAAAAAATCAACGCGGGAAGAGGTACGCACCTTCACGAGTATTGGACCGATGAGTTAGGAAAAAAAAACAGCTCAATCCACAGCAAACCAGGCTCACGGCCCAGGTGCGAGGCCTGCAATGCGCTCAGCATGGCAGGATCTATTGCACGCTAGGCCAGTATGCCCAGGCTGGCATGCATGCTGATATGCCCGTGCAATGATTTTTCATGCGGTCTACACGTAAGACATGGATTGATGGAAGTGGATGAATTGGAGAATCATTTTTTCTTAATTTCTTGCAATCCACCATGGATCAAAGAGCATTTTCCATCCGTTTCATATGGTCTATGCATTATTTAGTGGACCAGGGACCTCCTGGAGCACGATCCGGTGGCTGTTGAAGATTACGGTTATGATCCGATGGTTTGGAAAGTATTTTACACATGATTCTTCTTGAAATAGATGCGGCTGAGCTTCTCGACTTCTAAATTTATATGGATATTTTTTTCTATCCCTTTAAAAGTTATTCTGCAACCAAATGCTTGGTAAGGATGTTTCAAATGTTTATAAGTAAAAGACAAATCATCAATGGGATTTTATCAGAGGATATCATTACAACAGTTGCAACCCCCCTCCTTCAGTCAAAAAAAAAAAAAAAAACAAGTGACAACGTGGACCTTGCACCACCATGCACCTCAGGAGTAGGGCAGCCGTGCAGCCGGCCGACTGGTGGAGAGGTGGCGGATGTGGTGGGTGCTTGGTCTTTCTTGTCTGTTGGATTGGATGGTTATGTTTATTGAGTTATTGATGAAATGATGAGCGGCGGTGGAATTGGTTGTAGGACATTATGTATGAATCTAAGTCACGGTTGGGTGGCTCTAGTTGCCTTTTAAAAAGAAATAGAAATAAAAAAAATCACACACACACAAAAACATATATATATATATATATATATATATATATATATATATATATATATATACATAGATGCATGCTTATATTTTGGAGTAGACGATCCCATTACATACACCTTAGGCTACAGCCTGAAGTAGCATTAAAAAAAAAAATACAAAATTAACATAAGGAAGCGACGTCTTATAAAGAAAGTTATAGAGGATAAATTAATCATATATAATTTTCTGGATAACATATCTGGAATGCCGCTACCAGGATTTGAATCATATCATGGATCTCATGAGAATGGAGGGGAATGCCAACTGGCCGAAGTACAAATGGTAAGCTTAGAGGCATTTAAATAATAGTATTATAAACGGTAGAATGCATAAATTCGGATAAATCTGCATGCATATAGGATGTTACACCAATATTTGCCTTGGAATGTGGAACGTACAACAAACGTTACGAATCTTTGTATTAGCAAGTATTATGAGCCAAGATCGCGGTGTAGATAAACATTGGAGAATGGCTACTTTGTAGACTTAGGCCTCGCATGCCATATATATATTGCTGTCACACCTAGAACCCCAGAAAACTATGTTAAAGTAACGAGTACAAATATATACAACATCCTGAATCACGGCAAGGAATTGGATTGGCATTGGACTAGAGATCTCCAGATCATAACGAGAACTAGGTCCTTTTCCAAACCTTTCTCCTTTCCCTCAACCACTAGCCATGTCATCCCATCCCATCTTATATCACACCACCTTTATGCTACCTCCCTGCTGGTTTTCTCATGGAGTTGTCGCGTATGGAGTCGATCACCACATAGGATGGGAACCAAAAACGATCAAATTCGTAGTTTGTACGAGTCCTACAGATTATATCTCATATGGAACAAAATCACAAGGGTACGGCACAAAAGAGATAACATCCATCTATACGGAAAGCTGCATCAAGGACTGATTGGAGAAAATCCATAGTCCCAACCGTCAAAGAATCTTCGTACGAAAAAACAACCATTTGTAAAGCGAACGAGACATGTGAACAATTTGCCAAATTTTTTTAAAACAAAGAAAAAGAAATTAAATTGCATGAAACTATAACGTTACTTCACCTTATTCTCAACAGGCAACGAACGGAAACATCCAGGCAAAGTTCAACACACACTAGTTTTATCATATTACCAACCATGCAGCAATGAAAGGAAAAGAGAATGAAGTAGATTCTTAGCCTTCACTTGGATTATTATGAGTCATGGATGCTGGTGGTGGTAGTGAAGGTGGTGGTGGTGGTGGGAGTTGAGTTGGTGATGCTGGTGGCAATGGTTTCCGTGGTGGTGGTGGTGGTGGTGATAGTCGCCGCCACCGTTCGCCATCACTTGTCCAGGCTCCGGCCACCCTGCATTCGGATCACGCGTTACTTCGAGCAATGAATTCCTCACCTGCTCTGCTTGCACCACTTCATTATCCCTTCTCTAAAACATAATACAATCTCAAGTTAGTTTTGATGAGGACTAAAAAGCCTAAGACTAAGCTTGTTATCATGAAATGGTCCATACCTCCACTCTGAAAATGTTCAACACCAGGGTTCTAAATTTGGTTACATTGGCGTTGGTCACTTCCAGGCCTAAGGAGCTCATGGCTTCCATCAGCCTGGCAAATCCTCCCTGCTTGTACTCGCATAAGACCCTTAGAAAGAACTCATTGCCCTCCACCTGCCTCACCTCCACTTGTGGCTACTCATACAAACACAAAATCCATAAGCTAAAGAATACTAGCTACAATTAACAAGTGATCATAGAGAGCTAAAGCAAGTTAAATAAACAAAGACACCTCCATCTGGTTCCCCTTGTCGTCGTAGCCTTGGTCCTGACTTTGTTTCATTGGGTTACTGCTATTGGTGGCGATCTTCCTCGAGCTGTTTGGACAATCATCGTGCTCCAATCCTTGGTTCATCATCCCATTCTGATTGGAAACCTCCATTTGGCAGCTGCTGTTGTTATTGCTTCCATTCTGCTTACCATCATCATCCTCTGGATTGGATTCCTCGAGCTCATCCTGAAGGTCCTTCACTTGCTTTTGTAAATCCATGACATATTCTATCGCATCACCAAGTATTGAGGCCCTATCCATCTAGCCATGTTTGAAAAGATACATATTTATAAGAGAAACAACAAGGAGTTCGAAAATTTTTTGTTAAGATTAAGAAGAAGAAAGAGAAGAAGGGTAGCAACCTTGGTGATCTTTGGAACCAATGATCGTAAAGCATATAGCCGGTCATTAAGCTTCTTCCTCCTCTTCCTCTCTGCAACCAGATTCTTGGAGTGGTGCCGCTTGCCGGACCTGCCTAAGGCTCGGTTCTCTTCATCTTCATCCACCTGCTCACTGCCCTCCGAGCCTGAGTCGGCCCTCCCAGCAGCTTCCATCTTGATGGACTCCTTGTCATGCCCGGCCACCTCCCGAGACACCGTAGATTCTGCAAGCGAGTGTAAATTGTGTGCAGTACTCACATAAGATTGCTGGAATGCTGTCGCAATGTCCGCAGCCACGCTGTTGTCGATGGTCGAACCAAGCGGTGCAGGTGGAGGCTTGTTGGAGAGGTATGAGTCCGCTGTCGATCCATCGAAGAAGATGTCGGTGTTCTTAGGCCCAGAGAACAGGTTCAGGGGAGAGTCGTAGAGCCGAGACTGGTCGGAGGGGTCCCATGGGAGGTTTGGAGGGCCGACGGCCATCGGCTGTGGAGGGATCCATGGCTGGAGGTCATCTGTGGAGGTGGCGAGGTTGCTGTTCTGATCTTGTTGGGGGTTTATTGGCTCTCCACTATTGTTAGCCATGTTCATGGCTTCAGCTTGTTCATACGGGTTGCTAGTGCATTGAGACATGACAAACTCCATGGTTTGTTGGTCTTCAGCCATCTGGTCGACAAATTATTCCTTGGTGATTTCATAAACTCAAGCATATCTGTGTACTATACCGGGCATTTAAAAACGAGAATAGAAGAGCACGCAAAGATCATTACGTTTGGTTTTGAAAACAGCTATGTATTTGTTTTTAGATCATTCAAATGGTGTGAGCTCTAAAAATAATAGCCATGACATTACAAAATTGATAAGAAGAGTAGTAGAGAAGAGGAAGGAGAGAAGTAGGAGAAATGCTTTACGTGTTTTGAAACGAACAGCTCAACAAGCCCACCCGGCACGGGAACCAAGGCCCTTGTTTTTGCTCCACCGGTTTCCTGCTGATAAAAAACAATAAAAAGGTATATCAGAACTTAACCACCTTCGTCTATTATTCTAAGAAACTTGAGAAATAGATACAAGAAGATAACACTTGAGACATTACATGTGAGATAGTGGAATCCGGCAGTTTAGTTTGCCACATGGATTGGTTTGTTATCAAAGCCTGTGCTCGTAACCTAATATAGAAGATCAGAGAGAGCTCTTGCCACGAAAAGATTTAGAGAGTCAGAGATAAGACTTGAAGACTAGTGAATCAAGAGATTGAGGGTACCCTGAAGAGGAATCCAAGGGAATGGAAGAAGGGAGCTCTTCTAAAGCATCACAAATCCTTGTCCTTGGGTGTCGAAACATCACATCCCTGCATGGCAATTTTGAAGCAGAAACAGAAGTGAATAGTGCTCCTCCATTCTGAGCTTCAGCTCCAGAGCAACAGCAGCCCATCCACTCTAAAAACCTATCACACATGAGATGGATATATAATTTTAAGGAGGTAAATGAACATCATCACCTAGAACACCATATCTCGAGGAATTCTTTTAAAATTGGTAGTGATCATTTCTCATCAAAATAGGTAATGGAACAAATATACTACCTTTGATCTTGAGACAATTTCCATAGGATGCAGTAGTCCCAGCCATTTGTTCCCACAAGGGACCTCAGACCTTCTACCATGGTGCTTTGTGGCAAGACCTTCATGTCTCCTCTCACAATGACCTCATGCCTCCGGTCACCTTAAAGAACCAGAGATAAATTTGATTAATTATAACTTGTTATCACTGGAGAGATATAATTAGAAGAATGCGTACATGTTGTTTGTTAGTAGGATATAGATGTCAGGGGGAGAGAAGTAATAAAAATCAAAAGCCTGCAGGTGCTAAACTATAATTAATAGCAGAATCCTTTCGGAACAGGAGAGGGGAGATCTGTCAGAAGAATATCACATCCTCTCCTAGTAAAAAAAAAAAAAAAAAACTCCCTCTCTCTCTCTTCATGACCTCTTTGACTGTACTATGAGTATAATAATAATGGAAGGAAGAGGGAAAGGAAGGGATGGTGAGGAGGACAGAATCAGCTGATAGCTATAGGTAACCGCTGCATCATTTGAGAGACGGGGGACAGCATCAAACCACACCATGTGTTCTCCTCTGAATGAGCCCAAGTTTCCCATAAAAGGGACTGGCAGAGAGAGGACTAGGAGATGGTGATGATGATGATATGATGAAAAATGGAGTGAACCACATGATTATTTATGCTTTGGAGGTTGTTATGGTTAGGTGAATTGCAATGAAGGTGTGATTGTGGATATGCTCTCTCTCTTTAAAAGGTTGGGTGATTTGCTTTTCTATTCTGTTAGGAGAAGGTATCTTGGAGTTTCCAACGTACTGGTGGTCCAATGGGATACGTTCGTATGTTATTATTTAAAATTATTGGTTGAATTAATTAGATCCACTACTTAGCTACGGACCAATCCAACAGCAAAGCAACATGGCCAAACATGAATAAAAAATAATAATAATATTTTTTAGTTAGACTAAATCCATACTGAGTTGATGGATCAATCCAACCATGAAGCAATATGTACAAGCGTGCATGTATATTGCTTTTTCTTTTCATGCGTCATCGTGTGTTGCTTCACGGTTAAGCTAGTTAAATCAATGACCACTCATAAAAAAAAAAAAAGAGCGAAAAGGATATCGGTGCGTGCGTGCGTGCGTGCGGACCACTTAAGGGAGAGAACTGCAGCTAAGCTGTCCGCTCTGGTTATCAAACACAAATCACGTGAGTAGAAAAGGAAATGTGAGGGGTTTGGATGGACGTACCGTGTCGGAAGGCGCCAGGGATCTGACCAATTTCTGTCTTGGTGCCGAATTTGGGCAACCCAACTGGAATTTTCTGTCTTGGGGCAGAATTTGGGCAACCCAACTGACATCCAGAGAGCATCTAAAATGAGAAACCGATAATGGACCCAGTAGACTTGTTGGCTAGTAATTAAAAGAAAATGAATTTTTTTGATTGATCATTCGAAGAATATTTAAGGTGCCCTCCAAAAGAGAGTGCGCGCTGACTTCTGATGATTGGTATTAAAATGTGGCCAGGGAATGAGATAAGTCCAGATTTGTTTGTCTATTAATGGAAAAAGTCATCCTTAAACTTTAATGAGATGATTAGGAACGGACTTTATCTTCCAACCAATTGGCCCGGGTTCGAGTCACAGCGGATGCCTTAGCTGCTGCGATTAAAATGCCAGGGATTATGTTCGCCCATGTGATGAGAAGGATATACCAGGTCGTCCCCTCTAAATCCTGTTTTGCTTATCAAAAAAAACTTTAATGAGATGAGGCTTTTTCTTTTTGGTTACCTAAAATTGATAAAGTCTGCATGTTGAGGGCCTGCACTACAGGCTCCCGGTAATACGACTAATGCCCCTGGACGCAAGCAAGATTGGCTCTGTATTTCCTTGTCAAGACTAGTTTCTGTTATGTTTTCCCTTCAGTCAAATAATAATCTAGCAGTGGCCCTAAGCACGTATCTTATGCATCGAGTTATGGCAGCCATAGGGACCGTAATTCCCAACTAAAATTTACTGGCAGATTTCGTATGGTATAGGTGCTGTGCTTCGAATGGGATATGAGATTGCCTCTTTAGAAAGTCGAACAGTTGTTATCAGTTTTACAACAAATACCGTGGTTAAAGACTCCATTTTTATCCTTAAAACAGTCTCTACATGGTTGAGAACAAAGCTGTGGAACTTGCCGCAATATATTGATGTTTCCAACTCTGATCTTTTTGGTTCCTCAGTTTTTTAGCAGGTTCCACGCCGCATACGTAGATGCTGTCTCCAACCCCTTCCATGTGCCAGGGAAGAAGAAGATTACCTCCAAAAGCTTGGACAAAGAGTTAGTAGCATGGCCAGGTCCTTTATACCGGGTGCAACTACGTAACAGCATTGCTTTTGTGAGCTTAGTTTCCAAATCGGTTGCATCAGGGGAAAGGTATGACGTTTTCTTTTTTGGCCGTCAAAATCACTATCCCTGTTCTTAATTATTTGTTCCTTTCTGCATTACCTACTCATGTATATTGGACCGTGTAAGCTTAAGAAAGTCTTAAGAGAAATATATGGGAATGAGATATCTTTTCTTAATTTTGGTCCTCCAAGTCGTTTTCTTTGGGCTTCTCTGAGATTTCTAGTAATGAAGTGAGCTATATATGAGGGGCGTGTTTCGTTGCAATTTGATCTTCAATTGGATCCTCTAACGAATCATGGAATAACGTCTACTCAAAAGTTGGTGGAAGTGTTTGTTCAGGGATTCTGGGATATATATGGTTCGGGAAGTTTCCAGTATTAGCTGGATTAAGACACCCAACAATAGGCTAAAGCTATGAAAGAAACATCGAATATATCAAAACATGCACAGAATTAAACCAACTTCTCAGTGCTGTTAAAGAAGAGTTAAAGCTTTTTTTTTTTTTTAAAAAAAAAAGAACTTGTATTTTAAACCAACAAAATATCCGCTTCTCTTTGTGCACTCTAACGCAGACATATTTGTTTGCATGAATATTCCAAAATTTGGTATCAAATCATCACATTATCAATAAAAAGGCTGTTAAGCTTGTACATGAACAGAACGAAATTTAAAAAATATTATCTATAAGTTGTCTCCAAGTTGAATCCTCACAATACCCAATCCAAATATTCTTCAGTTTTGCCTAAGTGGGAATTTATTCATCCAGAAGATCTAATATTATGATACTTCTTTTTTTTTTTAATTTTATAATTGGAAATGTGCAAATTCCATGCAGTACTCCTTATCTATTCATGCATGCCACGTCCATATATAATTATATGCGTACACGTTCCAAAGCAGAGGTTGGTAAGTAGCAACACGAACTCGTAAAATTTCTCCTGTAAGTTGTTACTGCGGGTGAGAAGACGGCCTCAAATCACCCATACAACGAAATTAGAAAATTTTACATCAAGAACCCATTTCAAACTACCTTCTATATCCCCCCACCCTTCCTCCTCTTCTCCCGACGCTGCTCTCCATACCGCCTCCTCTCGCGACAGCCGCTGGTGCCGTAGATCTGGGCCGTGGCGGCATAGATATCATCGATCGAACGATAACGCGGCCTCCTCCGCCGCGAGGCTCCACCAATCTCATCGTCGTCCTCGCCGTCCTCGTCGTCCTCGGTCACCACAACCGAATGCAAATTGTGTTCAGTAGCCACATAAGATTGCTGGAATGCTGTAGCAACGTCCGCAGCAGCGCTGCAGTCCATGGTCGAACCAAGCGGTGCAGGTGGAGGCTTGTTGGAGAGGTATGAGTCCGCTGTCGATCCATCGAAGAAGATGTCGGTGTTCTTAGGCCCAAAGTGAGAGTCGTAGGGCCGAGACTGGTCTGAGGAGTCCCATGGGAGGTTTGGAGGGCCGACGGCCATCGGCTGTGGAGGGATCCTGGGCTGGAGGTCATCTGCGGAGGTGGCGAGGTTGCTGTTCTGATCTTGTTGGGGGTTTATTGGGTCTCCACTATTGTTGGCTATGTTCATGGCTTCAGCTTGTGCATGTGGGGTGCTAGTGCACTGAGACATGACAAACTCTATGGTTTGTTCGTCCTCAGCCATCTGGTTGACAAATTATTCCTTGGTGATTTCATAAACTCAAGCATCTCCGTGTACTATAACAGTTATTTAAAAACAAGAATAGAAGAGCACGCAAAGATCATTAAGTTTGGTTTTGAAAACAGTTATGTATTTGTTTTTAGGTCATTCAAATGGTGTGAGCTCGAAAAATAATAGCCATGACATTAGAAACTTGATAAGAAGAGTAGTAGAGAAGAGGTTGGAGAGAAGTAGGAGAAATGCATGCTTTACGTGTTTTGAAACAAACAGCTCCACGAGCCCACCCGGCACGGGAACCAAGGCCCTTGTTTTTGCTCCAACTGTTTCCTGCTGATAAATTTCAATAAAAAAGTATATGAGAACTCAACCACCTTCCTATATTATTCTAAGAAACTTGAGAAATAGATACGAGAAGTTAACACTTTAAGAGGTTGGGATGAGCACTGAGAAATTACATGTGAGATGGTGAAATCCGGCAGTTTAATTAGTTTGCCATATGGGATCGTTTGTTATCAAAGCCCGTGCTCGTAGCCTATATAGAGAGAGAGAGAGAGCTCTTGCCACTAAAAGATTTAGGAAGTCAGAGATACGACTGGAAGACCAGTGAATCAAGAGATTGAGGATACCCTGAAGAGGAATCCAAGGGAATGGAAGAAGGGAGCTCTTCTAAACTATCACAAATCCTTGTCCTTGGGTGTCGAAACATCACATCCCAGCATGGCAATTTTGAAGCAGAAACAGAACTGAATAGTGCTCCTCCGTTCTGGGATTCAGCTCCAGAGTAACAGCAGCCCATCCACTCTAAAAACTATCAAATATGAGATGTACATATAATTTTGACATCTTCACGTAAAACAACATATCTCAAGGAATTCTTTTAAAATTGTTAGTGATCATTTCATATCAAAATAGATAGTGGAACAAACATACTAGCTTTGATCTTGAGACAATTTCCATAGGATGCTGTAGTCCCAGCCATTTGTTCCCACAAAGGACCTCAGACCTTCTACCACGGTGCTGTGTGGCATGACCTTCATGTCTCCTCTTACAATGACCTTCTGCCTCCGGTCACCTTAAAGAACCAGAGATAAATTCGATTAATTATAACTTGTTATCACTGGAGAGATGTAATTAGAAGAATGTGCGTTGTTTGTTGGTAGGATATATATGGATGTCGGGGGGAGAGGAAATAAATATCAAAAGCCTGCAGGTGCTAAACTAGCTATAATAAGTAGCAGAATCCTTTCGGAACAGGGGAGGATCAGAGATCTGTCAGGAAAATATCACAACCTCCTAGTAAAAAGAAAACTCCCCTCTCTCTCTCTCTCTCTCTCTCTCTCTCTCTGACCTCTTTGACTGTACTATTCGGATAATAATAATCGAAGGAAGAGGGAAAGGAAGGGATGGTGAGGAGGACAGAATCAGCTCATAGCTGATAGCTATAGGTAACTGCAGCACCATTTAAGAGCCAAAGGAGCAGCATCAAACCACACCATGTGTTCTCCTCTGAATGAGCCCAAGTTTCCTATAAAAGGGACTGGCAGAGAGAGGACTTGGTAACGGTGATGACGATGATATGATGAAAAATGGAGGGAACCACATGATTATTTATGCTTTGGAGGTTGTTATATGGTTAGGTGAATTGCAATGAAGGTGTGATTGTGGATTTGCTCTCTCTCTCTAAAAGGTTAGGTGATTTGCTTTTCTATTCCGTTAGGATCAAGAAGGTATCTTGGAGTTTCCAACGTACCATGATGGTATCTAATGGTATATTATAATTTAAAATTAAATCCACTACTGAGCCACTGAACTGATCCAACTACAAAGCAACAAGGCCAAACATAAACAAAAAGAAAAAGTGTAATTTTTAATTAGATGAAATTCATGGTGAGTTGATGGACCAGTCCAACCATGAAGCAACATAAGTTTCTTTACATCCATCATTGTGTGTTGCTTCGCGGTTGAACTAGTTAAATCAATGACCACTCAAAGAAGAAAGAAGAGGGAAAAAGGAGCTAGGGCTATATTGCTGATCTAACATTTGAACAATGGATCTAGTCCAAAAAGGTATAAGATATATTTTTTAGGAGAGAGTTTAAGATTGTTAATATATGTTAGTGCAGAATCTGGTTGACGTCGGATCGAGTTAGAGTGGAGGAGAAAGAGGTCGCTGTCAGTGATCTGCAAAATAAAGTTTCATCCGAAGTCGGTGGTGATGGCTCCGGCAAGACCCTTCAATGATTAAGTTAGCTCTTCTGGCCAATAAAAATGGAGTACTCAGGCAAAAATTCAACAAAATTTTGGAAAGAAAAAAAGAGTTTAGAAAAAACATATCTGGAGGGTCCCTTTTTATAGACGGAGTCTGTAGCAGACTGATAGTGACGGCCGTAACCGTCTGGTAGTGAGCCGCTCGGAGACACATGGAGTTTGTTACGAAGAGAGGTATCCATTGCCGTGATGTGGCCATTCGTTAAGATTTAACAGTCAAAGTTTGGAGGAAGCATGCATTGGTTGATGAAGAGCTTTGACATACATCTATTCTAGAGGAGTTCGGACTCCTAAAGAGAAGATGACTGAAAGAGAAATCTGAAAGAAGTTTGGCTCCTGGAGGCATCTGACTGAAGAAAAAATTCGAAAGAAGTTCGGCTCTTGAAGGAGTCCGACTGAGGATGAAGTCTGGAAGGAGTTCGGCTCCTGGAGGCATCCATCTGAGGAGAGATCCGAAAAGAGTTTGGCTCCTATAGGAATCCGACTGAATGAAAGGTCTAGAAGGAGTTTGACTCTTGGAGGAACTTGACAGAAGAAGAAGTTCGGAAGGAGTTCAGCTCTTGGGGAAATTTGACTAAAGAAAAAGTCTGGAAAGAGTTTAGCTCTTGTAGAAATTCGATCGAAGAAAAATTTGAAAGGATTTTGGCTCTTATAGAAATCCGACTGAAGGAGAAGTCCGAAAGAAGTTTGGCTGCTGAAGAAATCTGACTGAAGGAGAGATTTGGAAGGAGTTCGGCTCCTATAAAAATTTGACTGAAGGAGAAATCTGGAAGAAATTTGGCTCCTATAGAAATCTGATTGAAGAAAAAGTTCGGAAGGAGTTCGGCTCTTGGAGGAACTAGACTGAAGGAGAAATTCGGAAGGAGCTCAGTTCCTAGAGAAATTCGAATGAAGAAAAAATCTAAAAGAAGTTTAGCTGATGGAGAAATCCGACTGAAGAAGTTTGGCTACTGAATGAGTTCGACTGCTGGAGGAGATCGACTGGGGTTCGATCATTGGAGAAAAAATTTTCGATTGAAGCTCTTTCATGATTACCGATTACATTAGGATAAGCATCAGACTGAACTTCGATGGAAGCGAGATTTATCTCCAATAATAGTTCTCCCACTTTCGAGTTTAAAATTCAAAGGAAGGGAGTATAAAAAAGATGACTACCGAAGTTATTTTTCGAGCTCTACACCGTTGAGATTGAAACTCGGGGAGAGATCTTATCTCCAATCGAGGTTGACATTAAAGTTGAAGATAAAATTCGAAAGAGATCTTATCTTCAGTCGAGGTTGAAGGAGATTTTATTTTCTTTTGAAGGGTTGGAGCTCGGAGGAGATCTTATCTCCAACCGAGGTTGAAATTGAAGTTGAAGGAGATCTTATCTCCTATTGACGTTGAAGCTCGGAGAAGATCTTATCTCTAGCTGAGATTGAAGTTGAAGAAGATCTTATCTTCTCTGTTACGTAGAAGCTCGGTGAGAATCTTATCTCTAGCCAAGGTTGATGTTAAATTTAAAGAAGATCTTATCTCCTGTTGACGTAGAAGCTTGGAAGAGATCTTTCGTCACCTTTTAGATAGCTTATCTATATCTTTTTTTGGTTATCTTTCTGAGATCTTTTTCTATCTTTTATTATTTTTATCTTTTCTTCTTTCTTCTTTTTTGATTCTTATATCTTAATTTTCTTCTTTTCTTTTTTTTCTTTTTCTTTTTTTCTCTTTCTTTCTTCTTTTCTTTCTTTTTATCTTCTTTTTCTTTCTTCCTCTTCTTTTCTTTCTTTTGTTTGTCTTCTTTTTCTTCTTCTTTTTTTTATCTTTTATTTTTCGTCTTTTTTTTCTCTTATCTTATCTTTCTTTCTTCTCTTCTTTCTTTACTTTTTTTTTCTTCTTCTTTTTTTTTTTCTTGTTTCTTTATCTTCTTTCTTGTTTCTTTGCTTTCTTCTTCTTTTTTTCTTTTTCTTTTATCTTTTCTTTATTTAGATCTATTCTCTCTTTTCTTTTGATTTTTTATGTTCCTTATTCTTCTTGATCTTTCTTTCTTTATGCTTTCTACTTCTTTTGCTTCTTTTCTTCTTTCTTTTTTTTCTTTTCTTCTTTTTTCTTCTTCTTCTTTATCTATTCTTCTTTTTTCTTCTTTTTTTTTCTTTTTCTTTTTTTCTCTTCTTATCTTCTTTTTCTCTTTTT